>CM070038.1:73111948-73173541 GCA_036250615.1 Ptychadena robeensis
AAAACGGTCATTTCATTGTTATGCCCCCAATGATTGTCGTCAATGGGTGCATAACCCCTGTTATGTTTCAGAGCATAAGGCCCCCTTGAAAATCATTAGGTGCATGTCAGAGGTGAAACCTTTGCGATTTTTGCCAAGAAAACCACAGTTGAGGCTTTCCACATACGTCGGGACCCTCTCCGCTAAGCGTATACGCTTGGCGTGGATCTCGACATAGCACATAGACATTGCCTGCTCGGCAGATGCTCTGTTTAGATCCACCGATGCAAAGGCTCAAAGTACTCAACTACGTTAAGCCTTGCATTGGGGAAATGGCTCGGTGCAGTGAAGACACAGCATCCGCCGAGCAGGTAAGTCTATGTGCCACGTTGGGACCCCTGCCAAGCGTATACGCTTAGCGGAGGGGGTCCCGACGTATGTGGAAACAAACGCTTAGCCTAAATAGCTGGTAAATAGGTTGTATTATTTTATATTTATTTGAAGTTTGAGCACCATATCGTCAGTTTTTAGACATTAATCTGGTGTCTCGCTTCTCATTTATTCAGGCCATATGTAGTACATCTTTTACACTCTTGACTTTCTACCTCTTCCGTTTGGCTACTCAACCATAACACTAAAGCAGGGTACAGACGTGAAGATATGGGCCAGATCGATAATATGCGGCCATCACTGTTTTCGAGCAGGACCAATCAATCCCGCTCAAAAACAGCCATATCGGACATGACGTTAAATATGGCCGATGTCCGTTGCTTTACATGGAAACCGCGGGTCTCCATGTAAAGCATTACGCTGCTGCAGGGACCATCGGACGGTCCGAATGTCGAGCCGTCTGTTCCCTGCTTTAATCTACTGTTCAATCCAATTGATGCCTGTTCAGGATTACTTTGCAACCCACCCCCAGGCTTTCATAATGTTCTTCATGGTCTTTATCTTCCTTTCCCCCTCTGCACTGGCCTTCATGTTTCCACTGTCCTGCATTCTGTCATGGCCCGCATTTGTATAGATTTTCCAAGGTTACTTAACTGAAACAACACATCTAATCTATTTTTATTTTGGCACAATATACTATTTGTAGATAACGTTTACTAGCTTGGGATATACAAACAGTTTTTATCAATAAATGCTGGAAAATGCATATCAACATAATGAAGGAGGGTTCCGGCTCATTTTGACAACTTTTGACTTTTGTGAAATATACAGCATATGGGAATATGTCAATCCCCATTATTTTATGCTGGGTGCCCCAATTGAGCTTTCTATTTCTTCTGAAAACATCAACTCCTAAAAGATAAAAAAAAAATATATTGTATTTTTCGGACCATAAGACACAACTTGTTTTTAGAGCAGGAAAAACGGGAAAAAAAATTCAAATGTTCTAATCAGTTCTAAAAAAAATTCCTGCAGTTCCCAATTTCAGCCACAAAAATGGTGTTGCTAGAGAGCACACTTCAGGCAAAAGGGGAGGAGGGAGACTGCACTGTTCGTCTCCCTTCTTTCTAGGTGCGCAGTGATTGCAGTTACAGGCGTCTGCCATACATGGAAGCTGCTGGCTGGCAATCAGCAAGGCTCTGCTGGTAGAAACAGTACAGTACAGATGAGGGATGTGGCTGTTGGTGGTGAAAAAGTGCGTATTATGGTCCGAAAAATATGGTACTTATCTTTTTTTTTTTTCCTACTTCCGTGCTGCCATTTCTGTCCTCCAGCATGTAATATGGAGGATGGAGACTCTTCCAGTATCGCTTTCTCCACTAATATTGGATCTGAATGGGGTGATGCTGCACCCCTCCAGCGTTGCCGCAGTTTGCTGTTGGGTGAAAGGAGACTTGGGAAGTTAGTCGTCAATGCTTATGTCTTCGTTCCCAAGTCTGTATGCACCTGGAGCACATGGCTGGATTTAGAAAATTTTCACCTATGTAAGTGTTTATTTTTACATTTGATTAGCCCAATAATAGAAAGTAGCTAGGAGGTGGTCAGTCCCTACGGAATCATCGATCACTCTTCAGGCATCCTCTTGTGGCTGGAAGTGATAATGCAGCATTCATATGCTTTTTAACCTTTTCCATTGACTTGTTTTTATAAATAATATAAATCAAGGTTTTTAAAGGTTTTTATCATTTTCCACACTATTAAATGCACAAAATAACACATTGGCCATAAGAGAAGACTTCCTTTATCAAAATGAATTTTTGCATGCAGTTTAATGTATCTTTTTATTATGGATATATTTGATCAAAATGCATTAAATACACACATTTTTGGGTCTTTTGAAAACTGTAATGAATGAATATGAGATGGATAAATAGTGTCATTGACTTCAGTGGAGACTGAAGAAGGTATTTTTATATACTTATATTTGAAGTAATATCCAAAGTAATTTTGGAGCCGGATTACCACGTGTCTGTAGTGTCTGTTCCAGAAAGATCCAATACAAGTCCAATACAATATATGATGTAGCTAGTGCCAGGGCAGCACAGAAGTGGTAGACAAGAGGACCAGAAACTAGCTATGTGTACCTGCATTAATGTTACTAAGCCACATTTGCAATAAGGTCCCCATACATGGATTGACATCTAGTTTGATTCCTGAACAATCAATCACCGTTTACAATGATCGTTTGTTCGGGAATCGAACACCACCTCCATTTCTTCGAGCGGATCAAAGCTTGATCGAACAGTTAACCAACATGTTGGTAAATCCCTGTTCAATTGCCATAACTTTGGCCAAAGTATCAAATAGGAATCGATTGCACAAAGTGGTGTGCATCAATTTGCCTTTCAATCGACGAACGCTCGAGTGCAGCGTGGTGGTGTCATCAATTTAGCAGGTATCAATGTATGGGCACCCTTCGACTAGACCGAGTTCTTTTTTATAAAGTTGAGTCATTGTCTACATTGTATAAGCATGTTCCTTTCTATGGTAATTAATGTCCTTCTTTGGACAGTTTAATGTAGATAAAGAAGCTGGAGACAGACAGATTTATCACCGATACTGTATGGAACGGGCAGCTGTCCAGTGCAGTCATGTCTTCACAACAGTCTCTCAGATTACCGCAATTGAAGCAGAGCACCTCTTGAAACGAAAACCAGGTAAGCCACAAGCTCTATGAAAGTGTTTCTGCTATTTAGATTCAGGCTATGTTGCCACTTAGGAGTTTAATCGCCTGCGCTGGCAGATAATTGCTTGAGATGTAAAAAACTTTTTTTTCATTGAAGTCTATGGTGCACTTTTGGTACAGAAATCTGTACCTCAGCAGTGCGCTAGGGAGGTTAAAGATGTATCGCTAATGATCCGACTGGCTTTCTCAATTAAGACTGGCTGTATACGATCTTACTGGTAATGTATACTCTGGGGTATAGTAAGATCCCAGTAAGATCGTGTACAGTCACTCTGAATTGAGAAAGCTAGTCCATGACTTGCAAAACGTCTTCAAGAAACAAAACACAGCAAGTCCAGTTGATTTAAATAAACACTACAGATACTAACTGTTAATGCATAGGGCAACTTGCATGTCCCCCCATCGCCCACTAACCGGTCCTCATCCGGAATCTCCTTAGAGTGAGAAGAGACGGAGAGGCAATAAACTTACTTGATCAGCGACCCAGATGGCGCCTGAGCAAGTCCCTCAAGTCTCTTTTCTTTTAGTGTTGGTAGTGGATCAGCAGACAGGTGAGTGCTTATGCTCCCACTATTCTACCAATGAATGGGGGTGATTGTATGCCCCATAGATATCATCATCATCATCATCAAGGCTTTGATGGTATCTGAGGCACATAAACTTTGATGATGTATATGACACAAAATGTGCATTACCGTACCACAGTGTTTCCTAATGCTTGAAGTATCATTTTAAACAAGTTTTGGTATTCAAAAATGTTAAATAATGTCTTTTAGCTACGCCTGCTGTCATTTGTTTCCTTTTATAAAATGCTTATACAAGTCAGTATAGGTTGAAAATGTTATGTGCGGCCCTTTCAACTCATTTGGCCCCCACTGACCTATGCTATAAGAAACAGTTACAATAATTGGCTACTTACAGTTCCGAAAAAAGAAGAGACTTAATCTGCTTTCATTATGTTAATCCTTTTATTCTGTTATGTTAATGTTCATTCTAACCCAGCCTCCTCTTTATAAATACAGATATTGTAACTCCTAATGGTTTAAATGTAAAGAAGTTTTCTGCTATGCACGAGTTTCAGAATCTCCATGCCCAGAGTAAGAATCGCATACAAGAATTTATCAGGGGACATTTTTATGGGTAAGATGGTTTCTGCTGTGTCTGTTCTTATGATGTTTAAAAGAGATTAATAAATAATAAAATCACAGTTCTGAAACAGGGATTCCCTTTACCAAAATTTACAATATACAGCGTAGTAGCCAAAAGGGATACAATAACTTTGTTTACTAAAGTAGGGGTGATGCAGAGTGATAAGAATGGTAATACAGAGTCATAGAGGGGGGGGAATTTATTTTATTCAACCCCATTATAGGCTGCCTGCAGAAAAAAAACTGCATGAAAGGGGGCGGATACAAGACTAGTGACACTAGTACCATGAGAGAGCACAGCAGGGATTGGTCTTTGTTAGAGACCATGCATTAAGCTGGGTTTCTGCACGGATATAGAAAAAATAAACAAAGCATCCCAATTGACAATAACCATGCCATGTTCTCATTAACTATCCGATGCTTGCTCTATTGATGAAATGGCTCAGATAAACACATATACATTTAAAATACTAAAGAATAGCCCTATCCCCAGGTTTAAGGTACTGGGATACCAAACTAGTTGTTAGGGTTTAAGGCACTGGGAGAGTCAAAAGTATATGCTTTAAAATGTCTTTATTCAATAATGCACCTAAATTAATGCCCGTATCAATTATAATACCTAAATACAAATCTTTGAAAATGGTAATATATACAGTCACCGGTTTTGCCCCCCCAACACGTTTTGCCCCCAACTGGGGCTCCTCAGGGAGAGAATGGATCAATGTTAATGATTATACTTGAGCATTGGTGACTGGGTAGAAGGCAGGCTTTGACATCAAGTAGCCAGGGTGTCGTGCGTCCACCGGCGCGACCTAGTAGCAGCCCCTCTGCTTATGCTTCCCAGACTTTATAATGAATACCCAACGTAGGGGAATACACGGGGGAAGCCCAGTCACGGGGGAAGCGCAGCTCATCAGAGTCCAGACCCACTGTCAGACATGTGTGCACACCCTTGTGACGATCCGATGTGGAGTTGAGATCCCAACTCCACATCAGATCATCACCAGGGCGTGAGCATAACTGGACCTACTACTACTGTCTCTATTGAAAACAATGTATAATGACTGTATATATACACGGTGACTGTATATATTACCATTTTTTAAAGATTTGTATTTTGTTTTTATTTGTATTAATGTATAATTGATACATTAATTTAGGTCCATTATTGAATAAAGACCTTTTTAAGGATATACTTTTGACTCTCCCAGTGCCTTAAACCCTTACAACTAGTTTGGTATCCCAGTACCTTAAACCTGGGGAAATTTATTCTTTAGTATTTGATACATGAGAAAGGGGGTGGCACGTATCATGACAAAATTCACGCTGGGCACTTACGCAATATAGTAATTAATACATATACATTTTATCACAGACTCCATCACACTTTATAAGTCTTGTCTTCACTTAAAAGCAACAAAATCACCTTCTTGTTTCTATGTGGAAAGACTGCAGTTTTCTGAAGAATCTGTATATAAAACTGTTGTGACCTGTTTCTTTTTTTATGGCAGGCACCTAGATTTTAATTTGGACAAAACCTTGTTTTTCTTTATTGCTGGACGCTATGAGTTCTCGAACAAAGGAGCTGACGTTTTTCTGGAGGCCTTGGCAAGACTTAACTATCTGTTAAGGGTAAGAAGGAAAAGCTAGTTGTAAAGAATAACTAAATCATAATGATTATTAAATGAAATAAA
The DNA here is from genome assembly GCA_036250615.1 of Ptychadena robeensis. Classification (NCBI taxonomy): domain Eukaryota; kingdom Metazoa; phylum Chordata; class Amphibia; order Anura; family Ptychadenidae; genus Ptychadena; species Ptychadena robeensis. Next base: position 73,117,906 of record CM070038.1, read on the forward strand.
GTGTAATAACAATGGCTTTTTGTTTTCTCCACTTCAGGTAAATCATAGTGACATTACTGTAGTGGCATTTTTCATCATGCCTGCAAGGACTAATAATTTCAATGTGGAAACTCTGAAAGGTCAAGCTGTACGGAAACAGTTGTGGTAGGTGGACAACAGTTAGTGCCGGAGTAAATCAGAAAAGGGGAATGGTGCACTTTTGTCACATAATACTGGACATCAAGCAGCTAAAGGCTATGTTCCCACTTAGGCGATTAATCGACTGAGGTAGCGATCTTCAATCCTATCAATAGGGACAAGCCCATTGAAAGTAGTGTAGGCGATTGAAAATTGCTAGCTCAGGTGATTAATCGCCTAAGTGGGAACATAGCCAAAGGTTCTGTAGTTGTCCGGCTCCAGGTCTTTGTGGACCAGATTCGCACACGTTTTCAGTCGGCAGGAAATTAAGTAATGTTTACAAAGTGCTAGTAAGGCTCTATTTCCACGGTGTCGTATACCAAGCACTTTCAGCGCCTTATTTAACACATGAATTAAAAACAATGGGTGCATTTATGGTAAAACACACTAAAAAAAAACAAAATCAGATGCCATGGAAGCCTAACTGCTAATATAAAAATCTCCCCTATATTTTACCCTCCATATCATGTTGGTAATTTTGTGGTCATATGATAAGACTAAACTCATTGCTATATTCAGCAGCTGCTCACAATATGTAGAGTGGACACTGTCCTGTCTGTCAGAATGGGAAGTATCCTTTCTGTGTACGCAGCAGTGGACACAAACCCCAAGAGGGAAGTTGCATCTTTAAAACTCTCCACTAGAGGTCCCCATAGACCATAATGCCACCACTATACTTGATGTAATTCATTCTCACTGATGGTAAACTGGCTTTTCACGTATTTTCCTTATTTTTAAGCTGCGTTTTTAGATGATTGTGCTATGCACTGCTCGAGTTGAGGGCTTTTTGATTCCTTTCATCCCTTCTCACCATAACCTTCACAGGTACTTCTCTTTGTCCGGTTTCCAAGCCCCACACCATAGAGCCATTGTTTCCATGCACTGCACTGATGATGGCCAAAGAGCCTGAAACAGCTGTATGCAGTTTGGAATAAATGGCTCTGTACCAAAAAGGCTATATTTGCACTGTACACCAGCGGTTTCTGGATGTGCATTTGGCTGATGGGGCGGAAAGGAATAATTTGCATTGGCTCCGCCCACTGTCCTAAAACGAAGGCTCCACCTAAAGTTTTGGGATTTGTATTGGATTGGGCCGTGTAAATACCTTCTGTTTGAAGAAGGCTTGATTGTGCTATGCACTGCTAGAGTTGAGGGCTTTTTGATTCCTTTCATCCCTTCTCACCATAACCTTCACAGGTACTTCTCTTAGATGAACATTTAATAACTTAAAACAATTTTGGAAAAGCTTTTTTTTGCTTGGTGACTTTTTTTATTTTATTTTTTGCTTGGGGTACAGGACCTATTCCCATTTATTCTATATTACATCAACGTATGTGATGTGTATCAGAAATTAACTTGCCCATTTTTTTGTCTTTTTGTAGGGACACAGCTAATGCAGTAAAAGAGAAGTTTGGAAAGAAGCTTTATGAGTCATTACTGGTGTAAGTACAGACTAAACTGTTAAAACAAATCGCAAGAATTTTCATACTGGTTGGGAATCTGGATTTCATTTGCAGTTCCATTTCTATATCATCATGTGGCATTGGTATTTCATAAAATTTTCTAGTTTTTAGAGAATTCTCTGTTTTTTTAGATTTCTTGATATTGGTGGGGTTTTATGTTCCCCCAGACCAGTATAATTGACATTTATAAGATTGTATTGGATCATTTTTACACATGCATCATTCAAATGTGAACCTGTCCATAACTAATTGTACTGAATAATCACAGGGGTGTTGTCAGGGGTTCTTGGGCTTACCTTTTACATGTTTTCTCCAGTGTCATACACCTTAACATGTACATTTTGTAGAGCTTTTTTAGCTCTAGATATTTTTGTTCACTATTTAGTTACTTGTCCTAGTAAAAGGCCAGTAAGCATTTGTGAGGCATGCAAGCTTCTCAGAAAGTGTTAGTGCTCTGTATTTCAGGATATTGGACAACCAGGTTAGTGATAGGGCTTTGGGAACTGCTTAGTAACCATTGCTATGCTGTAACAAGCAGTTTAGCCAGACTTTCTTCAGGTAATATAAAAAGGACCTGTCCTTTATGGAGTTCCCTCTCCTGGCTTGTATGAGCTGCTCTGCACATGCCATGCACTTAGTCAGTCCAGAGCAGTGGTTCCCAAACTGGGGGTGCAGAGGTATTTCAGGTGGGCACTGGCCCTTATTCATAACCTGTGTTTAAATAGTGAGGGGGCTCAATAATGTTCCTAGATAGAAAAGGGGGTGCCTGCAAGGAAAGTTTGGGAACAACTGGACCAGAGTTATGTCAGGAGCCATTATAGTCTTTACATGTTGAGCTTTTACAGACCTCATTCAATGGCAACTAGCACAGTTCTTTTTTTTTTTTTTTTTTTTTTTTTTTTTATTAATTTTCTCAAAAACAAGATATACAAAACATTGGGAAAGTGTAAAAAGTAATAAGTAACAAAAGAACACAGCAGAGCATTTGCAAAACATACATAGTGAGATAACTAGCATAGTTCTTAATTGCTTATGTGACCAGAATATAATTTTACAGTTGAGTGCATTCAAGTTCATAAAGTCACAGTATGTTTACTGTAAAAAGATCTGTGACTTAATATTAACTGATCTACTAATCTTTTTATTATTGCAGTGGGAATTTACCTGACATGAACAAGATGCTGGATAAAGAAGATTTCACTATGATGAAAAGAGCCATTTTTGCTACCCAGGTATTTAGCCTGAGCAATGATGATAAATCTGACATATTCTTATCCACTTTTGGTCTGGTTTTTAGCTTGATGGGGTCAAATGATTTAGTATTGCTATCCACTTTAATGCCATTTGTTTTTTTTCTCCAGAGACATTCATTCCCTCCAGTCTGCACACATAACATGCTTGATGACTCTACTGACTCAATCCTAAACACTATCCGAAAGATCGGACTCTTCAACAGTAGCGCAGATCGTGTGAAGGTGAGACTGACCTTTTTTTTTTTTTTTTGGGAGACATTCAGTTTATAAATCCAGTTATTTATGTGATAACTATAGGAGGCCTTTATTGGTCAGTTGAAGACGTCAACTTCAAAAACTGTTTATAAGAATGATCCACCCATCCTCAGGGAATAAAGTAGCTTAAAGGCCCCCACACATGTACCGAGTAGGGGCCAACAGAGCAGGTCAGATCAGCTCTGGAAAGCAGCGTGATGATGTCTGCGGTAAAATCGGCCACCGCTTGGTGAGTGTATGGCTAGCTTTAGTTAGATAATGTTAGTACCTGAATCTTGTTTCAGCGATAATTAAAAGGATTAACTAGCAGTCAGCCCAGAAACAAGTACATTGAGGTCTGCTTACCTTGACTGGCCCCTTTCAGTTCATGATGCCACTGCTTTCCCAGTAAACAGAGGGATAAACTTCATCACCAGGTATATCATGAACCTGTTATACACCTACAAAACCTGATAAGTGTTCATTTGAATTTCCTGATCTACATTATTTCATATATAGGCTAGTGATTTAGAACAAAAGCCAGGCAATAAGGATTTTCAGATAAAATTGGATAATATCATCCCTAAAATATCTCTTCTGTAAACTGCAGGGCTAGAGTCTTGGGTAGAACCTATTTTTAGAAGGTCTATTCAAGAACCACATGTCTTACCCGTCACAGATCTAAAAAGGGATTTATTTCTTATTTTGAGATAGCAGGAAAAGTCACCTGCAACTGCTGGCACGGATCTCTTGTATGATCTTATAAGCGAATGTATGTGGCATTTTTTTTGGGTTATTCTTGGTGCAGTGTATGGAAACCATTGTGTCATTGGGCCAAGGCTGTGGAGCAAGGCTTATTACGCATTATTAGTATTACATAATTGTGGCTGTTGATGTACAGTTGCAAGAATTACTCCATACTGGCCTGGCCCATCTAGACACCCAAAGTCAAACTCTTGAACCTGAAGGAAAATAATAGTAATAAATATACAGTAGCTGATGAATAGGACCGCTTTATTTCTGATATATGCATCATGGTTATTACTATTGTAATTTTTTTCCATCTCTCAGGCATCACTAGACCCAATGTATACCTTTTGTAGCGTACACTTTTATATCCTTAGCTGTTTCTCATGGATTCTGAAGAAATACTTTATCCAGGGCTCTGTGTGCAGGATCTAATAATGTCATATATATCAAGCAATTTAAATATCTGTTCTTGAAAACTTGTGGGATATTCCTAGAAGTTTTTTTTTGTTTGAAGAGATTATTTAGCTAAATTCCCAAGAACGTTTTTGTACTGAAAACCCAAAATAAGTTTCCCGCCCTTGTTCCTGGATCAGCAAAAAAGCAATTGCTGTGGACTTCAGTTTGGTATGATTAAGCCCTACTGTGCTGAAATGTATAAGCAGCATGAATTAAAAGCTGTTAAAACTTCAGTAAAGAGAATGTGTTTGGATTTATCATAGCATTTGGTTTGATTGGACTGCAGTATTAACCTTCTGAGCGTTCGGGCTGAGTTTCATGCATCATGAAACTCGGCCCTAGTCAACTAGAGCGACGCTCTAGATACCGCCGGATTGCTACGGCGGTCGGGAGCATCAGCATGTATGCCGATGCTTCAGGGTCAGCCCCCGATCGAGTCACCGATCGGGGGTAGGCGGAGCCATAGACCTCCGTGTAACTGGAAGGGCGTCTCCTTTTTTCAGCATGTGCCACGTGCGCAACGCTCAGAAGGTTAATTTTATTATAATATATATTCTATTAGTATGATCATTGAAGTCTATAAGGTGTATAAGCTGTTTGTTCATGGTGATGTATCATTTGTCTATAGGCAATCTGTAATCACTTTGCATGTTCTAGGTAACGCCTTCAACCTACCAAATAATCTGTTCTTTGTTTATTTATCAGGTCATTTTCCACCCAGAGTTTCTTTCCTCTACAAGCCCTCTCCTCCCAGTGGATTACGAAGAGTTTGTGCGTGGATGTCACCTTGGGGTCTTCCCTTCTTACTATGAGCCCTGGGGGTACACTCCTGGTAAGCCATTCTGGTTTTCTGTTTTTGTTTATATATCATACTTTATGACCTAGTAAACAATATGTTGCTTCATAGAGAATCGTTGCTGAAACTATAAAATAAATCTTTGGCTGTATAAGACAATGATGTGTCCATCAATATGGAAATGGCATTACAATTTTGTGAATGTTTATTTTTTAAATGACTAAGTTTCAGAGGCAAAATACATTAGAAGCACTGCAAAACCACAAATATTACCATGAAGTAATTCTAGCACTGGCATATTAGGCAGCACTGTATCACGAATGGTCTCCTAGAGAACTTCACAATCAAATGTTCCTACCATTAGTAATATGCCACTAACCTAGTCTAAGGACTAGGGAAATCCAATTAACCACTGAGCTACAGTGCTGCCATGATTCTTCTGTAATTTCTGCCCTTGACATAAATCTTGACATAACTTTGGATACATCCAGAATGCATAATCCTATTTGCAAATTACTTAGATGTGGACTTGGAAGCTTGTTGTGAACACTGCCAAGCACTTAGTTTAATAGTGGACTGGGCTCACTACACGGATTAGTTCTCAGCAATGGTTAGGCAGTTGTATTTAAAAGAACATAAATAAATGATTATTTTCCATTTCAAAATGCAGAATTATGCCTAGGCCAGGAACAATGCATTTCTCCCTGGGGACAGGGTTTTACTTCTGTCTCTGATAGAAGATTTGTACTAATGAAAAGTATTTATAAGGACTGTACATATCACTAATCAGAACAGCAGTAAATCTGTCCCCACTCCAGTGTTTTTTTTGTTCTAAATGCTTAGCAATATATATCATACTGTACATGTAGGTGGCATTTTATAAACACATAATTATATAACTGTGTCTATTACATCAAATGGAGAAAAATATCCTTCCTATCCAAACCAAATTTCACTACTACTACTACTTTTAGAAAATTATTTATAATTTAATTTATTTATCTTAATTGTTCATAATGATTTTCCCAGCTGAATGTACTGTGATGGGGATTCCCAGTATTTCTACTAACCTTTCTGGATTTGGATGTTTTATGGAGGAACATATCGCCGACCCCTCTGCCTACGGTAAACATAATTTTTTTGACCATTACATAATGTTCAATTTGACATTGTGTTCCATTGCTTCATCTTTTGGGTGTAATCTGCCCTGCAGGTATTTACATATTAGATCGGCGGTTCCGTTCAGTAGATGAATCCTGCACTCAGCTTACATCCTTCCTATACAGTTTCTGCCAGCAGACGCGACGACAGCGGATCATTCAGAGAAACCGCACAGAACGCTTGTCTGATCTCCTTGATTGGAAATATTTGGGCAGGGTAAGTCTGTGCTCCGAATATTCACTTGCCACCCTGTAATATCTCTACTTCTCTACCTATGGAGTGGGTAACCTGAAAAAGCTTGGACATCATAAAGGGTTATTTAACATGTAGAAATATGAACTAGTGTGTATACCATTACAGTTGTAGTGTAGCTTTCACATGTTTCTTTGAACTTTCTACATTACTTGTTTCAAAAAAGCCATTGTGCACCAGACAATTCCTATGTTGCTGTGGCTTTCTTAACTATTGTTACTCACTGAAGCCCTGTATGAAGCCAGCCACTGCATGCACATCTCCGATTGATTGTTCCTATATGTTTGTGCAGCATAACTATTACTTAGTTATTTTGTAAATTAGCTTTTAATACTTCTGCTTTAAATGATAGTATTTATACTTAGCAAATTATGACATGCCACCTTACACAGCAATGATGTGTACAATCTGTACATTTTACTATGAAAACAAAGCTCTATAGGCAGATTTATTTCTCTAAACTGATTTGATGTCATTTTAATTCAGAAATGGGATGAGCTCTCTGTATGATGATCAATCGCTTACATGTACCCTCCATTTTTCAGTCTAAAAGACTGTTGTTAAATTGTACAGAAACCTATTTTAACAATACTATATCTGTTTACTGTTATGAAAGCAATTTCGTTTAGAACATCAGGTAAAAACACTATTATACAACACTATTATACTATATTTTGTACCTACAAGCCCAACCATTAAGTTTCCAGGACAAAAGAGAATGCGGAGCCTTGTAGTTCCCCAGCATAGATGGTATCTTGAGAGCAGTGCACGCTGGCAGACATAACTGACTCTGAATACATACATATGTAGATACAACACGTACAAAAAGAAACACAGACAGGCTTATCCATACAGCAGGCACACAATTGTTATTTAAAGTCAATCAAGTGAGAAAGGTGTATTGCCATCTTTTATGCTGCAGAACAAACAGGCGAGTTTCCCACTTTGTTTTGGGGTGGGAGGGGGGGGTGATTCTCTATAGAGAAAAAATACACTATATACAATAACCTGTCTGCTTAAGGTAATGAAGGTGTAAAAAGGCAAGGCCACTGAACTGAAAATATATGAAAATGAGCTGCACGTATATGTATCCTTTACAAACTGTACAGTTTTATACGATAATATGTGAGACATAGGTCAATCAAAACAAAAAAGAAAATCTGGAACAAGAAAATAAAAAGGAGAGGAAATCCAGATGAGCAATGGCTAGAGCCATAAAGAGAAAAGATGACTGGGAAACAGTAGGGAAAAGAGAGGGGAAAAGAGGTGACAAGGGAAATAAAAAGGAGTCGCTCCACTGAAATGGTTTACTTGCATTAGTCTGGCGGCAGCAAGTAGGCAATCTGTACGGGAGGCCAACTCCACACTCCGGGAGTGACACACGCCTGTGAGGACCTACACTAAAGGTAGCGGTCGCAAGTATTCCGCATATTCTTGGAACTGTCACCAGTAGAACTAGGTTTTGCTTAGTTTCTCCACACAGGGCAGAGTTAATGTCTTCATTGCCAAGATATGATTAACCTTGTCCATCCATTGTCCGACCGTGGTGGTAGGCACCTCCCTGGAATGTAGACCTTAGCTGCATTCAGCAGATCTCTCCGGTAGCAATACTGGGGTTAAATGTGGAAGGCATTCCGTGGGGTCACCCGACATGTCCACCTCAGTTAGGCCTTTGACTAATCCAAGGACCGGGGGAAGGTTTGGAGCAGGGGACAGTCCCAGAAAATAAGTAACGCCAGCATAGCCCAGAGGAGTCGGGGAATATCTTTGCCAGCCTATCGGGCATATAGTTCCACCTGGCAATTTATAGCTGGTTACTTGGCATTTGATTGAGGCCTTATGAGTGAGGTGAACTTTGTGTTCCTTCTGCCTAGGGGACCAATGCGTGTCAAAGTCCTGCTCCCAGAGGGAAATGAAGGAGGGGGGACCTGGGAGTCATTATTTTGCAAAGGAGCGTATAAGACAAAGACGGTGCTCCCCGGAGTTCCCCTTGTTGCAGACAGGAGCTCAAACTGTGTGGGCATGTGTGAAAAAGCCTGTGTGGTTGGCAGGGAGCAGAGAAAGTGCAGAAGTTGCGTGGTCCACCAGGGGTCTGTCTGCTGCTTTTCTTGTGCTTTCAAGTCTAAAAGGGCACAAATCTGTGTAATTGTAAAAATATGAGATTGGGAAAAAATTAAGTATTCCCCTGGGGGCAGGAGACTTTCCCCCTAATAGGAAATAAGCAATTCAGTATTTTACGGACAGAAATGACAATTGTTTGATGTATAGTCATTTTCCAACTAGATAGAATTTTGTCAGCATTTTACTAACAAAATCCATGATTAGCAACATGTGACAAATTTAGCTGATCTTTGTAACAAACCCCTATGTATTTTTCTTTGGTCTTCTAGTATTACATGTATGCTCGACACATGGCCCTTGCAAAAGCATTTCCTGACAACTTTACCTATGAACCCCATGAACCAAGTGCTGTAAGTATATTTTCAATCCAAGGAATCCTATGTTAAATGAGAAGTGCAATGATAACTCAGGCTTTACCTGGCTGTTCTGTTTCCCCATAAGCAGATTTGATAATGAACTAGCATGTTTGACTTTGCCTACACATAACTGTAATAAATGATTTGCCATAATATAATCTAAGATTGTTTTTTGTCTTTTTAGGCTGCAGGTTTCCGTTATCCACGTCCAGCCTCTGTACCACCCTCTCCATCCCTGTCCCGCCACTCCAGCCCACATCACAGTGAAACAGAAGAAGATGAAAGATATGACGAGGAAGAAGAGGCAGAGAAAGATCGCCAGAACATCAAGGCAACGGCTATGTCCTCTATGGGGCCAGTTCCTGAGTGGCGTAAACGCTCCAAAAAGGGCTCCATAGATGCCAGCAACTCCAGTAATGCTAGCAATGCAAGCACTCCCACCAACCCCAGCAGCCCAAGTGACCTCAGCAGCCCTACTAATTCTCTCATTGAGGAAAGGAACTAAAATGTTTCTCTATTATACTTTAAAACTAGAGCTATTTGTTGTTGAGAAGGAATACACACAAGAGGAACTGATCTGTATTGTTTGCATAGGTTTGTATCCTTTTTGTGAGCTCTATCAGGTCAACAGAACACCAGCATGTTCTTCTTGCTGGCCGGTGAATTCTTGCTGTCTGAAAAATATGGAAAGGGCTTAGTCCACACCGAGTACAGAGCTTTCTAAACACATTTGTTGATGTACTTGGTCAAATAGTATATGTTTGCAGTGGAGTCATTTTTTACTTTAGTTTAAAGCTCAATCTGTTTAAATTGTAGGAGCTCCAGAAGATAAATGGTAGAGGTCTTTAATGACCAAGACCAAAACCTATGGTTCAGCCAAGCTCAGCCATTTATATTTGGCTATAGCACTTTTAGCCTCTTACCAGTTACTTACTAACTTGTATTTCTTTAAAAGCCAACTGAAATTGTTGTTTTCTTGATGCAGAACAGAAGTGGTTGGGTGATATTGGTTATGGTGAGGTGTACCCTTTTGAAGGTCCTAATACTTTACCACAAGTGCAATACTAGTGCGGTCTTTTGAATTTGTTATCTGTTTATTGTGTACAATACTTCCCAGTACTACTGTAACCAGTTGGCCTATGCCTACTCTGATGTCTGTGCCATTCCTCAGACTGGTGTGTTCTTACATAGTGTTTTCCAGTAAGTTCTATAGTTCATGCTTCATATGTGAGCACATAATTAAATAGAAGCCAACACTGTATATTAGAAGAATAATTATAACCTTAATAATGCATAATAAAAGCAACTCTACTAATTACTTAAGTTTTGAAAGGAGCACAGTTCTTAGTCACCTGCCATGCCTGAAATGCTACCTGGTAGCAACTGCCCTGTACAGTTGTAACAGGATAAATAGTTGTCTTTTAGGCTGTAATACAGTTGTGACCAGGTTCAGCTTTCCATACATTCCCATGGAAAACCCAATAGTGGGCACATATGTCCTGTATCATGTTCCCTACTAATTCTCTACAGGAACAAATGAAAAATTCTAAGGCGTGTAACAAAAGCTTGAATGATAGTGCAGGGTTTTCAGTGTCTTGTGGCAGTATTGGGGTAGAAGCATTTCTCTCCAGGAATCCTAGACATCTGGGAAGACCTGGTAGATTTATAGAACTGTGGCCAAGAGTATGTTGTGGTATTACTCTGGGTTTACAGGTTTATTAACTCTTGCAGTAAACCTCTACTCCAGTACAAGAATTCATTGCTAAACCTACACTCCTGGCGCTGTCTTCTTGTTGGCATCCTGATCTATAGGAAGTCTCTCCATTCACAATGCAGAGTTATAAGCACTGCCTTGAGGAAGTATGACCTCACAGCATCAGAAGAGGCTTTCTGAGATGGGCCAGTAGGTGGTCCAAGGCGGAAAACGTCGCAGAGATATCGCAAGTTAAAAACTAAATCTTTTTATTGCCCCCAGACCTAAATGATAAATTAACCACTGCAAGGGTTGATCAAACTGTAGGTCAAGTTTCAGCTCTAAAGTGGACCTAAACTGAGAAATTCTAACAGGTGACATAGCTGAACTAATTCTAAAAAAGACTTCTTGGATGTAAAGCTGCTCTTCAATAGTTTCAGTCACACTCCTAAAAACAAGCAGACCACTAACTAAACACCTAACCTGCATACTCATCCTGAGTCAGTAACTTGGTTATAAAGGCAAAAGATCAGGACACCAACTGGGCATCATTGTTAGCAGAGTGTCTGCAATGGTAGATAACGTGACCTCCCTGTTTTAGTCCACTTCTGCTGCTTCAGTTCAAACTTTCTCAGGGCGCTCAGGGTTGCTTTAAAAGTTCAACATTGATTACATGTTTGTAACTTCTATCAAATAGCTGTACGGTTTGAATTCTATCTAAATGCTGGCTGTTCTGACCCTATTGTAGAACACTAGATCATTACTAAAGCTGTGCGGATCTCAGGTAGGCAGGATTCTCCTATAACTGCAGCTTCTAGTGGTTAGCTAAGCAGGACGCTGTCATCTTCCATATTCAGAATTTTGGACATTTGCCAGTATCTTCTGAGCTTTCGGTTATGTTTTGTTCTTTTGATTATGACAAATGGTGTTCTATCTGACTCCTCTGTTATGTCAGTGACCAGTGATCATATGCCAGGGCTGTAGAGAGTGCACTCTCGCACAAAAGGATAAAGTATGTAAAAATAAAATTTTAAATCTGAGACTGAGTGGTCCTTTATTATGTCACCAGTTTAAATGGAAATGTATTTTCATGTTTGAATCATAAGAAATTGTCTTGAAAACCCATCCCGTAATAACAATAAACCTGTGTTCTCTTAACTTTATTGAGGTTGTGGCACCAATATTCACATGTTTGATTCATTCCTAGGGGCAATGGTGCTTTTTCTAGATTTTTCTCATTTAGAGAACTCCACTATCTGACTTTTTTCCCCCCTTGACTTATACTCTAGCAACATGTCAAACACAGGCCCGCGGCCAAATCCGGCCTGCCAGCCTTGCAATTTGGCCCGCGCTGTCATCACTGCACACCGGGGGCGTGCTGGCCGCATACGACATGACGTGTCTCTTCAGAGCTCCACTCGATCCTGCCACTAATCCCTCTTAATCCAGTGATTTGTACTACAAAGGGACCCCCAGCATCCAGGGGATATACAGATACTCCACTATACCACAACGGAGCTCCGCTGACTTTGCGAGAAGCCCAAACGCGCGGCTCGGGCTAGCCGTACTTCCGCGCCTTCCGGCAAGAGAGGGGGCCTCGAACCAGCATCAAGAGGCACCGAGCAGTTCATACTGAGAGGCACTACGCTCCGGTTTTCCCACAGTGCGGCCTAGTGGAGGGTCCAAATCAAGGCTGGGGTCGGGCCAAGTCCGGACCACATAACGTGAAAAAAAGGGGAGACAAGGTCCTGAACAGGAAGTACTTCAGAGTGGAGTGATCATACAGAGTTTTCTGAGCTCCTCCATATGCCCAGGCCCTTCCAATTGACATTCTCTGCAGTCAGACCCCCAAAATTGGGCCGCTGCTTTGGCCTGCAGTGCACTCCATCTGCAATATTGATTCCCAAAATGTCCAGTAAAAGAAAAGTTGACGGTGAAGGCAGACAATTTAATGACAATGGGAAAATGAAACATGTTTTGTGCTTAAGAGGGGCAAACCAGTGTGTATATGGTGTTATGAGAGAGTGTCAGTGATGAAAGAGTACAATTTTCGTATTGTCAGTTTATTGACAGTAAACCATTCGGCCCCCCGTTTTGGCCCGCGATTTAGGCTGGATTTTTGATTTTTGGCCCCTTCTCTGATTGAGTTCGACACCCCTGCTCTAGTGAATAAATTTTTCCAGGTATTTGTAGATAAAGTTACTGTATTTTCCGGACCATAACGCACTTTTCCACCCCCAAAAAGTGCCTTTGCATCTATGGTCCGAGACCTGCGAGGTCTATGCGAGACCCGAGGTGACTTTGGCTACCCCCCGCCAGCTCTCCCGGCAAGGATTATCTGGGGAGCTGTCAGATTGAGATCCGCCCACGCCTGAATCCCCCTCTGAACTTTATAATTGAATATGCCAACAGAGCCCTGCTGGAATAAGTCAATGAGAGGATTGATAAACTCCCATCTCCCTCTCTCCGTTCCATATAACGGAAATCACTGCAGCTTTCAAGGACACAGACAGCCAGATAGTAGAGGGATAGCAGAAAAGACGCAGCCACCCCCCCTACTGTCATTAGAGGTGACAGATGTTGGATTGCATTAACCCAATTGATTCTGAAACACTTTCATGTACAAATTTTTTTTTTCTGCTTAAAAACGGTGTGTCTGTGTTCCGTGCATCTTATAGTCCGAAAAATATGGTAGTGCCTTGGCTTATTATACTCCTCGGCTTTACTCGAGTATATACAACTTTAGCATGATAGTACTATTAAAAACCTCAATTTCCAACACATAACTACTTTAAGAATATGTTAACTGATTACATTAATTAATAAGGATGTAAAGAGGTGATATTTTATATATCCCTCACTGGTCAAGTCCCCTAAGATGTGGTCACAAATCCCTGCATCTTCAATGATGTGTCATGTCCTCATGTCTGGTGACTGAAGCCGAGAGTGGCCCAATATCATCAAGATGCCCATGTGACTTTGATGAGCTCAGAGATCAAGTTCAGTGGGGGAACTGTCCATATGACTATTTATCGTCACTGCACAAATTGGCCTTATGCAAGAGTGCAAGGAAAGGCATTGTTACCAGAAAAATAAGAGTCAGTTTGCAGTTTCCACACCATGTGGGGACAAACATCAAACATGTGGAAGAAGTGCTCTGGTCAATATAGATGCCAGGTAAATTCAAAACCCTATGTGTGGCGGAAAACTAACACTGCACATCACTCTGACACACCATCCCAATGTTAAATCTGTTGGTGGCCATCATGCTTGGGGGTGCTTTCTCTTCAGCAGGGAAGGAAGCTGGTCAGAGTTGATGGGAAATGATGGAGCCCAATACAGGGCAATCTTGGAAGAAAACCTCTTGGAGTCTGTAAAAGACTTGAGACTGGGCGGGGTCACCTTCCAGCAGACACAACGACCCTAACCATAAAGCCAGGACAACAATGGAATGGTTAAAAACAAAAAAAAACTATCATGTGTTAGAATGGCCCAGTCCAAGTCCAATCACATCCAATCGAGAAGCCTGTGGCAAGATCTGAAAACTGCTGTTCACAAACGTCCATCTATCTGACTGATCTGGCAGCTGGGCAAGGCTTTCAGTCTCTAGATTTGCAAAGCTGGTGGAAATATATCCTAAAAGACTGGGCAGCGCAATTGCAGCAAAAGGTGCTTCTACAAAGTAATGACGCAGGGGGCTGAATAATTAGCACACCCCACTTTGCCGTTACTCATTTGTAAAAACATTTTAGAATCGTGTTTGGTTTTTTGTTCAACTTCTCACAGTTGTACAACCACTTCGTATAGTATTTCACTTAAATTCCCAATAAAATTGATTTGGTGGCCGTATGTAACAAAATTGGAAAAAGTTCAAGGGGCCAAATACTTTAGCAAAGCGACTGTATGTAAACATGCATCTGGAAAGGATCACAGCGCATCACTTTTTCTAACATGTTAACAGCCTTATTCCTAATTTGTTTTTCCGCAGAAATCCCACCAACATCCCATAATGACAACATGAAAAAGTTTTATTGAGATTTTTGCACATTTATTAAAATGAAAAAAAAGCCTACAAGTAAAAAGCATTCTCACAAGCTTTGGCATGAGCTGCAAAGCAAAAGAAATTAAACTCTGATGCATCCTGTTTCCTCCCATGATCCCTGCATTGATGTTTCCTTTAAATTGGAAGTCTACTTGTAGTAAGTTCATTTGATGGACAATATTTGGCAAGGCACACACCTTTCTAATCTAATGTCCTCCAAGTTGACAGTTCTGTCAAGCACAACAAAAGAAATGGTCTGTAGATCCTGAGACAGGATTGGTCTCAAGGTTACAATCTAGGGTAGGTTACAGAAAACTTTCTGCTGCTTTGAAGATTCCAAGGAGCACAGCGCCCTCCATTATCCATAAGTGGAAGTCGTTCAAAACCACCAGGACTCTCCTAGAGCTTGCTGTCCATCTAAAAACTGAGTAATCAAGGGGGAAGGGCCTTCGTCAGGTAGATGATCAGAACCCATGTCCACTCTGTTGGAGCTCTAGAGGTGGGCCACTCAAGCACATTTACAGATTTGTCTGAAGCCCTGCGTTGTCAGCCAGGTAGCTTGACAGGTGCTTCACAGAGGAATGGGGTGAAACTGGCCAAGGATAGGTGTCCTATACGGTTTTTCCTCATATGCAAAAAGACTTCAGTGTAATTGCTGCCAGCAAAGTATTATCAAATGCTGGTGGAATACCTTGTACAGGGATTTCTTCATCATTTTTTCATGTGATATATTTTTTTCAAAAACTGTTCAAGTAAACTTTTTTCAACAATGTTGTTTGGGGTGTTTTGTGTAGAATCTGAGTAAAAAAGGAGGTTTAATTCCATTTGGATAAAAGGCTGTAACATACAATGGTGGTAAAAGTGCCGTGACTTATTCTTTCTGGATGCACTGTCACGATGTTTCTTCCCTTCACACAGCATACCCCTCACCCTGGGAAGTACCTACATACATAATTGTGGCATCAACTGGTAATGCCCCCTTGGGAATTATGTCACATTTTCCTAAACTCTTTCTAATGTTTGCAGCATTGAGAAATTAATAAATCATTCCCAGTTCCATTTTGTGCTTTTGGTACCTTTTCGTAATATAAATAGATTTTAAGGCGTTATAATTTAAATGTAGTTAAAAATTGAGGTGGGCACAAATATTCGCCCCATATGCATGTTTTGCTTTAAATCGCACCTACAAGCTCTAAACTACACCCTTACACAAAACATTTAAATAAATCAGCATTAAAAAAACTCCAGGGACATGAGTGTACATGACACATCAGGAAGGGACTACTGTAAACCCCAATACACCTAACATCTTTACCGATGCATTTCTTCTTGCAATCTAACTTTTCTTCTACCGAAAAACCCATGTAATATAAGGACTTTTTAAGCTTCCAATCACTATGTTCTATCAAGGAGGACTCGGCATACAAACCGTATTTTTCGGACTATAAGATGATTCACCAGAACCATAAGACGCACCCGGGAGATGTTGTGGCAGGAAAACCAGAAAAAAGATTTAATACGTTTTCACATCAAGTGGGTTAATCATGGATTCCGTGAAGCAATATTCCATTCATCCAGTAGTGTACTAGCAGCAGTACACTTTTAGCACAACCGTCATTTGCCATCACTGACGCAGAAGGGGGGGGGGCAGTCTGTCTCCTACTCTTCTCTGCTCTCCTCTTCTCTGCCAATTTGCAGGTTACTGTGTCTGTGGGAGCTGCAGAGTGATTGCAGTTCCCCACGGACAGGAGAAGAAGATAGATATGATCATTTATATCTCTTCAATCATTGCTTAGTACCTCAGACCTTTCAGCTCTGTTTGCCTAAGGCAAATACACAATTCAAATGGGAGAGCCAGACACTGGCCGGCATCTCTCAACTGACAGCTCCTCCAGCTCTCAGGCTAATCTCCGTGCCGGGAGAGCTGGCGGGAAGCCAAGGTGCAACCACTGGTGGCTGCAGGGTGGCGCATTTGTACCATAAGACGCAGGCACTTTTTGCCCCCAATTTTGGGGGTGAAAAAGTGCTTCTCATGGTCCGAAAAATACGGTAGATCTAATGGAAATTGGTGTATGGGGGGGCATCATGCCGTGGGGCAGCCTCAAGCACAGTAAGCCTTGTTCAGGTGCATGGCCTAATGAAGAAAATAAAATATGTTGGCATTTTCAGGTAGAATATGTAGAAATCTGCTCATAATCTAAGCTTAGGTCATCGCTGGGTCTTACATCAAGACAAAGACCCAAAGCATACATCTACATTAGTCCAACAGTTGGCTTATAATTTTGGATGTCCCAATAATCTCAACACACTAGTGTCTGTAAACTGTTTTGGGATCCGCTGATATGAACGACAGGCAACATTATCGATTACAAAAGGAAGAATTATGCCATCCGTTTGTCCTTCCCTTTAACTCTCCATATTATAGCATGTAATGGCATATTATGAGATTAAATAAAATAATAATCCAATTAAATAAAAGTCAAAATCATGAGAATGTATACTTAAAAATTTGATTTACATATTTTTGACCATCTCTATTCATCATTTTATATTTTGGTGAAAAAAATGAGCCACCAATGACTCCAGAGATATATACATATCTATGGATATAAAAAGTCTACACCCCTAGCAAGATTTGCCAATTCTTCTTTGCACAAACACTCTTTGCAGGCCTCTTCAGATTTTCACTTCACAGATTTCCAATTGGATTCAAGTCTGGGCTCTGGCTGAGCCATTTCAAAACTTTAATCTTCTTCTAGTGAAGCCATTCCTTTGTTGGTTTGGATGTATGCATTGCATCACACAAGCCGATCAAAATGAAAATCACACAAAATCGACCAAAAGTGAACAAAAAAGTTAAGTTCCTTTAAAAAGTGATCGGACATGTTGGTAAATTTCACAGAGCAAGCCTGTCTTTCTTCCTCGATCCCCGGGCTGAGCGCCTCCTCTTCCTGTAAGCCTCTTCTTAAGCCTGCATGCTGGGGCCCACTCTTAAAGGGACCTTGCCCCCTGCACACCACAGCGCACCGCTACATTTTTTTGCAATAGTTTTATTGAAACTGAAAACACCAGCAAGCCCAGAGTGAATGTTACACAGGTTACCTATTGGGTAAATGTGTATCCTGTGCAGTGCGCCTTAAAAGTGCATATAGTGTGAGATTTTGTAATTTTTTTGGTGCTGAAACATTTGGGAGGGAACATGTTAACTAACCATAGTCATTCCAGCTTTCTATCTTTCCTAGAATAAAAGCTTCAAAAGCCACTGCTCTGTGACAACATGCTTTTTATCTGCACTATATCAGAGTCAAAAAATATTTGTTCTGTCATTGATCGGCTCGGCAGTCATCGAGTCTAACGTTCCTCCTCCATGGTGTGAAGTGAAATGTACGTCACTTCTGTTTTGCTGACATCAATTACACATGTACAATGCAGCCAAGATACCTTATTACTAGTTACCACGCCTTCCTCTGAGAGTTTCAGTAACTAGACTGTGTCAGTCATACAGCAACTTCAGGAGAAACGAGACAGAACACAGGAGGTAAGAAAAAAAAGCTTTATGGCTTCAACACATGATAGTGACACACCAGGTAACATTAACACTTTAAAGTTCATAGTAAAATTAGAGTAGGCTGTATTGTTTAGTTCACTTTTTATTGTATCACATAGAGGGTTATAGAAAGTTTAATGTCATCAAATTGCACTATACTGTAGCATAGTTTACGTTATACAGACCACATGTGTGATAGGTAAGTCTTACGTAAGAGAATAATGACCACAGTCCACACTGCGTTCGGCTTTTGATGAATGGAAGAATATCTACCGGCTCCATAGTTCTTTTGGGATTTCCAATGGTGAAATGTTCCCAACTCAGAGAGATAATAGTGATCACTGAACACAAATGTTCATTCTCGATGACCAGATCTCAATGATCAGAAAAAAGATACCTCAAGAAGATTGTGATTAGGTGAACAGTTATCTTTTTCAGACACAGAGAAACTCTAAAGCAGCCCATACACAGGTCAGATTTTCAATCAATCGACTTAAAACGATCAATTTTTTTATCGATTGATTGAGAATTGAGTTTTGCCCACCTGGTTAAATTGACTTAATCCGATCAAAATTGAGTGAAAATTCAGTCGTTTTTTGATCGGACTGGATGGTAAATTTTGATCGGTCGATTGAAAATTGGATTGAAAAGTGTGGTCAAACTATTTTTGATCTATTTTTTTTCTACCTATTCTACCTCACTTCTGATTGAAATTTCAATCGGACTATTTTGGATCGATTATTATGTCGAGTGAAAAAAAAATCGATCAAAAATCTTGTACTACATATGGGGCATGATACAATCGACATACAATTTTATACAGACTTAAAAATTGATTGTTTTAAGTTGACTGATTGAAAATCTGACCTGTGTATGGGCTGCTTAAAGCTAGCCATACACTCTGCGATAAAAATTACAATCTATTAAAACCGACCAATGTATCCCGACGTCGGAGTCGTTTTAGATCGTAATTTTCGGTAAAATACTACCACATGAAAAATCCATTTATATCGGACAATAGGATTTTAAAATGAATTTAAATGTAAATAATAAAATAATATATATATATAATTTTAATTCTATATACATAGATATTAAATATATACATATTACAGAGATATATATTGATCTGTTTACAGACAACAGATATATGTGCAGTATATACTATGTAGATGATATTTATGTATACATGCTGTGTACTACCATACTACATATACTAATAAATTTGAATACAATTGTAATATATCTTTACATCAAAACCTATAACTAAAAAACAAAATCTTGGGAATTTATGAATACCATGACATTAGTAGGTGCTACACTGAATGTATGTCATTGAAAAAAAGTAATTTACGATCTAATATCATAAAATAAAATATGCATTACAACTTTAAAAAACCTTTGGTCAGTTAAAGAAAACTATATTTATTAGTATATATATATACATAAATACTTCTACATTGCGACAACTAGTACATTGGCTGCTATGCTGAATAGCCATTATGTCAGCGGCAGCAACATGCCGGCGGCGGAAGTCTTAATATGCTAATAAGCATTATCGCCACTAATTGGTCGGTAAAACACTATGAACTTGCCTGATGTTCCCAGACCAATAAAAAAATTTCAACTTGTCCGATGACTTTACGATCTAAAAAAACGGCAATTAGAATTGTATTTTATCTGTCGTACCATGTGGACATGCGCAGATTTCATGCCGATAAACTGCTTTCATTGGTCGGTTTTAATAGATTGTAATTTTTATTGGTGTATGTATGGCTAGCTTTAATGATGGGATGCAATCATTGTTGTTGTACTCAGCATAATGCCTTCTGTTTGTCCTCCACTCTCAATGGATCAGAGTATTATGTATACACCACTCACCATGCTGGTTCTGGAAATGATCAGTTAAGATTGTTTCCAATAGCAATTATCTTGTGTGTGTGTGTGTGTGTACTTGAGGTGTTCTTAAAGCCAAGAACAAAAAGTAGATGTGGTTCCTGCAAAGCTTTTCTTTTCTTGGGGTTGTTCTGTACAGGTAATTTGCAGAAGTAAAGCTGGCCATAAACGTCTCGATCCATGGCCGGTTAAATACCTGCAGCAGGATTGGCCAGAAAAAGAACCAGCAGGAGGAATCCGCGTGCGATCCGACCTGCCGGCTTTTTTGGTCGGATCCTCAAGGTGGGCTCCCCTGTAGTTGCGGGCGACCTATGTGTTTGGTGGGAGCCATCACGGAGGTCTTCTATAGCTGGGAATCGGCCCGTCTATGGGGGGCTTTACAGGCTGAACTCTATAAAAACAGACTGCATCATGTATGTCATTTGTTTGCCTTGAGTCGCTAAGAGATAAATCAGAAATGGCAATTAGTACCCATAACAAAGATGCGCTGTCAACTATCTCAGCAGCAAAGATTGCAGGATCTGCTAAAGAGCCAAGCCCCCCATACACCTCTAGATCACTCCATACAATTTCCTTTAGATCTACCAACAACCATGTAGTATAGTGGCCTCCCTGATAGAATACATAGTGTTTGGAAGGTCATTATATTACATGGTTTTGGTAGAACAAAAGTTGATTGTACAGAGATTGTGTGGTAAGATTGTAAGTTCTATGGGGGGCTTAAGGTGGTCACCTCTTCTACCCCTTCCTAGGCCTGGCCCAGACATAAAGGCTTTAAGTGGAAGATATATCCTAATACACATTTCAGATTTAGGTGGATTGCTGTCTCAATGATTCGTAAAACAGCAATTATTGACTGCCTATGTTATAAAAGTATGCTGCATGCATGAACATCATGTAGGTTGGAGCAGATTCACAAAACAGGGTTAAGAACTGGCTAGACAAGGTTGAACTAAATGTATCCCTTGAAAACAAGAGAGCACATGACCTTGGTGCATAGTTTACTAGTGTGCATAGTGTGTCTAATATACTAAAAAAAGCTCCCTGTTATTGGGAGTCACTGTCAGTTTCTCTGCACATTTCATGTTTGCATTTGTTTGTTAATTTAACTTACACTGGCATATTCTAAAGATTATCATATATAATTATAGCCTATAATTACAGAAACATATATAATCATAAACCTGCCTTCACTCAGAACAAAAAGGGAAATTAGAGATAAAATGTTTACAAGGGCAAAATGTACAAGTCAGTACATTATTTCAGATACTATGTCATTAGAGTGAAAACCTTTTCCTTTTAGGTAAGGAAGCTTTTCCAAGATCAGATGCAAATAGTTTGCTGTGCATTAATGTAAGTACTTATATTTTCAGTGTTCTGCCTTTAGATGTCCTTCAATGCAATATTTTTTATATGTATTGGTCTCTCAGAACCTTAACCAACTGAACCGTAGTGAATCAACTTAGACTGGTTACATGAATTGACTTCTACTGGTCATTTCCCCCAGTACTCTATAGAGAATATTAGTCTCTTTATATCGCCCATATTCCGGTCAAAAGTATGGCTTTTAATTTTGTCATCAGTGCAAGTTTACAATAGTCACTTGTGGGGTATGTTTAATTTTACAACCAAAAGTAATATTATTATT
This sequence comes from Ptychadena robeensis, assembly GCA_036250615.1. Taxonomy (NCBI): domain Eukaryota; kingdom Metazoa; phylum Chordata; class Amphibia; order Anura; family Ptychadenidae; genus Ptychadena; species Ptychadena robeensis. The sequence goes on from CM070038.1 coordinate 73,139,751, forward strand.
AAGATTTATTGATTTATTTTGTTGATGATGTTATGTTGTATTGACATAAATGAATACCCTTTTATCACCCAAGCATTGTTGCAATGTTCCAGTCTTAGGTTGCGTTTACACTGTGGAGAAAACTCGCGCAGTGTAGCTGCCCCCTGTAAATTCCTATGGGGAATGCCCGCGGCCCCCATAACGCCCCCCGCAGTTGCTGGGGCGGCATAGTGTAGACCCAGCCTAATTGTCCCATCCAGTTCATATGTAATCTGGCATAATATGAACTCTTCTCTGTTTGTAGTTATCCCAAGTCCTCTAGGCACTTACCTACACAAAATAATAAAATGGCTGTAGTTATTCATAGTAATTTGTTTCTTGTAGCTGCCACTCACTTTCGAACTGGTTACAGAGGTTAATTCAGCTCCCTCCCTTCTGATGCTGTGGGCAAATCACTCGTGTATGACTATGTCAGTTCTTTGGAAACTAAGATTTTACGGGTTTGACTATTAAAATACTAAGATAAGGTTTTGACTATTATAGATCAGTGAAGTGAAAACGTTTGGCTGTGATTCAATATTTCAATTCTTTATAGAAAAACCACTAATGATCTCACTAGAATGTTTATATGTCTCAAAATGTGATGTGGCTTGTTCCATTCCAATGAGCTTAACGTAAACCATTTTAAGAAACTTACTTGATATCCTCCTGTCTGGCCAATAAGCAGTCTTTACTCTTTAGTTGGATTCTCATTATTGCTTTGCATTGTCTTTAATGGGTGATTGGTTCCAGTTTCTGGCATCCTGCCTGCACCATGTGGCCTGTTAACTATAGATGGAAAACTTTCGAAGGAGCACTTGCCATCCATGTTTTCCCATAATGAAGCCTTCCTTTATTTTACCAATTGCTTGAGACCATTTACCTGGCCCTTTACTTTAGACTTTTTAATACACAAGTTTACGAAAATATATAAAGCTATAGCTCTGATTAACTAAAGGGGAGTAAGAAAGGCAGTCAGGCCCAGGAAGAAGTCTGCAGTTAGGAGGAAGACTAATACATGACATGCTGTACACATGTGCGGTATTTGTGTAGTTTTAGTTGTGTAGTATCTAGCCAATACTTCTTCCTTTGAATTGTTTTGAATGGCGTAGGAAAGAATTTTACTGCTTACATTAATTAAAGGTAATACTGTTGTGTTTCAAGAACACAAAGTGAAAGAAAACCTTCAAGAAATCTCTGTGGTTTACTCCCATCATTCTTGCCATCTCACTAGCCCACAGTACCATCCTATGATGGTCATCAGCAGGGTACCATAGGGCTCAGTATCCGGTCCTTTTTGCTTAAATCTATTTGTAAAGCCCCCCATACACGTTAAGATTGTGACCCGATCACATGCTGTCAATCTGCCGAAACATTCGGCCTGGGCACCCTTTGTGTGCCAGCGCTGTCCGGCTGGTCCCTCTAGCTGCTTGTGCCGTATGAGAACAGTCAGCATAGCGCGAAGGGAGCTGTTAGCACCTCCCCCCTCCCCTTCCCCCCTCAGAAGCAAGCCAGACAGGCTGATTCCTCAGCACCAAGGGATCTCAGATCCCAAGGAGCTGAGGAGACATACCCATAGTTTAGATGGGGACACTGTGTCCCCGTCTAAGGTATTAGACGGATCTAAGAATTACAGACATGTCCATAATGGCTTAGATTGATTTGGGGGGCAATTTCGGCTCTTAAGGGTGCATGGTGGTCGGTCGGACAAAAAATCTAAGCGTGTATGGGGGGCTTAAGTGATATAATGAAAGGTTTGAGGGACAAGGTCTGTCCTTTTACTGATGACACAATATGATCTAGTGTTGCTGGTTAAATCAATGGAAACTAGAGTTGAATGTATGTAAATATGAAAATGGTGCACTGAGTGCATCAGTGAGTGCACTGAGTGCATCAGTGAGTACAGTAATGGGGTACAGTACTGACCAAAACTACACAGGAAAAATATTTTCTTCTTTTATTCTTGGTGCTGTTAAATCTGCCTTCCCGGCAGCACCCCATACCAAGTGCACTCACCACCCCTTAGTCCTCCCACTCTGGTATTAGAAAATTATGAGTCTTGGCTGCTCAGCAGTACATTCCAGTGAGGTCAATGAGTGTCCGGAGTATGTTGGGATCCATAGTTCTCTACTACCAGAGTTGGAGTTGATAACTACAGCTAGTAGGGATGCTGCAGGGAGAGGGTTACCAGGATGGGTATGGAGGAAGGCAAAGTATTTGAGTTTGACACCCCTGCTTTATATCTTTAGTCAGGTCTCCTTTAGAATACTGTGTCCATTTCTGGAGGCCTTATTTACATAAAGATAGGAAAAGTTCAAAGGCAACTGAAATGGTGAAGGGTCTGAAAAATAAAACACATCAAGACAGATTGCAGAAAACAAAAATGTACAGCTTTGGGAAAAGGGTACAAAGGGGAAACATGATTGAAACCTTCATATATTAATTAACCAAATTACATTGAGGAGCACAGTATCATCTATTGGAAGCTAAATCCACAGACTAGTGGATGCCTGTAGTGGACTACTATTAGAAGTGGAAAATTGGCCAACAGTGAGTGTCTATAGTATGCTAGGAACAGCCATAAAAATTAACTTAAACTACTGGATTTTTCGGACTTTAAGATGCACTTTTTCACCACCAAAATCGGGGGGAAACGTGTCTTATGGTCAATATGCACCGACGCGCCTTGGTTTTCCGCCAGCATCTTCGCTATGCTGGCAAGATTAGCCGGGGAGGTGGAGGAGCTGTCAGATGTGAGATCTGCACACAGCTGGATCTCTCATCCATGCCCCCTCTTCCTCGTGTGTGACGGAGATGCGATATGCCATGAAGTATGTTCCCAGTGACACCAGTTCAGTTGTGGCTGAAATTTGGTACTTGCAGAGGATTCCTTTCCAATTGATTTGAACACCTCAAATATTGTTTTTCTGTTTTCCTGCTCTAAAAGCTAGGTGCGTCTTATAGTCCGTAAAATACAGTAAATAAATGATATAATGTGTGTGTGGTATATCCAGTATGTGTTAATGTAATAATGTATGTAGGACAGTCTTGATGGACTGCTTGGTCTTTTTCCCGCTGCCACATTTCTATGTTTCTAGAATATATCTGGTGGGTGTTTCCCATTTTGCAATGCTCTGGTATTTGCATTGCAATTTGTTCACTTAAGTTACAATCACATACGGCCGCTCCTTTGTGCTTTGACATTTGCGGGCATTTTCATCAATGAAAAGTTACTTATTAACAGACTGCGTTAGGTACATCAGAAAACAAATGTACACAACTGCATATACAGTACTTTAATTTATACCTAACTTGTACCTCCTAATGTGGGACACTGTGATTTGGAGCATGTAGACAAAGGACACACTCTGCCATACCCAGGAAGAATATTTAAGGAAAACACTATTGTGTTACAGTCAGGGGTGCAAAATCGTCTAAAACCTAGCTCTGCGTACTATTTTTCTCTTTCATAAGTGCATCTGCGGACCACAGGAGGAGAGGAGAGGGAAGATACACAGAGCTTTCCCCCTCCTCCTCCCCCTCCTCTCTGATGAGAAGGAACGTGTATGTGTTGTGTTTTGATGCCAAGTGCTCTCTAGTGACACCCTGTGGCTGATAAGGGTGTTGGAGATCTGGGGGGGGGGGGGGGGGAATCAGAGTAGGCACATGTAGGGTAAAATCTGACTAGAGAAAAGTTGCACTACTGAGATATATACTGAGATCTGGAGGTTCAAACGGTGTTGTGAATTAAAAGTTACATTTGACCCAAAGCCAACTGGTGACCTGTGGATGGAGACAGCTAATCGGAAGATCAATTAGGAACTGGGAGGTCCATCTACCGCAGAATCTACCATGCAGGACGCTGGAGGAGAGAACAGTGAGTACGACAGTGAGGTAGACCACCCTACATATGGGTAAGTACCAAACACCATCTCCTGGTACTCATCCAAGTAGCTCACTTAAAAAGATATGTGCACCCCTGTCTATAGTTTTTCATCACTTTTAACCCAAGGAGTTAATGTAATGTTTTGGCAGTTGTTGGCTTAAGTGTAGTGTAAAGGTGTCCATCCGCTTCCCGACCGGTGATCGATAGATGACCCGTTCGAGTGCCGTGTGGTGAAGTCACAATGACGACACCACGCTGAGCTTGGGCACCTGCCGATTGTACAGGATTCAAGGAGCACCACTTAAGGTGCCTGATTCCCGGTCAATCCTTTGGATGGGGAACCTGATCCCTATTCAAATTAATAAGATTCACACACATGTCCATTACCTACTCAATAGACCTGTCTTTTTGCGGTTGATCCCGCTCAAAGACAGGCATCCACGGCTAGATCTGTTATTAGAATAGAGCACAATCGAGCGCGGTGAATGCACACATTGCTCAATTGTGCTCTATGGACACCTTAACATTTTGGTAGTCAAATCTGAACAAAAGGCAGGTATTAATGGTAAACATGAATAAAATGTGTTATTGTAATCGCCTGCACTTGTGATTTTGAATCGCCGGCAGGATCGCCTAGATAAGTTTCAGTGAGCTTGTACCCATTGATAGGATCGCGCGTGGTTGCGATTAGGGCAAATATTTTCCGATTTGTGATCGCGCATGGAGGTGATCAAAAAACGCATCCATTTTTTTTTTACAATGGGGGCGTTGGTTGGCAGGTGAAAGTCGCCTGGTCAATCGCTTGGCGATCGCCTGCTGGTGATTCCGCCGGCAATTACTCGTCTAAGTGGTGACATAGCCAAAGGAACTGTTTACAAGTCAGAAATGGCTACAAGGCCATATCTAAATGTTTACACGTTCCAGTGACTACATTGCAAAGTATTATTAAAAAACACAAGATGTTCCGCACTGTGGAAAATCTCAGAGGACGTGAGGAATGCCAGGGGTATGAATAATTATGGGCTCGACTGTATGTACATGTGATTTCTCCGTTTTTTTCTTCCAATTTTTTGTAATAAAACCAGAAATAAATTTGTTGTCATTATGGGGCGTTGTGTGTAAAATTCTGAGGAACAAAAATCCATTTTGGAATAAGGCTGTAACATAAAAAAATGTAGAATAAGTGGCACGCTTCTTTCTGGATGCACTGTACCCCATTTAGACGTCCAGAGCTCTGGCCTTATATGGGGTAATGGAAAGATATCCTTCATACTTCCATGGGGCCCTATTAAGTGACAATACTTCTTGGAAATAAATTTAGCAGGAAGGACCTCAACACACTGATGTTAACGTATGTTCTGTGTCATGCACTCAGTTCACCTCTGTACGATGTGTGGTATGTAGTCAGACTAGTATCTGTGCAAACAATAATAATGACACCGTTAGAATCAGATGATTTAAAGCCATGTGAGCCATCAAGAAATTTATTTTTATTTTATTTGTAGCAGAGACTTTTCTGTGAGAATTTTAAGCAACTTTGGTTTAGACTGTAAAACCTGCACACCAGTTGGTGCCTAGACAGCCATTTATCTCACCTTGTGGGCAATCTTTTTCTATACAAAAGAGTCCTAGTTTTTTTGCCAACTGCCAATATTTTTGCCAAGTCAAGCCATAGTTTTATGTTCCGAAAATTTAAAATATTTGATGCTCATAAGCTTATATATATATATATATATATTATTTTTTTTTTTTTATTGAATAAGAAACAAAATGCTAAAATCCATCCCTGTATTTAGCACATGATAAGAGGCACCAGTCCAAAAGGCACACCATGGTTTTTGGGAGGGAAATATGGCTTATAGACACATTCTGATCTCTGGGATGAGTCTTTTTTTTCCCCTTGACTTCCCTCCCTGAAACCATGGTGTTTCTCTCCAGACTGAAACACGCTGTATAAAGTATATTGTATGCCGTATTTAGTCTGGAGGAGGTCACAATGACATCTAGTGCCAGACTGTGAAATTGCAGCTGCCATGGAATCACATAAGACAACACAGAAGTTATTATTTATGAATATCTGCATTTGTACATGTGAATATTGTGTGCGCAATGCATGGTCTTTACCTCGAATTGCAAATATTCGTGATTATGAAGATATAACACTATATTCAATATCTCCAATATTCGTGCTTAACACTATATATAACCCACAAATGCTGTTAAAACAAGTAAAAACATGACTTTACCCAGCACAGTGACCTCAGATATACAAAGAGCCTGTAAGGATGTAAGGGCTTGTACCCACATTGGCGGCTCGCCATGGGGTGGCGTGGTCCTGTGGCTGACACTAGTGCACAAGAATAAATGGACACAGTAAAACATTTTATTGATGAAAGATTTTTGAGTGCGTACATACATGTCTATGGGCGCGATTGGCCGCAGTCGCTATTCAGAATGCGGCCCATCCGCCTAATTTGGGACAGGGCAACTTAAATGAATGGAGGCAACCGCGGTGGCACGGTCCGAGCCTCCAATGTGGTGGCAAGCCCTATGGGTATGTTTCCACTGCCTTTTGCATCCGCCGGCAAGTAATGTGTATGTGATCCATCGGGACCCCCGCCAAGCACTGCGCTTAACATAGGGGTCCCGACGGATCACAAAACGCAGTGGAAACATACCCTAAGAAGCTGTGATATCAGGTCAGCATAATGATATATCAAGTGTGCCCATGATAGTCTTGGCTAAAAGTCAAGTTGAATGATTCTGGCAAGTCAGAGGAGTACTTGAAGACCAGGACTGAAGGGTGAAGATGGTGAGTGAAACAGAGCCATTTCTTGTTAAATACAAGGGAGAGAGGGGAAAAACACAATGTTTAGAAAAAAAATCTACAAGGTCAAGTTAAAATTTTCATATTTTAAAATATATTTTTATGTAAACACCTGTTTATCATTTTTAGCAGTACTTTAAAGATTTAGCTTGCCCTTCTGGTATTACTTCTTCTGAAGCCAAGAAAGGAGGGGTAAAGTCGATTCAGCGGAACACCATCTCTGTGCATCCACTTTTTCTCATATTCTGAGGTGGTTTTTACTGTGTGCAGATCTATTTCTGTTACAAGATTTGTTTTCTTAGTTTGTGTTGCCTTTTGTCAAGAACATGGAGGAAACAACATGAGTCAGTCAGAAGAATGTTAAGTGATGTGGATCTCCCACAGTTGTTCTACAAAGCACTTGCACTGCTCCTACCTCATATTTGTGAGGAATTATTTCAAACCTTTTTCACAATTAGTAAATACTGGGGTTTAAAGGTGTTGTAGATACCAGGTTTCCCTTATGATAATCCATCTCCATCAAATAAGCCACCTCCCATTTTCGCCCAAAACGTTAAAATATGCCACCCCGGAAATAAGACACCCACCGATACCTGCCCCTGCTCGAATCTCCCATTCGGGTGCTACAATGGGTAACTGTGTGTCTCCGTGGGACTCCGTCAGGGCTGGCTGCAGTGCAGGAAGGACAAGCAAGCTGCTGATCCCTGCCTTAACAAACTCTGTTACCCGGCCGTACCGGTAGAACCCACCAAAAAAGTGAGTCAGTGAAGGGGAAAATGATTGGCACAGAGTGATCAAAGGGAACAATGAATGGCACAGAGTGATCAAAGGGAACAATGAATGGCACAGAGTGATCAGAAGGGGACAATGATTGGCACAGAGTGATCAAAGGAGACAATGAATGGCACAGCATGATCAGAAGGGGACAATGAATGGCACAGAGTGATAAGAAGGGGACAATGAATGGCACAGAGTGATCAAAGGGGACAAAGAATGACACAGATTGATCAGAATAAGACATCTCCCTGAAAATAAGACATGGGGCATATTTTGGCATTTCAAAAAATATAAGACAGTGCCTTATCATAGGGGAAACAGGGTATCACACATAAAAATATTTTACAATGTCATGATTTTGTATTCTTACAATGATTTAAAACACCATATTCCAATAAATAATTGATAATACAACACAATAATAAATTGCAATCTGTCAGGAGGGTATGTCTTGGAACATGTTGGTCTCGAACAGCCAGTATGATCACCGGAATGTTCCCAACGTTTTTAACAGTCTATCCACTACTAAACACTTCAAGGCTGATGGCAAGATCTGTACATGTACACGTGATCATGATGAGCCTCTAGAATTGAAATACAATTAATGAATGGAGCAAGCCAGGGCCAATCACTCTTACGAGGAAATGGTGGGTCTAAAAAATATTGGGTCTCCTCTAGCCAGAAGGTGAGAGATTCTATCTGACCTGTTAAATCTTCTTATAGACACTGAGAGACTCCCAGTGTGGAGGAAATCAGAATTCCAGTACAGAAGAGGAATACGTCTCTTGTTTTCACTCTAAATTTTATGTTGATACTTAAGTAGTGGGAAACACTTGGTGTTGGTTTGAAAACACAATGCTGAATAGTAATGTGCCATTAAACTACTGCGAGGAAATCGTTTTTCCTTTTTGAACAATATGAAATAGAACATGAGGGAGGAAATATGCCTGAAATGCATCCTAAAAATGCACTAGAATACTTTCAGTAGTGTGACAAAGTGGGTCAAAGGTTTAGCACTCTGGCTAAGCAACATGCCAAAACTACACATGCTAGAGCAAAACTTTTTTTTTTTTCAAATGTTCCCACAACCCTTTTCTACATTTTCAGCTTTGCAATCAGCTCACAAAGTCAGCTAGTTGGAAAATTCGACCATCGCTATTAGCCAGTACAAGCACTGTGTGTATTGTGCATTTCCATTCGCATTGTTCACAAATATGCGCAATGTATGCGGATAACAAAGTTGAAGCATAATATGAAGAATATCCACCATTGCGAATATCCGAGCACACATTTTCAAAATATAGCAAATTCTAGAATGACCGAAATTCACCGAAAATAAAAAAAATTTAGATTTTCAAATTTGTGTGAACACTAGACACAGCTATTTGTCTATGTACTATATAAAGCATTGCACAATATTCCTGCGCTATATAAATACGAGTTAAGGTACCTATACACACACTGATTCGTGTGCAATTGATGAGCGATCATTTTAAAAGTGGTGGCGCAAAAATCTTTGGCAAATCGATATGCACCACTTTAGGTGATCGTTCCCTGGCCAATAGTATAGATAGTAATGGCAATCAAACAGGGACTTACCAACATGTTGGATCCCTGTTCGGTTGACATTGCTTGGAGCAGGATCAATCGATCGACCGTGTTAGGTAATCAAATGAAACAATAATATTATTGTGATCCTTCTCTGTCAATTGCAATGTTTATTGCATTTTTATAGTCATTAGATAGAGAAGGGAAGAGTTAAAACGCTGCAAGGTTGCCTTTTTCCCCAACCCACAGACCACTATCGACTGCCGAACAAACCCCCCTGCCCACCTCTGCGACCGATTGTCAGTTAGCCGTGAATACATTTGTTTGTGTGAGCCCAGTTCGTCCAGAGTTTGTGAGCTGGACACAAGGGAGGTTAAGGGAGCTGCAGCTTAAATGCCATTACAAAGCAGCAAACCAAAGGATTGCATTTATGCAGAAACCTTCTATTCGACAACCTCAAACCAATGCCCACGAGCAGAGATAGCTACTTTGACCCCAAAACTACATGAAGATTAATTTTCAGTCTTATTTACTGATGAGTTCCATGCAGTGGTGGTTTTAGGCATGGGCAACCTGGGCGGTTGCCCAGGGGGGCATCATGTCGGGGGCGGGAGAGTAGAGGAGACAACCCCCCTCTTTCTCTCCCTAGGAGTGGAGATGTTTGCCGGGGGGATGTGCATAGGGGGTCATATAGACCTTACAAGCAACTCCACCCCCCGCACAAGTGGGGGGGGGGGGGTGAGATGAGACTCTGCTCTTATGGACTGAGGGGGGGGCTGTCAGAGGGGGTGCCCAGAGCGCCGATCTCCCTAGGACCGCCCCTAGTTCCATGTAACCCTGGATGGACCATATAGATGGAGAGGTTGATGGTTGGCGGACCCCCACAATTTTCCAACAAGGCTGCAACATCAGCAAGGAGGCTCCGCTGAAGATTTGCCTGAAGACCAGCGGTTTCTAGGCAAAGCATGGAACAATTGCCGTATTTACGGTCATGTCAGATATGGCTGTTTTCGATTTGGATTGATTTGTTTGTTCGCTCTAAAAAAAGCGATGGGCGCATATTATATGGGCCAGATAGATGGCCGTGAGCGCGCACGGCACTCGAAGCATCGATCTGGCCCATATCTGCAGGTCTGTACCCTGTTTAAGAAAATCATCTTTATGCAAGACAATTCACCATCTCAAGATACAAAGCATACCTCATGGCTGCTATTGGCATGAGATGAGAGATGGTGATGATGGTCTGATGGTGTGGCCCCCATCTATGCCTGACCTAAGATGGTGTGGCCCCCATCTATGCCTGACCTTAGCAGAAACTCTCCAAAAACTCACTTCTAAATCTCTGCAGCGTGACAATGTTTAGCACAGTAGTGACTATACTGCTAAAGTTTATAAAGGAATAGGTGTACCTAGAGCATATGTAAACCTATACATGGTACTGTATTGACCTCCTGAGGGTTTTACACTCTTTTTCCACCAAAAACCACCGCAATTTAACACTCGCCTTCCACCCCTCTACACATCGCTAGCGTTATCATTGATGTGCTGAAAAATCTGGGGCCGCTTCCATAACATGTAGGTCAATACACTCAGGGCAAATGCACAGGAGGTTAAACGGCTGTATATTTTAAACAAATAATATCACTTCTCAAATGTGATAATTAATATAGATTATTCTTTCGTTTCCTGCTCTTGGAAAGAAAAGACATACACATGTGTCTTTTTCATACTTCATTCCTACCCCTTAATGGTCCCTTATGAAAAAGATCATTTCTACAAACAATTTCCTTGAAAAATATAACCTTGCAGAAGATAAATATTTATTTGATCTTCCTGACTTTGGTCTCTTTTGTTTGTGTATTTACTTTAGCTGCATTCCAGGTGCCTGACATGGAATTTGGCTGCAGATATATTTACATTGATGAGTCAAAAAGTGATGTCCACCAAAACCATCAGTCATCTGAAAGAGCGTCACAGTTCCAGAATGGTAGGTGAATGTATGCCAAGAGTAGACAGACAAGTAATACACGTTATTACTGATGTACATACAACTGAAGCTGAAGACTCATTTTCCACTATTAGTCTGGAGGAAGTTACCTCCTTACTCTGCTCCTCTCCTTCCAACACTTGCACACTTGACCCAATACCCGCAGACTCATTTAAGACACATTCTACAAACTTATTTCAATGGCTTCTCTTCTTCTCACGCCCCACTCCCTGTTGGAGTCCCACAAGGTTCAGTCCTTGGCCCAGTCCTTTTCTCCCTTAACACCTCCTCCCTTGGCAAACTCATCTCATCCTTTGGTCTAAAACAGTGGTGCCCAACTGAGTTGATGTGGAGGGCCACAAGTGCGGCCCTCAGCACCACTAAAGGGCCGCACATAACATTTTCGATCTATACTGACTTGCATAGGCATTTTTTTATGAAAAAATTACGCGGGCAGAGCTAGAAGACATTATTTTTAATTTTTAAATAACACAACTTTTTAAATTATACTTCAAATGCCCATGTAATTGGATTGTCAGCATGTCACCTTTGCCCATGTAATTTTGCCATGTCACCTTTGCCCATGTAATTGGATTGTCACCATGTCACCTTTGCCCATGTAATTTTGCCATGTCACCTTTGCCCATGTAATTTTTGCCATGTCACCTTTGTTCATGTCAATTTTGTAATTTGTTCATGTAATTGTGGGATTTTATGGGAGAATAAGCAATAAGCAATTACCTTCTTTCAGCTCTTCTACCCACGCGTTCCAGCCTGGTATCAGCAGCAGGAAGAGGAGGAGAGGTGAGAACTGCCTTCCGTGCTGCTGATTGGTTGACAATAAAATACAATTTATATGCTGACGATACCCAAATCTACCTATCCACCCCAGCCTTCACTCCCTCTGTCCTAGACAATATCTCTTAGTGCCCATTGGCCATCTCTCCATGGATGGCTGACAGATTCCCTAACCCCCCTGGGCGTTACAGGCTTTTTGTGCCATTTTATATGGCACGAAAAGCTGTTTCCTCGGCAATTGCGGCGGAGTACACTGTACACTGGTAGATGCTCGCATAATTTCTCGTCTGGACTACTGCACTATCATTCTCTCTGGTCTCCCTCTAACTAGACTATCACCTCTTCAGTCCATCATGAATGATGCTGCTAGACTCATTCGCTCCTCTAACCGCTCCTCATCTGCTGCTCCTCTCTGCAAATCTCTACACTGGCTTCCATTTGTCCAGAGAATCAAATTCAAAGTTCTGTGCCTTGCTTTTAAATCACTGCACACCTCCTGTCCTCCTTACATCGCCAACCTGGTACACAAATACACCCCAAACCACCCCCCTCCGCTCCTCCAGTGACCTACTAATATCATCCCCACCAATAACCTCATCGCACGCAAGGCTTCAGGACTTCTCTAGGGCTGCTCCTACTCTCAGGAACCCCCCCCCCCCCCCCCCCCCCCCCCCCCCCCCCCCGCCCCATTAGACTTGCTCCTACTATTGGCAGTTTTAAAAAAAAGACTTAAAAACCCACCTCTCTGGTCTCAGTCTAACGACTACACTGGCTTAAAATTATCCAGGGAATTGAATTCAAAGTTCTATTATTTGCATTTAAATCACTCCACACCTCCTGTCCCACTTATATTTCCAACTTGGTTTAGAAATAATCCACAAACCGTCTCCTCTGCTCCTCCACTGACCTACTTATGACACCCCCACGCATAAAATCATCACATGAGTGGCTTCAAGACTTCAAGGTACTGCAAACCCACCTCTCTAGTCTGGCCTACCTATCTTCTCATTCCTCACACCACAAGCAGTCCCCCCCCCTCACCTATCTACCTATACTCTGTTCCTCAACCTAGATTGTAGCCTCCTGTGTCATAACCTGTACCTGTGTGTTATCTTGTGTGGTATCTCAACACTAATTTATTGTACAGCACTGTGTAATATGTTGATGCTATATAAATTAATATAAATAATATTAATAGGGCCCATTCAAGTTTTTTGCAAATATTGATGTGTGCATGATCATGGATACTGAAGCATTGTTCAGTAACACATTGCATATCCAATGCCATAAATCTTCAATAGTTATTTCAATAGCATTCACAGAGCAACCAACATAGTGGTGTAACAAATGTTATATAGAATAACTTTTTGCTTCAAATGAGCAAAAGATCTTCCAGCTCTGACAACATCACTGCCACTGAATTTTGTACATCACTGCCACTGAATTGCATACTGCCACTAAGTAGTGCACGGCACAAGCGGGGCGGTCCTAGCCTGTTTGGTGCCCGCCCTGGGAGAGCACGCTCTCTGGTAAACACCCCCCCCCCCCCCCCCCCCCCCCCGACAGCAAATACATGCACACACCAAAAACATATTACGCATATTTTACTGTAAAAACTGTTGATAATGTATTGATAAACACATGTATATGTAGCAAGATTTTCATTAGTGCAGTCTTCCTCACTGTCTCCCCCACTATATATACACAACTCCCCTGTATCATAGTTATATATTTACAACCCCCCTGTATCATAGTAATATATACACAGCTCCCCTTTATCATAGTAATACTATAGACACACAGATTACATTTCTTGAGCCACCTGTAGCAGACATTCCACTATGTACATTGTGTGATATGTGACATAATTAATAACAGATAGAAGATAGATTGCTGATGGAAGCAGTAGCGGTAACGCGTTGAAAATGAAATAACCTGTATTGAAAAATTCAACAAAAAATCACCCAAAACACACTCAAGTTTTTGGTGCAGCCCAGTGTAGACTCAGCCTTAATGATGTTAATTGTGAGTATTGCTCACAGCTGGTTGAAGATTGTAAAAAACGCTGGGAATGCTGTCTGTATACACTGATATTTGTGTATATAAAATCACAACAAACTCACCGGCTTCTCAGTGCTGATACACAGGGACTGTAAAGGCTGCCATACACAGCCCGATGGGTGCAGGCAGACCAGTCCCGATCTGCACCGGGATGCAAACGTGATGACGTCATCACGTTTGCACCCTGGTGAATTATGGGGCCCCTTCAGTCGGCCGGCACCCTTTGTGTGCCGGCCATTAGCTTCAATGATGACGCCGATCTTCATTGAAGCTAATGCCCTCGGCTCCCATCGGCCAGAGATTATCGGACATGTCCGTTCTCTGGCCGGCCGAGCAGTGGGGCGACAGGGATCTGTCGCCCCATGTGGGCACATGCCGATTAGCGGCCGATTTTTAACCTGACCGACGGCGCAAGTGCGCACGCCCGTCGGTCTGGTTAAAAATCGGCCGCTTATCGGCATGTGTATGGCTAGCATAAGGCGCTTTCAGGGCGGATGTCAGCTGTCAGCAAAGACAGGGAGCACATCTTGATAAGACACCAGAAGCTGAGCTAAACTCGGAGGAGCTGAATATAAATCATAGATGGCAGGTCTGGTGGCCAGTTCATGCGGCATGCGGAGCTCCATTCCCTCATACCGGACATGAGATGATGTTGGGCTAACAATGAAAATTCTACTCTGGCAGAAAGATGTAGGGGGCCGCAGCATGAGTGGGCACCTAGATGCTACCCTCAGCACAATGCCACCCTGGGCGATTGCCCATATAAAGGCCCCCATATACCTCTAGATCACTCCATACAATTACCTTTAGATCTACAAACAACTATGCATAGCTGTCAATTTCCCTGTCCAGGAAATCGTGATGTGATGTTACTTACGGTTTTTGGTCAGAATCTACTGCGTTCCAAAAAAAAAACAAGACTTTGCCGGGCAAAATGGGAGGGTTGACAGATATGACTGTAGTATAGTGGCCTCCCTGATAGAATACATAGTGATTGGAAGGTTAGAAAGCTCTTCATATTACATGGTTTTGGTAGAACAAATGTTGATTGTACAAAAATTGTATGGTAAGATTGTAAAATGTATGGAAGCCTTTACCCATATGTAAAATCGTGCCACCGGGCACAGGATATGAAGTTTGGCTTTTCCAAGCAAGTGAAGACGATGCACAGATTAAAAAAGGCCCCCATACAATTTTGCCCGACCGACCAATGTGGTTGGGAGATTAATCGATCGGGAGAATAATCGGAAGCGGAATTATGTACCCGACCGATCCCGATTTCTCAAAATCGGCCGAAGAATCGGCCGGGACCGATTCGGACCTGTCCGTAAATTTTTGGTCGATCTGCTGTTAATAAATAGGGTCGGGCTGATAGATCGGTGATATTCGAATTCCGATATTTCGTGCCAGCCGACCGACCGACCATAACATTTTAGGTGAAAATCGGGTGACAGGATCGGACGAAAAATCGGTCGGGAGAATAATCGGAACGTGTATGGGGGGCATTACATTGTTTAAAATAGTATTCATTGGCACTATCAATGCTTTGAATGCATTACTTAATGTTACACACATCATTTTATTTATCCTTATTATATTTGATGAGTGTTGCATAAGTTTCTATATTCACATAGTAAAAAGTATTTTTTTTGTCATTTTAGATCTCGATGCTTGTTGCTCGGAGTTTTATGACAATGTGACGTTCAAAGAAATTTCTACATGCTCTGAAATTGATGGTATGTTTGATCACAAAGGTTCTGAATAAAAGCAGAACATCGATGTACAAAGCAATTATTAAGCAATTATTAAGGCCCTGTTCACACCTATCCATGTCTAATGGCCATTAGTTCACAGCATATTATATCCAATAGCTAGTCCACATCTGAGCGCTACATGTGTGGTTTTCCGTCTGTCAATTTTACAGCCAGCACATGAAAACACATGTATAGGATATGGCTAAAACGAATAGATGTGAACAGAGCCTGACATGCATTAAATTGACAGTTACCACTTACTTGCCAATGGACAGAACTAAGCCTTATGGTAAAGTGGTAAAGTTTTGAACTTCCAGTTTTTCTAATGCAGCCCCAATCATCCAGATAATTCTCACTCTCAATTTGTTCTGCTTCTCTAAAAGGCTGACAGGGGAGGTTCTAACAGTACACTATCGATTTCAAATATATAACAGATTTCCATTTATTTAATAAGTGGAGCTTGCAACACATTTTTTTTTTTGTATGTGATAAAGAAAAAAAAACTGAGAGATCCAGACCCCCTTAAAGTAATAAAGCATGGAGACCCCATCTTAGGGCTTGTCCCCACTGGCGAGGCTGGCCGTGTGGAGGCGTGGTTCTGAGCCACAGGCGACCGCATCCATTAATTTCAATGGGCTTGGCTCCACAAGGGCCTCTTCCCCACAACCTATTTCCTGGGTTTGTGGGGGTCTGCTTGTAGGAGACCCATAAGGGATCTGGGGGACCGTGGATAACCCCCACCCCCACATACTATATAATGAGTACATGGGTCCTAGTCAGGCCTGTCAAGCCTCCCGTTTTCAAGAAATCCCGGATTTTTCCCAGATTCTTAAAATCGAGCTGATCTAGCAGGGAGAGCGCGTTACTCTCCCTGCTAATGTCCCACCTCGCACATTATCAGCACAAGCGAGGTTGGACATTAGCAGGGAGAGTAATGCCCTTTCCCTTGTAGATCAGATAAAATGCCGGCGAACAGCAGAAGTGACGTCAGTGATTTCACTTCCGGTAGGTGGAACGCGGAAGAACCACGATCCATATACCGGAAGTGACATAACTGACGTCACTTACTGTACATCCCCCGGTTTTTTAATGTCCAAACTTGACAGGTATGGTCCTAGTGAATAGAAGACTTAAAAAAAACCTAATCTAATTGAAATAAACAAGCAAAATTTTTGCCCGTTAAGAACACCTAATGTTCAAAAACAAGAATATATTTACTGCTTAGCTGTAACAATGGTGCAAAATCGACATTATTATAACATTTTTATCATGCATATTTTATTTCTTCAATTCTTTTTTAGGACATCCAAAAGGTTTACCAGAGACCAGGTGGTCTCCACATCTTGTCTTCCCAGATATCCAGCCAGGATCCCTTAATCCTGCAGAGCAATTAAAGAAACCACCTATTATTCCGAATCGCAAGACAAAGCCATCTTTATACCCACAACCTGGTATGGATTTATGCATATATAGTACAGAGATTTACTTCTGAATGTTTTTTTGTGTCTGAGATGGCAAAACGCTGAAAAATCAGCCTTGGGCTCAAAATAATCTAATGATAAGAATTAAGAAGGTTCCCCTCTCCAGGAAATATCTGACCACAGAATAACATAGAGAGGTGTATATACAGTAAAAGGTTAATGCAAATCAAGTAAAAATCTTGATGGATGAGCACATGAATGAAAATCTGTGCAGAATTTCCTATTTTCATATCTTTGTGAGAAAATCTCTGTTCTGTGCAATAAAACTGATTTTATTATGACTCATTAAGTTTACACAATTAATTTATGATTTACTTTTCGATATTATAGACCATGAAAATCAAATGTGTAACTCACTCATCTATGAAGATGCTGATAACGGCGAACCTTATGGTAATTATACAGTGTACAATGTACTGCTAATGGGAACCTGGTGTTGTCAGATATCTCTGAAGTTAAGATATACATACAGTGTGCAGCCCAGAAACATTAAAAATAAAATATTGTTGATTATTTTATTTGCTGATGTTATCTAAAACCAAGAACAAACATTCTTTATATTTATAGCAGAATAACTGTTCAAGGGTTGTCTCAGCTTTTTAGGCTTTTCACTTTTTTGTTATGTATTAATGACAGTGACACACATGTTTTCTTTGCCCGTGAGATTTTCCTACCCTTATAACTGTGCATGCGCAGATAGACCTACCTTTTAAGAGTCACAAGGTTTCACTTACAGGTTGCAGTGTTAAGATTAGGGATTTGGGGTGGGGGGTTAAAGTTAGGTATAGGGGGAGCAGTGCTTAACTCTAGGGGTGAGCTCTGGGGGTTAAGGTTAAGGGTCTGGGGGGTTTCAATCCCCTAACCTTTATCCACCCGAAACCTGTAACTCTGAAAAAATAGGGCTAGCTGCGCATGCGTAATTGTAAGGATAGGAAAATATCTGAGAACACCGGTCCAAGAATGTCAAGGCGAACTTGCTGTGTCTAATATTGAAAGATTGTTACAGCAATTGAACACATCCCACTGTAATCATCTCTATAACGGGGTGGGGGGAATCGGTAGTTCACAGAATGACCTGGGCAGACCTGACAACATTGTATAAGATCTTGGTGTAGCACAGGAAACTAGGTGCTTACTTAATTTGATATATTCACTGTATATATCCAAAGATAATTAAATATATATTTAATTAACCAAAAAGGGAGTATTTCAATGTCTACTGTGTTCAGCAACACATCCATTGATATTTCATGGATTTGTGTACACAGGCGTCCTAACGCCAGATGGAGATATGGCCATACTTTCTAAGGTTTAGTGTATACTTTAAGCATAAATGTGTCTTTCGAATACAAAAAAATATATATAAATTGTGTTCTCAGGTGTCTTTAGTTATGGAAAGAGTGAAGGATGATAACAATTCCCATTGGGTTCTGAGGTTCCGTTACAAAGATTTGTCATATTAGCAGCCGATGTACTTGACTCCTGTGTGCTGGAGTGTATTATTTTATATATGTATGTATGTATATATATATATATATATACACAGGTGTGCACATAAGTGGTCGGCCAGTACACAAATGGGGGGAAAACTGGCTATGCGGACTAATATTCTTGTTGCTGAGCTCCTTCACATAGCAGCTGCCACCTGCCGGAGTCTGCCAGCCAGAGAAGAGATTTCCCTCTGGCTGGCAGTTGTGGCCCACAATCTGAAAAGCAGGCCCATCATGTTCTGATCGCAGGCCGCAGGGGGTCGACCGCCCCCCTGATCACGGCCAAAGACTTGAATGAGCGTGGTTAAAATTGCTTGCGATCAGGCGGGGAGGGGCAAGATGTCCTGCTCCACCCCCCACTTCCTGGCTGAAATCACTCAGCCGCAATTCAAATCGCAGGAGCCAGCGGGAGATCACTAGGTGCTAGCGATCCCCTGCAGCTCCATACAGCGATTCGAATTGCCTATGTGGGAACATATCCTAATATTTACTACCCCCTTCCCCACACAGCACATAGCCTACAGCCTGTGATCGGCTCCTGGCAGGGAAAAAGGGGTGGAGCCTAGCAGGGTTGTGTTAACTACACAGGCAAGGCCCCCCTGTCTGGCTCTCCCTGCAGCATGCAGCCAAAAAGAAAAAATATTTACAGCTGAACTGTCACAATGATGCAAAAGTGCACCAAAGTCCCCCCAAAACATTCTTAAATATACTTACCTGCTTTGCTCCTGTCTGTGAGAAATAAAGTAATTATCATGCATATTGTATTTCTCCATTTCTACTTATTTTTCAGAACATCTAAAAGGTTTACCAGACACTGGATGGTCTTCACATTCTGTGGTCTACCCAGATCCCCAGTCAGGATCCGTTAATCCTGCAGAGCAATTAAATAAACCACCACTTATTCCAGATCGTAAGACGAAGCCATCATTATACAGACAACCTGGTATAAATTTATGCATATATAGTACAGAGATTAACTTCTACTCTCTGAGATGAGATAACACAAAATTAGCCTTGGTCTCCGAATAATGTAATCATAAGAACTAAGTAGGTCCCCCTCTCCAGGAAATATCTGACTATGTGAACATAGAAAGGTGTATTCTGTATACAGTAAAATGTTAATCCAAAAATGTAAAAAATCTTGATAAAAGAAATGAGCACATGGATGAAAATCTGCGCAGAATTTACTATTTGCATATCTATGGGAGAAAATCTCTGTTCTGTGCAATAAAACTGATTTTATGATGACTCATTATGTTAACACAATTCATTTATTATTTACTTACTTACTAGATATTATAGACCATAAAAACCAAACGTGTAACTCACTCATCTATGAAGATGTTGATAACAGCGAACCTTATGGTAAATATACAGTGTACAATGTACTGCTAATGGGAACCTGGTGTTGTCAAATATCTCAGAAGTTAAGGTATACATGCAGATAGCGTGCAGCCCAGAAACATTTAAAATAATTTATTGTTGGTTATTCTATTATTCTATTTGTTGATGTTATCTTACGCCAAGAACAAACATTCTTTATATTTATAGCAGAACAACTAACTGTTCAAGGGTTATGTCTGCTTTTCAGGCTTTTTACTTTTTGTCATCTGACAGATACGCTACCTGTCCAGTGATGACCAGGCTTACTAGGAGGTGGGGGGGGGGGGGGCATGGATAGTTCACAGAATTAACTGGGCAGACCTGATAACTTTGAGATCTTGGTGTAGGACAGGCACAGGAAATAAGAAGCTCACTTAATTTATCAAGTTTGCCAAGCAGTGATCAGACATGTTGGTAAATTTCAGTCGATCGTACAAGTGTCTGTCTGTTAGTTCTCTAGGTATTTTGATTGATTTGTACCTGGTCTTACAATGGAGCATGCACACAGACCTAAGTAATGTGTGGTGGTGGTACAATTGATCGACATTAGACTGACAGTTATATTTTAGTAGTAATAATATGTTAATACTATGTTTAATTAAGTAAATTAAACAAAAGAGACTAAAGCAGGGTACAGACGTGGGGATATGGGTCAAATCGATGGCCGTTTCGAGTGCCGTTCGCGCTCACGACCATCTATCTGACCCATATAATCTGCGCCCACCGCTGTTTTCGAGCAGGACAAATCAATCGTGCTCGAAAACAGCTTTTAATTACGGCGATGTCCGCTGCTCAGCCTAGAGACCGCTGGTCTCCAAGCAAAACTTCAGCTGCCGGGGAGAGAGCAGAGCCGTCTCTCCCCAGCCAGCTGATATCTGACAGCAGTGTGATGACGTCATCACGCTGCTGCAGGGTACATCGGGCGGCTCGAATATCGAGCCATCTGTACCCTGCTTTATAGTAGAGATGGTCAAATTTTTCGACTTGCTAACTTTGTTAGCTGATTGCAAAGCAAATGGTATCATCATTGCTGGAGATGTCGAGAAGGGTTGTGGGAACATTTGAAAAAAAAGTATGGTTGTAGCACATGTAGTTTTTTCTTAAATTAAGTTCAAAAACAAAGTCGAAATTCCAATTTCAACATTTTGATCTGATTTTGAACCTAATTTGTGCAAAAACTATTTGTGTTGGAGACACTTTTTTTTATAGTGTACCCCCAACCCTACTCTACATCTCATGTACCATGTTCAGGGGCTTTGCAATTAGCTCAAAATCATCGAAATGGTTGAATTCTTGAAAAATTATTTGACAATCTCTAACTTATAGTTGGAACTTGTGTAGTTCTTATCCCTAGTTAAAAATACATAGTATAAACCCTACCCTAATGGGACTTTAAATGCCCCTCCATGTAAAAACATCGTACCCCAGATATTGGATATCCAAACATGTTTAACACATTTTATTCAATTATATTTTTACAAAACTTAAAATTCTAAAATCACTTAAAGCATAAAGTGCATTTCAGTCCTCATCATACCTGTCAACCCTCCTGTTTTTTATGTGTCTTTCCCAGCCAAAACCCGATTTCACATAATCCCAGGATTTTTAAATCAGGCGGATTTTGGAGGGAAGGGGGTGTTATTCTCCCTCCTAAGTCCCCACCCCGCTTGTGCAGATGATGTGCGGGGTGGGACATTACTAGGGAAAGTAACTCCCTCTCCCTCCTACGTTAGGCAGAAACGAGCCCTTAGAATGCAGAAGAGTCTGGCCAAAAATCAGAAGTGACTTCATGTCCCGAAATCCCGGCCAGCAAAATTGACAGCTATGGTCCACATATGAAGCTTGTGTCAACATGTTTCGCCCATGTCAGGCTTCCTCAGGACAATTTTACAGTTAGACACTGGTAAATATAAAGATAAATATATCAATGCAAATAACAAAAACAGATCAAATGAATCATGTCAATTAATGATAGTCAAGTCAAGCTCTCCTACACTGACTCATTGGCCGGATTAAATCCCCCAAATGAATATACCATGGGAGATGACAATACCTTTTGCTGAAATCTTTTAAGTAAATTTTTTTCCTCATTAATGTACACACAGCACCCCATATTAACAGAAAAACACAGAGTTGTAGTCATTTTTGCAGATTAAAAAAGAAAAACTTAAATATTCAGACCCCTTGCTGTGTCCATTTCTTCGGATCATTCTTGAGATTGTTCTCCACTTTATTTGAGTCCAGCTGTGTTTTATTATACTGTTTGGACTGTATAAGGAAAGCCACACACCTGTCTTTATAAGACATTACAACTCACAGTGCATGTCAGAGCAAATGAGAATCATGAAGTCAAAGGAACTGCCTAAAGAGCTCAGAGACAGAATTGTGGCAAGGCACAGATCTGGCCAAGGTTTAAAAAAATTCAGTGGCACTTAAGGTTCCTAAGAGCACAGTGGCCTTCATAATCCTTAAATGGAACATGTTTGGTATGACCAGAACCCTTCCTAGAGCTGGCCGTCTGGCCTTGGTTAGAGAGGTAAAGAAAAACCCAAAGATAACTGTGGCTGAGCTCCAGAGATGCAGTCTAGAGATGGGAGAAAGTTGTAAAAAGTCAACTATCGCTGCAGCCCTCCACCAGTCGAGGCTTTATGGTAGAGTAGCCCAAAGTAATACAGTCAAGTACAGTGATATCCTGTACGAAAACCTTCTCCAGAGTGCTCAAGACCTCAGACTGGGCTGAAGGTTTACCTTCCAACAAGACAATGACCCTAAGCACACAACTAAAATGACGAGGGACTTCACAACAACTCCATCACTTATCTTGAATGGCCCAGCCAGAGCCCTGACCCAGAACCGAATTGAGCATCTCTGGAGAGACCTAAAAATGGTCCACCAATGTTTACCATCCAACCTGACAGAACTGAAGAGGATCTGCAAGGAGGAATGGCAGAGGATCCCCAAATCCAGGTGTGAGAAACTTGTTACTTTTTTCCCAAAAAGACTCATGGCTGTATTACATCAAAAGGGCGCTTCTACTAAATACCGAGCAAAAGGGCTAAATACTTAGGACCATGTGATATTTCAGTTTTTCTTTTTTAATAAGTCTGCAAAAATGTCTACAACTCTGTGTTTTTCTGTCAGTATGGGGTGCTGTGTGTACATTCATGAGGACAAAACAGAACTTAAAAATTGTTAGCAAATGGCTGCAATATAACAAAGAGTGAGAAATTTAAGGATGTCTGTATACTTTCCAAACACACTCTATGTGTTTTCCTGCCAGTGAACCAAGCAGTACTCCTTTATTTGGAATTACAAATAGAGCTCTCCAGTTATTTTGAAAGACATCCTATGTGTAGATAGAGCAGAGAAAGGCACCTTCTTAATACCTACCTGCCCATATCCGTTACACTCTCATTAACCCCGTGGGCATTTCTCCCATTTGCCCTTTTTAAAAAATTGTGCTATGAGCAATCATGGCAGATTATAATATAATCTTCTGAGATCCCCTCCCCCTTTCCATCCCCTATATGTAGCACTGTTAGGAATGCATACTTATGTATTTGCTCCATAACCCTCAAGAATGGAAATAGCTGTATATGACAAGACTAGCTAGGTTCTAAACTCTCTGTTCTCATATTTTAGAGCTTCCACAGGATACAGCAGATAATAGATTGTCTCCAGAAACAAATGTAAACCAGGGTTTACAGCTACCACCAACCCCAAAACCAGAGTGCAAGACACCACCTCCTATTCCAAAGCGCAAGAAGAAACTTCCCTTTATCTTTACTGGTATGGTGCCTATGTTAACTGGCTTCTTATAATCTCTTAAAAGACACAGGCAATGTCGCCGGGGCCATTTCAACTTTTCGTTGAATAAGTTGAACATCGGTTTGAAATTTCAACTAAAAAATAACTTAAAAATACTTATAATGTGGATTGTGAATATCATAATTGCAAATATTTTGTGAATGTCTATGCTGCTACCTATATTTGTGAACTGATTGCAAAGCCCCTACACATGCTATCATCATAAAAATTGCTGGAAATGTAGAGAAGGATTGTGGAAACATTTGATAACAAGTTGAAATTTTTACTTTTGAAACTTTCGAAATCTTGCAATCTAATTGAAATTTGGACCAAAGAATTATAATATGACTTTTATTTACTTTTATTTATAAAGTATCAACATATAACACATCAATGTACATTAAAAAAGTGTTGAAACCAACACAAGCTAGCATACAATTTAGGACTATGCACAGGAGGAGAAGAGGTCCCTTCATAATCGGGTTTACAAAGAATATACAATAGGTATGGGAGATAGCACTGGCTAGCTGGTGATGTTAGCAGGGTCAGCGCCAGAGCACCAGGAGTGGGCGGGCATGGGCGACCAATCAGGGGGGCACACCTATGTCTCACAGGTCAGGCAGGTGCAGGTAGGGGGCCCATTTGAGCAGGCACATAGACCTTACTAGCATGGGTACTGGAGAAAAATTGGTATGCCTGATTAGAAGGTTTATATATTTATGTACAAGGATGGAGATGTTAGTGGGATAGGAAATGTTAAGTAATTTAAAAGTGAGGTGTTGAACTTTGTATTAGATTTTATGCCTGAGTAACTAGAGAAATAAATGGGTCTAGCATTTATGATAGGTGAGGTGAGAGTCTAGCTAGAGAAACACCAGATAGGATGATTTTGCAGAAATCAAGGCAAGAAATGATGAGAGCGTGTAACCGGACTTTGGTAGTATTCATACACATGGCCTTATTATTGATTACACCTGCAAAAATGTTTGAGCTCCCATACTTAATCAACATTGGAGCATGTTCATGTAACCTTTTTGATATAAAACATGGAAAGTGTTGGAATTTAGAACATATACCCTACTATTTATCCTTCACATTGATTTTTGTGCCTTTCAGAAGCAGCTACGTCATCATCATTAAACATGAATCCTGTTTCTAAGGCATGTGAAAATGTAGAGGCAGTCACTCCTTCAAATATGAAGCATCAGAGCCCTCCTCCAATTCCAGCTAGGGCATATATACCTGGTAAAGAAAATGCTCAAATTCTAAAATAATCACTGTGTATTGTATGATAGCTAGAGAGACTGGAGTCCCAGCCAGGTCTATATGACATAGAGGCCTAGAGGTAGCCATACACAGGTCGATTTGTCAGCGATCAAATGCCAATCGATTACTGATCCAATCTTTCCAGGCGATCAGGAATCAGCAATTGATCGGATTGGGAATAGATGCAACACCACCTTGGGAATCCGATTTGTGGGCGATATGAACATGAGCCGATCTCCAAAATGGGCGATTCTACAAAATCCATCGATCGGAAGGTGGCTGCATAGGGCTATTTAGGTCCATCAATGTACTCCGATTGGCAAACGATCAACCAAAAAACCAACATGTTGGTTCATTGTCCAATCCGATTTGTAGCCGATTACGATTTTTTTGTGTCGATCGTTCAGGGTGATCAAAACCCGATTGGCTGCTTGCCGATCGAACTCGTGAACGCGCGCAGTGATTGATCTGTCAAAAATCGGGTGGAAAATCGACCTGTGTATGGCTACCTTAGAACTCTTCTGACTCAAAGTTACCTAGCTTACAAGCTGTCAATACACAATGAACTTTGTTACTTAGCTAGTACAAAGGGTGAACAGTACTAAGTACTAAGCATCTAAAATATGCTTTTTTTATTTTGTTTGGATGCAGACAATAACACATCTGCAGATTATGCCTATGCTTATGCAGAAGCCCCCAAGCCTGTCTTGAACCTTAATGGTAAGTAGATAATTTTTTTTAGTGTTAAGTATTTAGTGATTTGTTTATGTTTTGTGGCATGGATGGGTTCTCCATCTCTAAAATATCAATAGTTAGTGGAAGCGATTCCTGATGTTTATAGTAGTGTTATAAGGGAGCCCTGGTGGACCCAGAGAGTAATGCTGCATCTGGCCAGGACATACAAACACACAATCTGTCCCGTTCGGGGGGTGGCAGGTACCACAGATCTACCAGCCATTGGCCAAGAGTAGATGGAGAAGCCTGGCTGCAGGTGGATCAGCCTTCTGAGGGCTTCCAAGCTCTGCCTCCACCAGCCAAGCTCAGTGTGTTTGGGAGGCAGAAGGCCCATATGGTAATAAATGGTATGTTAGCACACAGTCTAAAAACATACTGTGCACACACTGGCTTAAAACACAACAACACGCAGGACAGACACTGAGTGACCCTCCAAGGACACACATTGTCAAAGCAAATACCTTTCATTTTCACTTTGGAGTAGTAAGCAAGCACTGCTAGAATAGCATAGATGAATTACTACTCTTGAACTAGGGATAGCACTGCCATTCAGTGTCACCTTACATTCAACACACAGTGTGCAGGTATAGACTAGAAATAGTGTATATAGACTGGTGAATGGTGAAATACCATGATCTGGTTGGTGCACCAGCACAATTTAAAAATTTTATTTAACAAAAGGAAAATGTAAGAAATAAAAAGAAAAAAATATGAACTAGAAATAAAGTCATAACAATATTGTGCTGACTGTATATACATTTTTTTATTCAATCGATCACAGTGTAGAGTATCATATTAATCTTACTGATATTAACTTTAGTACGTTGTAATACAGTATCGTGAAATAAGCAGTAGGTATATTAACCTGATTAAGTTCAGGGGATTTCATAGAATGTTTGCTGGAAGCCTCCAAATTTAAATGCAAATTCATGTATCTAAGATTGCACATTATAGTAATTCATAAAGATATGCTTTAATAGATGTCATTTATAGATTGTGCCAATAATCAGATTGATTCAAAATAAGATTCTATGTATGGAGCGATTATTTTTTAATCTTTTTCTTCTTTATTTTTGTGGTTTCTATAGTCTCCAATAAGCCAAGTGACAGCAGTTTATATTTGGATGTACTACCAGCACATTCTGTAGAACTAGAGCTGCAGAAGACACCACCTCGAACTCCAAACTGCTCCTTGGCCCCCTCACCAGGTACAATAAATACTATATGGAGCAAGACTATTGTGCAATGCATTAAAAAGATAGTGCAAACACACTAGATATGGTTGTTTTTTTAATTTTGACTAGCTTACTTTCCTGAGTTACCGTATATACTTGAGTGGCCGAATTTTTCAGAACCCGAGCAATCTTTAATTTAATAGCCCCTTATCATGGTATAATCACTAAAAAGATTATGGAAATGTAGGGACTGGTTGTAGGAACAACAAAAAGAATTGCTTAATCATGTGTAGTTTTTGTATGAACTAATTTCAAAGTCTACATTCAAACTTTATTTGACACATGTCAACAGACAGCTTATAGTATTTTTTGCCAGATGAGACACTCCGGCTGATAAGATGCACCATCAACCGAAGCGTCTTATTTGAGGCAAAAAATGGAGAAGCCTGGCCGCAGGTGGATCTGCTTTCTGAGAGCTTCCACACCTCTGCCTTCACCAGACAAGCTCAGTGTGCGCCCAGGAAGGCAGAGGGCCCATACGGCATCTTATAAGTTGAAAAATACTGTATGTTAGCACACAGCCTAAAAACATACTGTGCCAAGAGCACACACTGGCTAAAAACACAACAACACACTGGACAGACACTGAGTGACTTTGCAAGAACTCACACTGTCTATGCAAAAACATTACATTTCCACTTTGGAGTAGTAAGCAAGCACTGCAAGAATAGCATAGATGAATTACTACCCTTGAACTAGTGATCACACTGCCATTCACTGTCACCTTACATTCAACACACAGTGTGCAGTTATAGACTATATATAGTGTATATGGACTGGTGAATGGTGTACTGAAATACAGTGATCTGGTTGGTGCACCAGCACAATTTAGGACACCAGCACAATAAAGAACAAGACTGCTATGTAAAAATTAAAAGAGAATTAAAAGAAAATGTAAGAAAAAAAAAGAAAAAAAAATATGAACCAGAAAAAAAGTCATAACAACATTGTGCTGACTGTATATACATTTTTTTACATTTATTCGGTCACTATGTAGAGTATCATATTAATCTTACTGAAAATTATAGGCAAATCAAGTACATTGTAATACAGCATTGTGAAATAAGCAGTAGGTATATTAACCTGATTAAGTTAGGGGATTTCACAGAATGTTTGCTGGAAGCCTCCAATTGTCAAATGCAAGTTAATGTATCTAGAATTGTACATTATAGTACTTCATATAGATCTGCATTCATAGATGTCATTTATAGATTGATTTACAATGAGATTCTATGTAAAGAGCGATTATTTTGAAATCTTTTTCTTACTTTTATTCTTGCTATAGTCTTCAATAAGCCAAGTGACAGCAGTTTATATTTGGATGTACTACCAACACTTTCTGTAGGACTAGAGATGCAGAAGACACACCCTCGAATTCCAAACCGCTCCTTGGCCCCCTCACCAGGTACAATCAAATACTATATGGAACAAGACTATTGTGCAATGGAATTGAACTGAAACGCAAAGCAAAATGCTCAATATATTCATTTTATTACAGGAGGTGCCAATCTCTAAAAACAATGTAAAAAAACATGTGAAATCCATAAACATTGAAATGTGATAATAGACATTCTGATTGAATACCCATTTGTATTGTGTATTTTGTTACATTTACGGTATATGGTGAAAAATATTGACATTGCACAAACACACCCACAAAGTACTATGAAAAATTCATAGTGGACATGCTTGGCGGCAACATTACTGCAACCTTGCCCACTATTGGTAATAAATACAACTGCAGGTGCAACACTGCTAGTTTGAAAGCATTACACAAAAATATGTACTCGTATGGTGTCGCTCATTGGCAAACCCCCTATTATTGCTATAATATATGAAAAACAAATAAAAAGGAGATATTCCTGTATGTCCCCAGTCCCCCCTCCTCTTCTCTTTTCAAAATGACAACAGATGACAGTCGGGACAAATGTAGGCATCACATAATTACATCTATGGACTTAAATCCTGTGTCCTTACACGTTACATGAAGTTATTAACCCATGAAAGACAGGAATCAACATGGCGACTTCCACAGACGACAGCAGAACAGGTAAGTATATTGTTTAAGAATTTTGTAGCATAGAGCCATTGGAACAGTTCAAAGTAAAATGTATTTTTTTTAGTCTTTGTGATTTCTGAGTAAAGGTACACTTTCAACTTAAGGTGTGATTGCAATAATAATTGTGGTTGCTCCTGACCTGCTCATGTGCCTACCGAGAGCATGCTAAAGGACCTTTACATTTTTGGATTTTAATATTACATTTTAATATAATTTTTTAAATTATCTTGTAATTTGTATCTCTTCTAGCTCCTCCTACAGAACAAAGGTTACCCGCCAACTGCAATATACTACTTCTGAATATTGGTAAAATGGTAGAATATCCAGGTAAGTTGACAAAAGAGCAATACCGGTCATAGAGAAAACATTTTATCATGAAAGTTTGAACAACTCTTACCCAGCTTTTGATCACAAAAATTACCTGTATGAAATATACTCTATATATCTACTGTACACTTTGCTATCAGGTCACCAGATCCCTTTAGATTTGGCGCTGACCACATTTTTTATGGCACGTAAAGGTAACTACAACTTCAGTGGAGGTGTGGTGTATTTTAAATTGTGAATTAGGATCTTCCTGGCCTCATTCTACTTAGTGAACAGATTTTAGTGGTACATGTATAAACTAATTTATCTACCACAGGACCTAGCAAAGTGTTCTTATATATGGTCTGATATGTTCTATTAAAATATTGATAGCCATGCTTTGTTACTACTGTCTGACTTCATTTTTTTTATTTTAGATAATGAAAACATGGGATTTCCATTATTGTGCAGGGGGTGCTCTGCTGCATTCTCTGAGTTTAGCCATGTGGACGAGAATAAGGTAAGGAATTATTGACCTAAATTAGGGCTGAACTATATGCTATAAAACTGCACTGGGCATGTGTTGGGAAACACTTTCTAAGCCAAGGAATGGTCCCTGCTTCATGATTAGTGTTGCTCGATTTTTCTTCTCTATTCGGTGTGTGTGGCCTGTTTGAACAAATAACTAGCATAAGTGGTAGGTGAAATATTTTTGCTCAGTTATTTGTTACACCAACACAAAGTTGTAGATTTTAAGAAGCCAAGGTAAGCTTACTTTACCTGATAAACAATATGTTATGCTTTAACACAATACAATATGTTGGGTTTTTTTTAAACAAATTTTTATTCCAATTAATTTCTCATCTCTTAAACATCCATTTTTCATATTTGAATTTAATCCATGATTTTCTATTTAAATAAATTGCCATTGGTCATGTATATAAAGTGATAACCTCAGCTTTACTGTATGTACTTTTCTATGTTTGACTTTGTTTTGTAGACATGGACCTGTGATTTCTGTAGTACAGAAAACGTAATCTCTGAACACATTGATTGTACCGGGTCTGACCAGCTATACCTGCAGGGAACACAGCCTGGTAATGTGTATGTTGATGAAGAAGACACCCTGCTGATATTTTGCATTGACATATCGGGAAGTATGAGTGTAACCATAGAGGTAAGTAATCGATTATGCCAATCTATTGGTGGTTACATTATTCTTAACCAGTACAAATTACCGTATTTTTCGGACCATAAGACGCACTTTTTCACCCCCAAAATTGGGGGCAAAAAGTTCCTGAGTCTTATGGTCCAAATGTGCAATGCCCAGTGGTCGCACTTTGGCTACCCGCCAGCTCTCCCGGCATGGAGATTAGCCGGGGAGCTGGAGGAGCTGTCAGATGTGAGATGCCGGCCGATGTCCGGCTCTCCCATCTGAACTGTGTAATTGCCTATGCCAGCCCTAAACTGGCTTAGGCAATGAAGAGAGAATTATAGATAAACTTGCATCTATACCTCTCTCCTGTCCGTGGGAACTGCAATCACTTTGCAGCCCCCATGAACACAGAAACAGTAACATCGGCAGAGGAGAGCAGAATGGAGGAGTGTGGCCCCCAGTAACAGACAAATAAATAAGAACAAGGACAGAGGCGCACAACCTAGTACAACAAATGGTTAAAAAATGTGGAATAGGATGAGATACAAAAATTGAAACAAAATGAGACAAAACAACAGACAAGATACTCACATTGAGAGAGGTTTACAAGGCTGGCTCTCTCAGGGCCATGTGCTTTCCAGGAGGACCTCACTTCCTGGTTGGGGATGAGATCACTTCCTGCTTACAGATACTGGGGGGCTCAATAGGAACAATGGTACGCGTGTCGAGCAGAGCTCTTTTTGAACCATAGGGGAAGGGGTGCAGAGAGTCTCTGGATTTATACACACACACATAGAGGAGTGCCCTCCCCTTCATCAGCATGCTGCAGGTGAGGGAGGGGGGGGACAGGAGAAGCCAAGTCAGCTCAGTGGAGTATTGAGCAATAGCTTGAACAGGGATACAAACAAACAAACGAATGGATAATGAAATGGTACACCTGTTTCTTGGGAGCACAGCTTATTAAATCTTTCATTAGGGGATTTAATTTATACTTGTTCACACAAACACTCCATCCATCCATTGTGGGCCAGAGATCAAAAAGTTTGTTCTAAACCCATGTCCTACCATAATACCTGGGCTTGGTTAAGTGCTGGGCTTTCTTGAATCTGTTTACTTTTTTGACTCCTTTTCCTTTGCTACTCATTCAAGCAAAAGCATACCTATTTGGACAATATATAATATTATTTTAATGTCTAGTAGGGTTGGGTGGGAAGTTGGCTTTTGTCCTACCCAGAAATTATTGTTTTGGGGAAGAGATGGACATGCATGGTTGATCATAAGGCAACTAGTGTTATGGTTCTAATTTTATGGATGGTTTATACTTTAAGGATTTAATGTTGCATGCAGGTGAACATTTAACTCTATTGCATGTATTCTGAAAAAAACAAAAATGCAGTACCAATCATATGCAAATTTTTGTTTTTCTATTGTAGGTGCCACAAGATCACAACAATACCTGTATAAACAAAATCTACGAATCAAGAATAGAGGTACAAATAAACACAACTGATATTCTTTACCTGAACACCCTGATAAATGTAATTTTTGCCTAAGCAACAGGATTCTCCTTCCACGGTTCCTCTTTACCGCTGTAGGAGATAAAAAGAAGAATCTGATGGATCTGTAAAAATAGCATATGTTTATATACATACAAAGCTGATGTTTAATATTCTGTCTACCCTGGGTCTTCCCGGCTTTAGAACTTCTCAGGATTCCCAGTGCTCAATGTGAATGCTCCCTTAGGGGTAGTAAAAAGCTACACTGTGATTATTTTGCTTTTATGTTCCTTAACCATCTCTGTGTTGCACATGTGTACCTTTTTAAAAAGCACAGCACAGGCAATCGCGGCAGGGTTTTAATGTAATCCACCACAATTCTGCACCCTCTTTCCTCCCCCTTCACATCCCCAGCATCATTACAAGGAGATGAATGGCTCTGACCTCTCAGCATCATCAATACCGTCATCGTGGTGGTCCCAGAAAGATCGGGGGACCCACCCATACGGCTCCAATCGGACAGAACAAGCTCACCCCGAGTTAACTTGCGCTAACTGCCTAGGAGGTTAATGTTTACAAGACAGTAGCACAGAGCAAAACCCAATCAAACAGTCAAACTGAACAGCTCTATGTGTGTAATCATCAGCTAATCATAACATCCAGGCACTGTGCTCTGTTTGTAGAATTGGCGGTTGTCAAATTGACAGTGAAGAAGGGTGCTGCTGATTACTAAGATAGAGCCTTGCTTTCTCAGAGTAATCTGTAAGACTGGGCTGTCACAGCTTAGTGTGCAGTATGAATCTGGGTCATACAAAGACAGGTTTTCAATTTAGCTGCCTGACCATATCCACCCAGCATAACTCCAAAACAGATCCTGCTTCTGCCTTGGCCTGGCCCTGTTGACCTCTTCCCTTCAGGTATAGACATGAAATCAGGCAGTTACACAAAAAAGAAGAAAATGTATAACTAGTAAAGGTTCATCTGCTGGTATTGGTGGCTATGCTGTATTAGATGTATCATGTAAGTTGAGTTATTTCTCTCTTCTCTTCAGGCTGTGAAATCTGGGCTGAGTGAAACCCTTGATCTTCTTCACAGACAGCATCCTAGGAAGAGAGTGGCACTTGTAACCTTTAGTGATCAAGTAAGTTAAAGAAGTAAAATGTGTGCTAGAATATGATTAATGTATTATTAAAGGGAAGAAATTCCATTCTGTTTCAACTTTAGTAATGTTACTTCCTGTTGTTCTGTCTAAGGTTTGTGCAGTATAATTTGATATGGTGACAGCAGAGGGTCCTCTTCCCTCTTTTTGCACTAGATGGCAATGTGGCCACATTCTCTGCATCCACAGGCAGAAGTCTGTTGCCTATAAACACAACATGTGTGTCCCTGTGCTTTTTACATGTTTTGCATAGGTTAGACTTATGCCAGGCATACACAGCATCACTTTTGCATAAACTATTCCGTTTGATACCTTGGATGAGGACTGAGGGTAATAGTAATCGAACAGGGTTTATAAACATGTTGGTTGCCTGTTCGACCAAGCTCTTTTTATTTAATAGATTCTAGCATGATTGAGCGCCGTGAACATGCAGGGTGCTTGATTGTGCTTGGATCTATTACAAAATTGAGCCGTGCATGCCTAGCTTTATATATCTCAGCCAACGGGTCAGATTTTCAATCAATCAACTTAAAACGATCAATTTTTAAGTCGGTATAAAATT
>CM070038.1:73173641-73190493 GCA_036250615.1 Ptychadena robeensis
AAATTGATCGTTTTAAGTCGATTGATTGAAAATCTGACCCGTGTATGGGCTGCTTAAGCAAGACTAATGGGTGATAATAGACAGAAGGCTCTCTAGTGTAATCTGTGAGGTGGGGGTCCCCTGGGGGTGCTGGAGACCTCGCTTGGGCATAATCCCACACTGGAGGAGTCAGATCCACAAGATTTGATGGCTTTGTCACTGTACGGCACTTCAGCACTTTGCGCCACTGCCAGCACAGAAGTGACCGCAGTACAATACAAGGGAGAAGGGCTGGACAGAGCTCACCTACATGTACTTGGAGGAGCTCTTACAGTGTAATACCCCCTTCAGTATACACTACCTTCTTTACTCCAGATCCTTTTCCCCTAGGATCAGCCTATACCTAGGCGTCTGTATTATAGAAATACATCTCCACACACTGGCATGTTTGCACAAGAGAATCCTTGACTGGGCAACGTTATTATATTTCATCCTTCACTGAGCCCAGAGACAGGGTTCAGTTCTTGTGATGATGTTGCAAACAAGGTGGAGTCCCACTGGAGGTGGGGATGGCTACTCAGAATAGGTCTTGACTCTAGGAAAAACTATTAGGGTAGTTCTGCCAACTCTACCTTGGGACTGTAGGGGAGGTTTAAATACTCACATATCAGGCAATCCTTGAAGTCCCTCAGGTCTGTGACAAGGCTTGGCTCCCACGCCCTGTGCTTGCAATAACTCAGCCGGCAGCGCAGACCTTTTACCTCTCCTATAAAACATATTTTAGACCTCAAATATCAGCACCACCTAAAGACAGGGCTGGGTTAAGCCAAGACATAGAAAAAACATATTGACCATTTTTACTGCCATTCCACTATGCTACAATGTAAGTTGTCATGCGGTCATGTGCTTCTGATATAAATGTTGGCTGTAGACTGTACTTGCTCAGTTCTCTTTATTCTCTTTGTTTTTTTATTGTAATCTAATTTAATATTTATATGGTTGTAATTTGCTTGCCAGGTGAGGATATATGGAGATGGCACTTTAGAGCCACAAGTGCTGGAGGACTGTGAGCTTCTAGACCCTGATTATCTAAAATCTCAGGGCATGAACCAACCATTACCGAGGACATTAGAAGAGACTCTGCATGTGCTAAAAGCCAAAGTTGAATGGTAATAATACTTTTTCTAAATTAAAAGGGACCATACCGCCCTATGGCTTCTGATATTTAAAATTCTGAACTCTGTATCTATCAATATAAATAAATTCTGTCAACTGCAAGGTAATGCTCAACACAGGGGGTGTCAAACTCAAATACACAGCAACCAGATTTTAAAAGCGTGGATGATATCGTAGGCAAACCTTGATAAGTATTTAAATATATAATTACACTGCAGGCAATTTTTGACCCAGTTTGACACCCCTGGAATAAAAACCCACTGTACACACAGGGATAGGGAACACATAGACTACATATAAATTGTACAATTCAAATAGTATGTGTAGTCCATGTATGCCCCTTTTTCTTCCCCCAGACCAATTCTCTTTAGGCCCCAACCAGCTACACTCACTATGCCTTTGTCCTCCAACTTTGAGAGTAGAGAACTACGGATCCAGGAATACTTCAGGCAGCAAGAGCTCACTGTGACATCACTGAAACGCACCATTGAGTGCCAAGAACTCCTAGTTCTCTACTCCCAGAGTATAAGGTACTGCTGTGCACCCAAATGCACCTTAAAAAGTGTACTAAACTATTTACAAATATGTTGCTAATTAAAAGACATCATATTGGTTTGAATCTGTGTTGCTTTTTTTCCTGCATACTTTTATTTTCATGCCGTCTCCAAGAAGTGAATCCTATTTACAGACTGATGATATAACACATAAAATTGTATCAAACAAAAAGATTGCTAAAGACTTGAACGCTGCTTAATCACTTTCTGTTTTCATTATTTTTATTCAGCTGTATTGTTTTTAAGGATCGACTGAACACACATGGTGCCCACACAGAACCTGCCATGTTTAATGTTTTATTCTTTATTGTAATAAGCTATGCAAGGTAGACTTAGACTGATCCTGAAAATTTCAGCAAGAATTCAGAAGCACAATACAAGAAGTTTAGGACTACTCTGTAAAACATGGAAGATTACTATTTTATGAACTTGGGGTTTGGTGGCATGGGTATAATAATGTAGAAGTCAGCCATGTGCTGAAAAAATTACATCTTATACTTTTCATAAATATATACTTCAGGGTTTTTTTTTATGTCATGGATACTTTTTATAATAATGTGCATGTCCTTTTTCTGGGCAGGATTTTAAAATGTGTACTGATACACATAACCAAAGACTGAGCTTTTTCCATGCCAGAGTCCAATCTTATCACATTTAATGTAGAATGACATAGACCATAGGTGCTGATGCCTTCAATAAAATATTTCTAATTTTCTAGTAAATATTTTCTATTTTTTAATCTAATTTCAGCCTAAAAGAAAATGGAGCTACAGCACTGGGTCCTGCAGCTTTAGTGTCAATAGCAATGGCCTCGAAGAAACCAGGATCTAAGGCAAGTGAGATTCATGACAAGTGACATTTTAAGTTTCTGTAATTGCAGGCTTTTGGTCACCTTAAAGATAAGAGAAGGTAAAATGGAAGGTTAAATGCTGGTTAGTAAATTAAACTGATCATAGGTAGGTAAGTCCTTCAACACAAGTCAGTAAATGTTTCTGAACCCTCAAACAAATATCACAGCTTGTCAATCCTTTGATTAGGTGGCTGCATTAGTTTTAGTTTTGGTAATCCTGCAAGTAACACACTTCTTGTCCCAGGTTGACAATACTACCCTAGGTATAAAATAAATGTCAAATACATCTGTTAAGCATTTATGGGATATTGATGGGAGTGCAATATATTTTACAGTATTAGTTCCCTGTTATGTTCATGGTCAATTTGGCAGTTCCCACTTTTATTTTTTTCTTGGTGATATACTGAAACTTTGGAGTTCAAGTGGTACAGTTTATTGGCTAACTGAGGTTATTAGAGAAGCAAGCTTTCAGGATTTGGCAGATCCCTTCTTCAGGCTAATCCAATCCTGGTTTTAGAAGCGCACATTTACACACAAAGTTATAAGGACATAATACAAAAACAACTGTTTTCTCTTGACACACTTTACTGATTGAGGCAAGAGTAAAAGGGTGGTGGAGTTAGGAAGAGTTATTAGGCCCCTTGTATTTATTGATGATGTGACTGCTGACAAAAAAAGCAGGATGAATTCTGAAGTATTTCACAAAATATTATCTGATTCTCATATTTAGCCCCATGCTTTAGAACTCATTGGACAGTGCTTCACAGTGCAGATGGACAATGCCCCAAAGCATACTGCAAAACCAACCAAAGAGTTTAAGGGAAATAAGTGGAGTGTTATGCAATGGCCAAGTCAATCACCTGGCCTGAATCCAATTGAGAATGCATTTCACTTGTCTTCACTGAAGACAAAACTGAAGGGAAAAGCAGGAACTGAAGACAGTTGCAGTAGAGGCCTGGCAGAGCATCACCAGGGATGAAACCCCCCATCTGGTGATGTCTATGCATTCCAGACTTCAGGCTGTAATTGACTAAAAGGGATTTGCAACCAATTATTAAAAAGGGAAAGTATGATTTATGTTTATTATTCTGTCCCATTATTTCTGGTCCTTTAACATATGCAAACTGTTGCAATTCCAACACCGTTCACCTGATTTGGATGTAAATACCCTCAAATTAAAGCTCACGGTTTGCAGATAAAGCACTTTGTATTTGTTACATTTCAAATCCATTGTGGTGTCATATAGAGCCAAAAATGTAAGAATTGTGTTGATGCCCCAATATTTATAGATCTGACTGTACTATGTACGTTGCTATCTAGGTTCTATAAAAAAAACTGCTATAAAAGTATTATCTCATGGCGTCTCTAGTCAATTGACATTTTCATTGTTAAATGAGGTTAATTTCATGCCTTTTATCTCTATTACCCCTCATAACTCTTCCTGACTCCACCACTCTTTCACTATCACCTCAATCAGTCAAGCGTGTCAAGAGAAAACTGTTTTTTTTTTTGTTACAGTATTTATGTCCTTGTAACTTTGTGTATAAAGTTTGTGTATAAGTTTCAATAAACAGAATTGTATTAAGCCTGAAAAAGGGATCTGAGACATTCCAAAAGCATGTTTCACTAATGACTTCAATTGTATAAAGCCAATACAATTGATCACTAAACTTTCTGTATACATCAATGGCTAAAGCTGGGCATACACGTACCAATTATCCAGCGATCGTTTTTTAATACGATCGCCCATCCGATTCCGGGATCGATTTTAATTTGTGAAAACAATCGCAAACTGCAACATCCCATGCATTAAATTTCTGGGCGATTCTATCCTGAAAGTCTCAATATGTCTTGCATGCACACATTTATGGGTTTGGAGTGGTGTTAGCTGAAGAACTGGCCAGTGACCAACAGCACACAAACAAAGGTAATTTCCACAAGAATCATAGATGCATCGCTTAAAACGATCGCATGAGACAACTAACAGCACTCGATTCCTTTGCTTTTTATTAAAATTATTCATCAGAACGGATCCGTGCACGATCGTTTTTCTGTCTGATTTTTGACAAAAATCGATCGCTCGGACACTTTTGACATGCTTAAATTGTTATTCAATCCGATTGCGTGATCGATTGTGATAAACGGTCGCACAAAAATTGAACTAAAAATCGTGACGTGTATGCCCAGCTTAACACAGTACAACACTCTTCTATTGCTCTTCTATTCGTGATATAAAATAAGTGAATAGTAAAGGAGAAATAATAGAACCCTATATAAACCTGGGAATTTGGGTAGAGTTTTGATATTTGATTTTGAATTTTTTTTCCTTCTTTAGGTCATTATTTGTACAGATGGTCGAGCGAACACTGATCTGGGGAACTTGGAAAATATAACTGAGGAGTATGTCTACCAGTCCTCGAAGCTTTACTACAGCAATCTGAGAGATCTGGCTCTTCAGCACAGGTTAGATATTTAGACTCTGTGCCTTGATCTGCATTCACCTGGTAGCGCAGTGTTTACTACCTTCATGATGCACATATATTATAGGTTGGCTCAATTTCATAAAGTTGAATAAAAAAATATTTTTGGCAGACCTTATGTAACAATGTCTATATCTGTAGTGTGGTCATATCTGTGGTGACGATAGAAGGAACAGATTGCAGACTTCCTGAACTGGGCCAACTTGCGGATAAGACAGGAGGAAAGGTATATAGCACTGATACATGTGTGTTACATTTATGTACTTTACACAATACTGCTTTTTTACATTATTATTTTTTTTATAAAACAATATATTTACATAACAATAGAAACAAGAATAGAATATAAATAAAATACAAAGATCAAATGTCAAATTAATTGAAAATGTAGAGGGTACAATATGCATTTACCATATTTTTTAGACCATAAGACGCACCCAAAGTTTTGGAGAAAAAAACAGAAACACAGCCATTCAGATATCAAGTGAATATACGGAATGTTCCTGCAAAGTAGGCAGGTTTGGACCATCCAGTATTCACTTGATCCACTTTCAGCCAAAAGGCCAGAGGGAGGTCTTGGCTGAAGGGCTTAAACTTTAGCATGTGTCTATATACTAGAAGAACCCATTCTCTGAATACACTTCTGAAAAGACACATTTTCCAATCTGGCACTGAACAACTTTACCATGAGTAGCTATTTACATATTGGAGAAGATATCAGTCTTTGTTACAAAATGTAAATACAAAACACGTGCTATCTAATTGTAACATGTGCCTCGCCATAAGTTGGTCAGTGTGTTCAGAGAATGGGTAGTGCTAGTGCTATTGCAAATAAAATTTCTTCTTGGAAGGATTTTTGGCTTTTCTGGAGGGCATAGAATACATTTCAGCCTTATGGGATGCATAGCTATTGCTCACAGGATAGTTGGGACTAAAAAAAACCTTTTTTTTACATAAATAAGCAGGGGCACTTTTACATTGATTTAAGTGGTAAAAAGGTGCTTCTTATAGCCCGAAAAATATGATAAATCAAGTCAGGATAGCTCATTAAGATGTAAATTGTTACTTAATCATAGTGGGAGGATCAGTGCTGTCAGGGCTGCCACTTGTTTTCCGTATAACTTTAATGTCTTAGGAAGTACTGCATTTTTATAGCCTTTTGATGCAATTTACCCTACATCATTTCATATTTGCTAGACACTAAATTACTTTTCCAAGTTTTGCAGTGTTGATACTTTGACATATG
Source organism: Ptychadena robeensis (assembly GCA_036250615.1). Lineage (NCBI taxonomy): Eukaryota > Metazoa > Chordata > Amphibia > Anura > Ptychadenidae > Ptychadena > Ptychadena robeensis. The sequence goes on from CM070038.1 coordinate 73,179,927, forward strand.
ACTAAATTGTGTAGTTTTGGTATGTTTGTGGCCAAGTGTCTAAGTCTGTTCCAGATATGTCCATTTATAGTCAACAGAGAATGAGTTCTTAATTAAAATGGCAGGTGAATGATATTAAAATGCAATGAAATATATTGACTAATGTTAATAGGCACAACACCAAAAAAGGCATAAAATCATAAATTTAAATCAACCACTCAACACTAACAATAAAGCAGATACAGTGGAGGAAATAATTATTTGACCCCTCACTGATTTTGTAAGTGTGTAACAATGTGAACAATTAAGAATTAAAACTCAGAACAGTATCATTTCATGGTGGTTTTATTGTACAGTGCAGATCAACACATCAAAAGGAAAATCGAAAAAATACTAAATAAAAGATAGCAACTGATTTGCATTTCATTGAGTGAAATAAGTATTGAACCCCTACCAACAATAAGAGTTCTGGCTCCCACAGAGTGGTTAGACAATTCTACTCAATAGTCACCCTCATAGGACAAACTTTGGTCTTAACTGGTCAACGTATAAAAAGACACGTCACAGAATCAATCAAGAGGACGCCAAACTCTCCAACATGGAGAAAGACCACAGAGCTGTCCAAGGAGTCAGAGACAAAATGTAGCCTGACACAAGGCTGGAATGGGATACAAAAACCATTAGCAAGAAGCTGGGAGAGAAAGGTTGACAACTGTTGCTGCCATGTCGAAATGAAGGAGCACAAAATGGGACACACAATCGAACTCGCTCGGGGGGCTCCACACAAGATCTCACCTCGTGGGGGTCAATGGTTTCTGAGAGAAAGTGAAAAAAGCATCTAAACACATGGAGGAGTTAAATGACCTCAATAGCAGACCCAGACAGAAAAAAACCATTGGAAACACATTACACCGCATGGATTAAATCCTGCAGGCTCGAAGTCCCCTGCTCAGAAGGCACATGTGCAGCCTCTGAATTTCAATGAACCCTGATATCAGAGAGAGCGGGGAGAAGGGCTTGGTCGGAGACCAAAATAGGCTCTGCATTAACTCAATCGCTTGTTTGGAGAAGAAAATGCTGCCTATGACCCAAACACCGTCCCCCGTCACATGGGGGGGAACATTTGCTTGGGGTGTTTCTGCTAAGGGCACAGACAACTAACGCATAACGGGAAAAAGGACAGAGCCATGTATTAGAATCCTGACGACAACCTCCTCCCTCTCCAGAAACTGAAATGGGTCGGGATGGTGTTCGCACGACAATGACCCAAAACATACAGCAAGGCAACAAAGGGTGGCTCAGAGAAGGACATTAAGGTATGAGGGGCCTTCATCTCGACCTTATCCAATAGAACATATGGAGGGAGCTCAACGCTCAGAGTTGACACAGAGACAGCCTCGAACCTTAGGGATTTAGAGATGATCTGCAAGAGGAGTGGACAACATCATCCTAAAATGTGCCACAAACTTGGTCATCAATTACAAGAAAACGTTTTGACCTTGTGCTTGCAAACAAGGGTTTCTCCACAAGTAATAAGTCTTTTTTTGTGTAGAGGGTTCAAAAACTTATTCACTCATGAAATGCAAATCAGTTGCTTCGTGTATTTAAAGTTTTTTCGATTTGCCTTTTTGATGTGCTATCTGCCACGTTACAATAAACCTACCATTGAAATGATACTGTTCTGAGACTTTCATTTCTTTGTCATTGTACAAACTTACAAAATCAGTGAGGGGTCAAATAATTATTTCCTCCACTGTACATTTTATAAAAAAGATTTGTAAGTGCAATCAAAATGAATACACTAGTTCATGATATGTATGGTGTTTGGTAAAGCTGCCATCAGAAATACTAGGTCCATTTCCTACCACTAGCATGCACCCCTTGTCTGAGGGCTCAAAAGAATGCCTACCACTACCCTTTGACCCCCTGTTAACCCCCCCCCCCCCCCCCCCCCCCCCCCCCCCCCCCCCCCCCCCCCCCGAGGGCCCCAGAGGATGCTTACCCAGGGATACACTTAACGTTTTTAGTGAGCTACTCAGATGAGTACTAGGAGATGGCGCTTGGTACTCACCTCATATGTAGTGTGGTTTAAATATGTGCTGTCTTCCTCATTGTCATCTGTTTCGGCTTCCTGCAGCTTGCTGCAGATGGACCTCACTGTCCTTGATTGAGCCTCCGATTAGCTTCTCCATCCAAAGTACAAAACCCGGATCTCATACCTCAGTAGCCAATAGTGCTTTTCTCATGTCAGATTTTACTCTTACATAAACCTACTCTGACTTTTAACCCCCAGATCCCCAACACCCTTAGAAGACCACTCTTATTTTGGTTGAGCAATTTATATTCCCAATTTGACAGCCCTAACTGCAACCATGTATAGTTATTAATGTTTCCCTGCAATTATCCAATTGCCATAAATTGTATTCATTTAACAATAAAAATGTTTACAGTAGTGTGTACATGATTAGGTGAAGCTGTTTGTTCAGCTATTTAATGTATATATCTCAATTCCATCTGCAATATGAACTTCAGCCACAAGATGTCACTAGTGAACACTTGAGCACAGAGCACAATATCGGCTACTTGCACACACATCAGGAGGGTGGTGGGAAGAGAGAGGGACGTTCCATTACTGGGAAAGTAGGTCAAATAATATTATGCTTTTGATGTAGTATTTGCTGGTGATCAATTGTAATCCTTAAATCAGACTTTAACCACCTTTTAAAAAATCAAAATGGTACAAAATAAAACGTGTTGTAATGAGTCACTTGAGTCACATGAGTTTTTTTGTTTGTTTTTTACTTGTTCAGATTACTCTATTCTGATTTTCCACTTTTGCTAGGTAAATATTGTACATCCTTTAAATTTGGCGAAAGAGTTCCAGGCTATCATTGATGAACAAATTAATGCTACTAATGTGGAAGTAAAGGTTTATCTGCCCCATTCTATGTAAGTAAAGTCGATGGAAATACTCTTAAGGCCCCCATACACGTTCAGATTTTCCTGTACGATCGTCTTAAAACGATAATTTTTTTTGATACCTGCCTACATGGTCCGATCGAATTCAAGCGATCGACTCATTATTTTCTTTTTATTACTCATTATTTTTCAAGATTATAACTTGCAACTATTTAAAAGACCACGAAGCAGTTCTTCCGATACATGCAAATCCGCCATTGGATTGCTAGGCTGCTCATCCCCCAGTTGTAATATGACTCCTTTTAAATCCATCTGCTGCCACTTGCCCATGTCACTAAACTTCCCTCTCCTTCACACCACAACTACGTCTTGGCCTGGGAGCATGATTTAGGGTCAGACAAAATGGAGACTGAGTGGTCCTACCTATGGTCCACCATCCCAAAATGCTGTTGAGATGATCTACAAAGTCTTAAAGCGGTTTTAAACTAACACAAAAAAAAACACACATACATGAAATAAGCACGTTGTCAGCAGTTCAGATCCCGAATAAAACTTACTTACCTTCTTCATGTTTTATCTGATGGTTGAATCATGTTGAATATGAGCAAGAGAAGCCAGGCAGCCCGCAGCTGACAGCAACCTGTCCCCCTTTCTCCCCCCCTACACAGACAGAGACTCCTCTGCAGCTCCGTGTGGCGAAGAAGGGGGGGAGGCTGGATCCATCTAGCTGCGTGAAGAGAGGCTTCTCTCTCCCCTCTTTACAAAGTTTCACAGACATGACGCTGACGTCACATCTGTAAGACTCAGACACAGGGGCTTATGGGAGAGAATTCCCAGTAACCCCTGCAGCTTGTTACGTCTTGCCTAGGTGAGACGTAACACAGTGGTAGGGACTGTCTCTAAAAAGACACCCCTCCTGCTGTCAGAAAGAGTTTTTTTTTTTTTTTAGTTGGGGATCTCTGCAGTATCAGCTGGGCTGCAGCTGATACTGCAGAGTGACCTAACAAGTGGTAGGCCAGTTTTAATGCGGTGGTATTTAGTTCCTGCCAGGATAGCTTGCATCTTTCCCTCCTCCTCCTCCTCCACTTGTTTTAGGGGCTGTGCTAGTGAGGGGGATATGTTACACACTTGGTGGACTTGCCCCTTTGCCTCCACCTTCTGGAATAAAATCTATCGTTTGATGTCTAAATTGTTCTGCACTTAACTCACCAAGAATCCCTGGCAGGCTCTACCACACTTAAAATTTACGTAAATTAGCGCACCAGTCAATCGCTCGTAATTGAAAAAGGTAGATTTAACCCTACAAGAATTTAGGAACAGGGTAGATACCATCCTGCTTAATGAAAAGCTAACTAGTATTTTTCTCCTCTACACTTCCCTTCACAATCACTTCACAGATGACACTTGAGAGAGGGGAGGGGGAGGGAGGGAGCACACAGCACACGCTGTGATAGGGACGTCACAGAGACAGATGCAATGCATTCTGGGGCCCCACTAACAGCTGATGTTTCCGGAAGTCTTAGAGCTCTCAGCTCTAACAAGGGACCTCAGCACCGTGGCTCAACGTCACAGCATGGGAGGGGCTACCTCGGAAAAACTTTCTTTCCTGGTTTAAGATTTATTTTTTTTTCTTTTTGGACAGTGATTGCCCTATCTATTGGCAGCCTGATGCTGATAGTGCAAAGTCACCTACAATGTGGTAGGTCCGCTTTAAGTCACCCCACCTTACAATGGCACCTATAATTTGTATGTTTACAGTTATATTTGTTTTGACAATGCTGCTTCGGGTTCCTTGGGCTTGCTTAGATCCTTAAGTCATCTGCTTATTCATGTGTTGAGTTAATATGTTTTATATGCATTTGCATTTGTTTGTAACATGCACTAGGGGCATTACTTGCCATATTTGTATCTGTATCTACATATTTTGCAAATTAATTAAAATATTGGAACAGAATTAAAGCGATCATTATTGAAAAACAAATCGATCAAAAGATGATCAGAATTTTTTATCTTAAGTATACATAGAGTACAGTTTTGCTGTTGTGACCAATGGATTTTGACCGTGTTTAGCCAATTTGCATAGTAGTACGATGGGAAACAAATTGTCAGACAAAACAATCAACATACTTCAATCTCAAATCGATAAAATATTGGTTTCTTGGTGTTGGGTCTTTTTTATTTGTCTTCAATCAACCTCCGATTCTCCTATTGAATTAAATTGATCGTTTTAAGTCGGCTGTACAGGATAATCTGAACGTGTATGGGGGCCTTTAATGTTTGTTGTTACTTGTTTCAGCCACTAAGGCCATTCTCTAGTCTAGACAAATGTTTCTTTTATAAGCTACTGTAATCTTTGAGACTACGTCTTTGCTTTCTTATACTGATCAGTTTTTAATGGATTGTTATCATTCCAGAATATCCACGATGGTATATTTGTTATCTATAATGAAGATTAATGTAGTTATTGTTATGCAGTATTTCTCTGTGAGCAGACATATATGTTTTCTTTTGATTTTATTACATTGTTTTCTTTCTTATTGTATTCAGGCATTTTCTCTATGAGGGGTATATGGAGTCTGTTCTTAAAAGAACACTTGGATGTACCAATTATGGCACTGTGCTGTCCACAGAGTTTGCCATCCCTCCATCCAAGACTAAAGGTGGGATCAAAGGAATTTTAAAAACGTTAAAACACAAATGAAAGATGAACACATGAAATGCATCCCCTATTGTTGCTACTGAGTACACTATTCTGAATGTTAGTGTGTTAATCTATGGTGTACATTTTAGGCTTCTATCTCTCTTAAATAAATATGTACTACAGTTTCATTTTAGGACTAAACACAAATAACTTATCCAAACAAGCAAGTTTTTGTTTTGTTCATAACAGAAGTACTGCAGCATTCCCAGCTACCAGTACAGATGCAATTAAAATTCACCCTCCCAGATGGAAGAAACAGACACAGGATCATCAGCGAGAAGAGACCAGTGACCAATGATAGGTAAATGAAGCCACGAGGGACCTTCCTTTAAGAATACAGTGGATATCAAAATCTACATATAAAATGTCAGGTTCCTGTGCTGTACAAAAATGGGACAAAGATAAATAAAATAACTTTTTCCACCTAATGTGACCTATAAACTATACCACTCAATTGAAAAACAAACGGAAATCTCCAAAAAGAATACTATACCCACAGTGAAGCATGGTGGTGGCAGCATCATGCTTTGGAGCTGTTTTTTTTCCAGTTGGAACTGGGGCCTTAGTTAAGATAGAGGGGATTATGAACAATTCCAAATACCAATCAACATTGGCACAAAACCTTCAGGCCTCTGCTAGAAAGCTGAACATGAAGAGGAACTTTATCTTTCAGCATGACAACGACCCAAAGCATACATCTAAATCAACAAAGGAATGGCTTTACCAGAAGAAGATTAAAGTGGAATGGCCCAGACCTGAATCCGATTCAAAATCTCTGGGGTGATCTGAAGAGGGCTGTGCACAGGAGATGCTATCGCAATCTGACAGATTTGGAGTGTTTCTGCAAAGAAGAGTGGTCAAATCTTGCCAAGTCACAATGTGCCAATGTGCTGATTTTGACTTATACCCAAAAAGTAATAAAATTATATATCTTTGTCTCATTTTTGTACACCACTGGAACCAGAACATTGAGACTTTTTATATCCACTGTATTTATATTGCTATCTATTTTAGCATGCACACCCTGAACTGACAACCACCTGTTTTGTTGGCACATTTTGGACAGTCCGTTATGGTGCCAAAGAAAGGGGAGAATTAGGATAATGCTGGAAAATACCAGGGTTTCATCTGAAATGGCAACGGGTCTACTTTATTTGTTCATTATGTCTACCACTAGTTTTTATGTTACGTAGAAGGATCGTTAGAAGGATCATTGAAAGGTATTGTGCAATAAAGTAATGTTATCGTGGTGCACATGTTTTTACGTATGTTTTATTTGGGATTATTTATTTTCCTCTAGTATTGCTGCTCTTGAAGCCATTGACCTAAATGTTCTACAGACCCACAGCGTTCAGTTCTGTGCCCATCTTGCTATGGAAGGACAAGTGAATGAAGCTACTAGTGTTGCTTTGCAACTGAAAGAGCTTATAGACCAAGTAATGTAAGTATGAATCACCACAGAACTCTGGTGGTCACTGGTACATCAGCAGTTTAAACAAGGGTGCTAACTTTGAATAGCAGTTTATATTTGCTTACAGGAAGAAAGAACTAAGCATTTTTTTTTATCTATTTCTCCTTTATTTTCATTATCATGAAAGCATAGGACTGGTTGCTGACCAAACTATACTAAATATGTAACTACAGTAGGCATAAATCACGGCGGGGGGATCGCATTAGGCAATATTTTCATTGCTGTCAGCTGGATACTTGCATGAAAGAGTGATGGAATCCAGGCACGTGAATGGGGTGAATCCTAAGTACAAGCACATACTTTAAGCATGGACCCAACCTGGGGTGTCCTACCAACAGATTGTGGGAAGAAAGGAAACGCATCTTGGCATAACTATTGTGGTATTTAGACTCACATCCCCTAGTGCCTGTCTAGTGTGGCCTCCAGACCGTAGGAGACCTGTGGGCGCGTGGGGCTTAAATGTGCTCCACCTCTAGATACTATTACCTCTCCCCTTGGGACAAGGGCAGTACAGGTTGACCTGACCTTTATGCCTGTGCATTGAAGAAGCGTAGAGACATATATGCATCAGTACTCATGTCCAATTTCCAAGATATGTGACAAAAACATGTATTGGACCTTGTTGGAACTTAGTGATTACAATACTATGGACTTTAGATACATTTGGTGTTGAATTTTCAAAGAGTGGTATTTTTTTCGCCTAAACCTGCTCTGTCTCACTTCCCAGGTTTGACTTAGCGAGAACATATATTCTTTCCTTTTCTTGTCTATTCTGGTGGGATGATGGCACCGTGATGGGAATATGAGATGTTCTTTGGAATAATATAAATGTGGTTATATAAGTTGTTACTCTTCTGTCTGGTAGGGGTTTTTTTCACAAGAGAGGTTGAATGCAACAACACATCCTTTGGCAGTTAATGGATATGTACTTTACAGAAACAGCATATGTCATTGTTTTTCATGGGTTTAGCTTGTGTAAAATACAATATTTGCATAGCATGATGGAACTTCTTTTTAGGAGATATGAGAAATATGAAGACCAGGGAGTTGTGTATGAAGACTGGGAGAATTCCATGGCGCCTATCTATGAAGACTTACAGGTTTATGTACAAGTGAGTACTTAATGACAATAAAAGTGATTACATTGTGCATTATACATACATACATTTTGTATTTATAAACAATAGCAATGACAACTTTTTTAAGGCATACACACAAAAATTTGCCATGGACGACAAATCTTTAGCATACTATGACTACTATTTTTAGCCTATGGAGAAGAGTGAACTAAACAAAGGTATATACTCTATAGGCACACACGGGTAGAGTTGTAAAAATATTCGAGTACAATCAACGTGGGCGGTCATGATGATTGATTGTACTCTAACCTGCTTAGGCCTGCCATACACGTAACAATAATATTTACGATCGATAAAAACAGATGGATGAATCCCGATGTTGCAATCGTTTATCAATCGCAATTTTAGCTAAAATGATAGGGAAAACTATTTTAGATCGATTTTTCCAGTTTTGATCGGAAATGTCATTGAAAAAAATTGTTAATTCTATTTATGTGGAAAATATCATTGTCATTCTATTCGGAAATGTCATTCTATTCGGAAATGTCATTGAAAGTAATCGTTAATTCTATTGATGTGCTTTCCAATGGGAAGTGATGTAGGAGGGTATGGAAATGAGCTGATAGGATAGTGTATAAATAGGTGGTGGCAATGCATGTCATTGGTTAAAGGTTAGAAATCACCCCAAATTGCATCATGTCCAGCGGTAGTTAATAACAACTGTATTTTAGAAACTAACAAAATTGAAACCATTACTAAATTATTATAATACAATGTTTTCAGCAATTAAAAAAATTGCAAATGGTTATTTTATATATCATTTTCACAAACACTAAAAAAAGAACTTTGGTTGTTATAATCAATCCATCCGGTCACCAGCTGCAACATGCCGGCACTGGAAGTTTCAATATGCTAATAAGCATCATCTGCACAAATCTGGACGGGAAATCACAAAACACTTTCCTGATGTTCCCAGACCAATAAAAATGTTCTACTTGTCCGATCACTTTCCGATCGAAAATTTCACAAATTTTTATCGAAATTCCTCTGTTGTTCCATGTGGACCTGCACAGATTTCATGCCGATAAACGACTACTAACATTGGTCGGGTTTTATCGATTGTAAATATTATCGGTACGTGTATGGCAGGCTTTACAATCCTACCTATGTGTGCTTTCCTTCGAGCGGGTTCAATAGAGCCCGCTTGAAAGAACTCGATTGAACGGGAGTTCCAACATGTTTGAAAACCCTGTTCAATCCCCATTACTTTGCGTGAAGAAAAATCTACACGCAAAGTATAGAACAGCTTCCACTCCAGCCTTCTTCCTCTGGCACAGCCCAGGCTCAGTGTGATGGGGGCGGAGCCAGCACTCCTCATATGGATGGATTTCTCTGCCCAGCTTCTAGCGTGTTCAGATTCACGAAGCTGGGGTGGAAGCTGGGGAGAATGGCTACCCGGAGACCCCTATTGAACGAGAATCGATGTGCCCATGTGGTGCACATTGATTTAGGTGCAATTGATCCCCGATCAATCACCGCGTGGTGACGTCACCATGCTGTGATTGATCCTGTGTCGATTGCATGGGAATTTACCTGTGTATGGCTAGCTTTACTCTCCATAGGCTGCTACACCAAGCACCCAGACCCAGACTATTGTTACCTTCAGCATATGTTGAATTTGATTTGCCTACTTTTCTGACACCTCTTAGACAAGGGAGGTAACAAATGTGGCTAAGCTCATTTATGAAATCATTTACTGTATATGATTTTAGCCAGTGACTTAAACCAATATAATAATTATTAGGCCCCTATAATTGGAAATATATGCAGTTATGGGAGTTCCACTTTTGTTTTTAAACAATCAGATAAAAAGGGTCAAGCTACATCACCGAGCATGGGTAGTATTACTACAACTCACAGTTCAGACACCTGGCTTTCAGCTCCTATGGTCTACACATCTGACCCGACACCTTAAACTTTTCTTCAGAATTTCATGTATGGAGCCCAAAATTCTTAAGCTAGACATACACGTATCGATTTTGATGGACTGTCCAATCCAGCACTATATTCCATTCCCACTTTAAATCCAATTAAGAGATTCTTAAAGAAAAACAAAAACCCAAGAAAAAAAATCCCATAAAAAATAAAATGAAGCTTCCATCAGGTAATGTTAAAATAAAGAATTGCAAAAAAAAATAAAATTAATCCACCTTCCATCTGACAATCTGAAAAATTCAAAGCCGTAAAAAAGTAAATCCTTTTCCATCTGAGTACAGTAAGTAAAATGTTCCCACGCGTACTGCACATGTCTGTGACGTCAAGAGAGCTTTGGTTTATCAACAAAGGCCCATGTGATGTCTCTAATGCTCACCATACACTCTGAGATAAAAATTAGGATCCATTAAAACAGACCAATGT
>CM070038.1:73248210-73258842 GCA_036250615.1 Ptychadena robeensis
CCCGGAGCCCCGCAGCGCTCTCTGTCTTGTGTGTCGGCGGCTCCGAGGCTTCTTGATGCAAACCCGGCTGCTCAGTGATCCCTCCGGTGTGACACAACGTCACATTGGTTATTATATACAACAAACAAAATTCAAATTATACTTTTTAAATAACTTATTTTTTTTTTATGTAAATTTTGTTCTTTTTACAAGTCTATGGTGCGCTTTTGGTACAGAAATCTGTACCTATGCAGTGCGCTAGGGAGGTTAATATCTAATGATAGCAGAAAAGTGAGAGTATGCCTTAATTAAATTATGTGTAATGTAAGGAGGTTAGTCTAATACTATCTACCGCTTGTCTTCCGATTTTTGTCTGCCAATCACCCTATTCAACCTTCTGACCAATATTTTAGCCAAAAGTTTAATATCAATATTAAGGATATTATTCCAAGCTTTCATATCGGTATTGGGCTTAGGGATTATTGAAATAATGGCTGTGATCTATTCTGGTCTTAAGCCCTGCTGTCCTAATGAGCTAAAAGGCTGTGTCTACACTACAGAAAACTGTGCAGTTTTCCTGCGCGTAGACCACTGGGAAAACTGCACAGTGCAGCCACATCCCGTAAATTCCCATGGGCGTGGTTTGCCAATAGATATGTATAGGGTGCGGTATTGCCTGCTTAGAAATACAGCGCTTAAACAGTGGGCAGGCGCTATGGGCGCAAAGTCATTAGTTAGATCGGATGCGGATGTACACATCTCTACACATGCTTAGAAAATTAAAATAGTCCAAATAGCGCAAATTTCACCCCAACGCACGTTTCGTTGAAGACCTCTTCAGGGGGAACGATATGTAATTTCATCGGCCAAATCTACATACCACAAACAGCCAACACAAGGGGATCAGTCATACTGAATAACCAAATCGACATAAAAGTGGACACGTGACCCTCAGGGGTTACTTACATCTGTAGATCAATATAGGGGGAAAGACATAATTTCTGAAGATGGCGTCCCCACTGCACCGACACCAGTGGGGAACAGAGAGACAGACAGACTTTAACCACATAAATGCCGTGGGTATCTGCGTACAACAAGAACGATTTTTAATACATTTTACTTTGGTAAACATGATCAGTTGATGGTTTGGGTTGGTCTTGTTGTACGCAGATCACCAGTGAGGACGCCATCTTCCGAAATCATGTCTTTCCTCCTATATTGATCTATGGACGCGAGTAACCCCTGAGTGTCTGTGTCCACTTTTATGTCGATTTGGTTATTCAATATGACTGATCCCCTTGTGTTGGCTGTTTGTTTTATGTAAATTTGGCCTATGAAATTACATATCGTAGTCCCTGAAGAAGTCTTCAACGAAATGCGTGTTGGGGTGAAATTTGCGCCATTTGGACTATTTTAATTGTCTTGGCATGTGTACAGATGTGACATCCGCAACATTGTGCATTGTTTTTGATTGATATGATGGTCATTACTTCATTGTTTGCACTGTGTAGAATAAATATATTGCTTTTGTGTCCCCTCAACCATGTCTATTCAAGGGGAAATTTGGGTGATGTGTTTATGCCATCCTCACACTCTGTCGGTTTTTGTAAGATTATTGAGCAGTTCCTCTGTTTACAAGATTATATCACAGATGCTTGGTTTACTTTTGCAGTTCTCAAAACTAAGTGCAACAGAAAAGTTGTCCAAATATGAATGATTAACCTAAACTGGGGATAAAAAACTAATATGAAAAGTTGTTATTCTAAAAATCTTCATCTACTTGTATATTAAAGTTATACCAGCAACAATGATTGATTTAAATCAGTTTGATTTAAATCAAGCCTTACTGACTAGTGATTTAAATCAAATCCACCCTGCTATTATGTGTTGTCTGAATTTTCCTACATTTTATTGTATTTCAAGTATTTTCTTTCAGACCCTTCTGTATTTCAAAATTCAATATTTAATCCGACAGGATCGAATCTTTAAATACACATGAACACTCATTACCCCTTGTAAAGAGTGAAGATTAAGATATAATTACAGCGCTGTGGTCTGACCAGGCAATATGCCTGATAGATCATATATTTTTACTTCATACTCTACTCCCTCAATTAAGTAAAGCTTCTATTTGTGAAAAGACCGTATGAGGGTGGGAGTGGTATGTGAATTCTTTACATAATGTTTCTTTTTCTCAAGCAGTCCACCAGGGAACTTTGTTCCAATAGTTGTTTAAATTTGCTGTTATGCGAAGCACCTGATTGATCGCTCCCTGATTAATCTAAGGATAGATTTTTCATTATATTGGAATCACCACACATAATGAGGGTACCCCACTTATGTGATTTGACCAATGACAATAAATGTGTAAAAAAATTGAAATTTGCCAAGGTATTAGGAGCCAAATAAGATATTATCATTGTCTCTATATCTTGCACTAAATACATCAATATAATATACCACCTCTCTGGGTATTGATTTATGACATTTGAAGTGTGCAGGCGGACTTATTTTTTTTAAAGGGGAGATTTTTCTTGACCACTCAATGCTTATGGTTATTCAATCAAGGCTGAGCCAATTCTTTGCACGGAGAGCCGGCGGTCTTCATGCAAAGCAGTGGACAGCGGTCGTATTTAATGGTCATGTCCGATATGGCTGTTTTCGAGCGGGATTAATTAACCTCCTGAGCGTTTGACACGTGGCACGGTTTTTTCAAAACCGTGCCACGGGCAATCGCGGCGGAGCACAATATGCACCGCCGTGATTTCCTGCTCAGCTGGAGGACCTACACATAAGCCCGGCGTCACTGGAGACGCCGGACTTATGCTGAAGAAAGGCGACGCCCCTCCAGTTTGACGGAGGTCTATGGGGCCGCCTACCCCGCCCCCTTCGCGTCACCGGTGACGCGATCGGGGGCGGACCCGGAAGCATCGGCATACATGCCGATGCTCCCGACCGCCGTAAGAAGACGGCGAGACCTCGAGCGTGCCTCTCGTTAACTGGGGCTGAGTTTCATGCATCATGAAACTCAGCCCGAGTTAACTCGGGGAGAACGCTCAGAAGGTTAATCAAACAGCGATGGCCGCATATTATATGGGCTAGATAGATGGCCGTGAGCCCTCATATTATATGGGAGCTTTTTAAATGCCTCGCCTGCATTCAGCCATGATATTCTGTATGTTGAATTAATTACATGTTGATGGTGTCATTTTGATATTTGACTTTCTGGTCGTATACAGTGGCTTGCAAAGGTATTTGGCCCCCTTGAACTTTTCCACATTCTATCACATTACAGCCTCAAACATGAATCAATTTTATTGGAATTCCACATGAAAGACCACTACAAAGTGGTGTACACATAAGAAGTGGAACAAAAATCATACGTGATTCCAAATATTTTTTTTTACAAATAAATAACTGCAAAGTGGGGTGTGCGTAATTATTTAGCCCCCTTTGGTCTGAGTGCAGTCAGTTGCCCATAGACATTGCCTGATGAGTGCTAATGACTAAATAGAGTGCACCTGTGGGTAATCTAATGTCAGTACAAATACAGCTGCTCTGTGACGGCCTCAGAGGTTGTCTAAGAGAATATTGGGAGCAACAACACCATGAAAACCAAAGAGCACACCAGACAGGTCAGGGATAAAGTTATTGAGAAATGTAAATCCGGCTAAAGCCCCCCCATACACGTTCCGATTATTCTCCCGACCGACTTTTCGTCTGATCCTGTCACCCGATTTTCACCTAAAATGTTATGGTCGGTCGGCTGGCACGAAAAATTGGAATTCAAATTATCACCGATCCATCAGCCCGACCCTATTTATTAACAGCAGATCGACCCAAAATTCACGGACAGGTCCAAAGCGGTCCCGACTGATTTTTCGGCCGATTTTGAGAAATCAGGATCGGTCGGGTACATAATTCCGTATCCGATTAATCTCCTAACCACATTGGTCGGTCGGGCAGAATTCGTATGAAAAATCGGAACGTGTATGGGGGGCTTTAGGCTACAAAAAGATTTCCAAAGCCTTGAACATCCCACGGAGCACTGTTCAAGCGATCATTCAGAAATGGAAGGAGTATGGCACAACTGTTAATCTTCCAAGACAAGGCTGACCATCTAAACTCACAGGCCGAACAAGGAGAGCGCTGATCAGAAATGCAGTCAAGAGGCTCATGGTGACTCTGGATGAGCTGCAGAGATCTACAGCTCAGGTGGGGGAATCTGTCCATAGGACAACTATTAGTCGTGCACTGCACAAAGTTTGCCCTCTATGGAAGAGTGGCAAGAAAAAAGCCATTGTTATCAGAAAAAAAGAAGTTTGCAGTTTGCCACAAGTCATGTGGGGGACACAGCAAACATGTGGAAGAAAGTGCTCTGGTCTGATGCGACCAAAATGCAAAACGCTATGTGTGGTACTATGTGTGTGTAACACTGCCCATCACTCTGAACACACCATCCCCACTGTCCAATATGCCCACGTATTTTTAAATTCGAGAAGCGTGTCACATTTTTATGTTAATCCAATTGCAGTTCAAGATTTTTATTTACCTCTTTCAGAGCTAACATTTCGGTTTTATACATGTTCACTTATTCCTCCAACGTTTTCATTCTATTTTTACGTTCCATTGTACGTTGTCCAATTTATTTGATATCTTTAGACAATGTTTAGGAGCTTTTGTAATATCACTTCATTATTTGCTAGCAGACCCTTTTTGACTCTGCTCCAGGTCAGTGCTAGTAATTGTATAAATCATTACAACCCCTTCCTCGGACTCTCCGCTATAACGCCTGCTAGAAGGGGAGATACTTGTAGACTGGGGATTTGACCTGGAAGAGGGTTTGGGACATGCCTTAACTGAGCTTTTGCCATAGCCTACTTAATTATTTTTTTGCCACAGCTTACCTTTGTTAGCTGAGCTGTCCGTATCCTCTGTGGTCTGCTGACTGAATTCTGTGATCTATGGTCTGCTGTCTGCTCTGATCAGCTGGTCAGGGTCCCCTGCTCACTATTCAGGCTGCCAGCTTTCTCATCAGCTGGGAGAGGCAGAGCCTCACGGACAGGCACACACATCCCTCTGGCTTCTCACAAGCGCTTTTTCTAACCTTGATCACTATCTCCACTGACTAAAATGTGGCCATACACGGTTTGATATTTTTGTTTGATCTACTTTAAGTTAATCATGCTGAAATAATTTCCTCCACAACTGGTACAATTGACCAAAAGTGCTTGATAATGAACATATAATCGATCGATGTTAGACTGGCAATCAATATTTGAATTGCACAACACAATCGAATTAAAGATCAATCATGCAGAAGTCATGTCAAGTGTGTCAGGACAAAGCAGTTGCTTTTGTTGAAATATTAATGTTAATCAATTGCCTGAAGAATGGATTTGAGATGTGCCAAACACCATCAAGACATTTGAGTACACTTAAGCTAGGCACACACGTCAATCAACGTGCGTGCTCACAAACTGCTTACAAACCTACCTGTGTGTGCTTTCCTTCGAGCAGGTTCAATAAAGCCCGCTCAAAGGATCTGGATTGAACGGGGTTCCAACATGTTGGAAACCCCTGTTCAATCTCCATTACTTTGCATGAAGAAGAATCTTAATGCAAAGTAATGGAACAGCTCCAGCTCTGCCTTGTTCCTCCGGCACAGCCGGCAGGCTCAGTATAAAGGGGGGCGGAGCCAGCACTCCTCATACTGAATCTGGCTGCTGTGTGGAGAGAAGCAGGCTGGATGAATTTTTCCCAGGTACTAGCGTGTTCGGATTCACACACTGGAAGCTGGGGAGAATGGCTACCCGGAGGTCCCCGTTGAGTGGGAATCGATGTGCCCATGTGGTGCACATTGATTTCCGATCAATCACAGCGTGGTGATGTCACCACGCTGTAATTGTTCGGGGCTTGATTGCACGGGAATTTACCCGTGTATGGCTAGCTCAAGTCAGTAAAGGTCATCACTCTAAACTCCAGTTAAAATATAGAGTTTGGAATGTTGTTGCTATATAAGACTACTCCTCTTCCAATGCACACCAAATAAAAGATGTTTATGCCAACTCTGACTTTCAACCCCCAGATCTCCTTAGAAGATCTCCTCCTAACATCCTTAGAAGTCCAATCTTTTTTGGGTTCGTAATTTACATTCCCAATTTGACACCCCTTCTGCAATCTTTCATAGTTGTTAATGTTTCCCTGCGGTCAGGGCTGTGGAGTCGGTCGATAAAGTCTCCGACTCCTCAGTTTCTGATTCTTTCGACTCCTTTGTTTTTAATATGCTAATGTATTTTATCCATCCATTGAAGGAAAGGAAGGCAACATACACTAACCACAGAACTACTGGCTAGGAAACCAACACTGTACTTTAATGGCCAATTAAAGCAGAGAAAGGAAGTTAGGCAGAAGATGCTGCTGCTTTTTCCTTAAGCTAGGCACCACGCTGTCATTGATCGTGGATCAGTTTAACGGAAATCAATGTGCACCACATGGGCACATCGATTCCTGTTCAATGGGGACCGTTCTCCCCAGCATGCAGTGTGTGATTTACAACACGCCACAAGCTGGGGAGAAGCAGCCTGTCTCATACAGCTGCCTCACACAGCTTCTGAGTGAGGAGTGCTGGCTCCTCCCCTTCACACTGACAGGCGACGGCTGTGGAGGAGGCAGGAGCCGCAACTGTTTAAATACTTTCCATGAAGACTCATGTCTCCATGCACAGTATAGGAGATTGAACGGGGTCTTTCCAACATGTTGGAGCCCCGTTCAATCAAGTTCCTTCGAGCCGGCTCTATTGATCGAAGGAAAGCACACACAGGTAGGTTTGTAAACAGATTAGAGTACAATCAATTACCGTGAGCACACAAGTTAATTGATTGTACTCAAACCTTTTTACAGATCTACCAGTGTGTGCCAAGCTTTAGTGCTCTGATCTTCTGCTGAATATAGGGCAGTGGAAAGCTCCAAGAAGAGGCAGAAGGAAGGGGCACTTCAAACATGATTCATGATTTCCCTTGAATCCCAAAGTCATGTGTAAAGTTGAAGCTAACAATCTAAGTATTTGTAGCCTCAGCTGAATAACTGTGGGTTTTCAAATGTTTTACAGCTTCAGTCTTGAACTATTGGCGATCCATCCCCCTTCACTTATACAAGCGTCTCCGGCAAAAAAAATTTACTTCATTTTCAGCAAAGTTAAGCCTGCCATACACGCACCGAGCGGCGGCCGATTTTGCCGCCGACCAATGGGCGTGCGCGCTCTTGCAGACCGGGGGTGCCCACATGGGGCGACAGATCCCTGTTGCCCCACAGCTCGGCTGGCCAGAGAACGGACATGACCCATATTCTCTGGTTGATGCCGTTAGCTTCAATGAGGAGGCCGGTCTTCATTGAAACTAACGGCCGGCACACAAAGGGTGCCCGCCGATGCTGTTGGCTCTGGAGAGAGGTGTGATGACGTCATCACACTGCAGTCTAGAGCTCATGAGCTGGTCTGTTGGCCCCCACTCGGTACATGTGGGGGCCTTTAGGCGAGGGTCACAGTGGGTGCTGTAATGTTAGGCACTGCATGCATTTATTCTTATAGCAGAGAAGTTGTTCATTATGAATGTTTGTTAATTGCAACATTTTTTAAAATTCCCATTTAAATTTAGTAGGAGTCGGAGTCGGTAAATTTTTTTCTGACTCCAGGTACCCAAAAATGTCTTTTTTTAAAAAAACTGATAGAATGTTGGCAATATGTTGTCTCATAAGCCGGAATATATGGTAATTTTATTTTTAGACCCCTCACACATGTTTCTCTGATACTAGATGATGTATTTTCATTCCATTTTTTTTTCCAATATTATTTGTTGCAGGAACACATGTGCCTGGTATGCTGGGAGCTAAGGAAGGACCAGTCCCCATAATACGTATGTTTGGGATCACAGCAGATGGCAACAGTGTTTGCTGCCATATCCATGGCTTTGCTCCTTATTTTTATGTACCCTGCCAGGCTGGTAAGTGCAAACAGAAAAAAACTGGCACAGAACTGTCTGTGAAATACACATTAAATGGTAGTTTCTTGGCTGTCTATGACTATACAGCATTAACTGGAGCATCAACTTGCAAACCATACCCTGACTTTTCGATATTTGTTTAACCCCCCTGCCGTTCCTGGCGCTCCCAGCTTGTTTAGCCCTGACCTATTAAAACTGCACATGACGAGCTGGGTTGATCAGGCCGAGATCGGAGCCACAGGAGCGTAAACTCACAGATCCGCGTGACTCCGATCTAATCAAGTGGCAGCTGCAGGAAAACATATCCCCCCCCCCCATGTGATGATGTCCCATCAGGCACGGGCTTGAGTTTAAAAAAAAAATCATATTAAATAGTGTTTTCTGCATTGAAAACACTATTCAATATGATTCCCTATGTAAAATACTCACCTGAATAAATGATCTGGTTTCCCCATGTCTTCTACAGCTGTCTTCTTACTGCTTCCCTCTCCCGGTGTGACAGACTTCTGGGTTCTGAGAAGTGTCTTTACTGAGTTAATATCAATCTACAGTGTGCTCCATCCCTGCACATGCTTTAGCCCTCCTCATGTCAGGAGCCTACTGACCTTGGGTGTTCAAGGTAACTGAACATAAAGCAAACACTTTC
This sequence comes from Ptychadena robeensis, assembly GCA_036250615.1. NCBI lineage: Eukaryota > Metazoa > Chordata > Amphibia > Anura > Ptychadenidae > Ptychadena > Ptychadena robeensis. The sequence continues at coordinate 73,256,836 of CM070038.1, forward strand.
TGCATTCTTCTCTCCCGTAGGTGTTCATTAAATATATGCTCTTGCAGCTGTAGAGATGTTTGTCTTGATTTTAGATGGGAAAAACGTGTCTTTATAGAGCAAAAGTGAATTTGTTTGCGTGGTGGGACAATGTAATTCATGTTTTGTTGACCACACTGGAACAGGCATTACTCCTTCCAGTTTGAAAATGAAGTATACATCACTGCTCACAGGCAATTCACTCCACAGGCAGCAGTTCCCCCCAAATGAAGCCTCTTATGGTCTACCAAATTGTTTTTCTTGTTGTTAGGCAGGCTTAAGGCCCCCATATACATCTAGATTTTTCATTCAATCAGCTTAATTCAATAAAAAAATTTTGTTGATCGATATTGAAAATCTATGGCAGCCCACATGGTTAGATCGAAAAATGATCAAACATGCTGGAAAATTAGTTCCATAGTAACTAGCTTCCCATTTATAGTATGTGTGCCACATCCCAAATTCATATTTGAAAGAAAATTGTTAGGGGTGTGAGGAGGACACTCCACTACCCCAAACGAAGACTAGGGACTTTGTGGGGACTTTAACGGCACCTGATTGTATACATGGTAGTCATGCATTTAGCGTTACACCATTTTTTTAGGCAGTGTTAAATAAGTCATTAATATTCTCAGTAACAGAAATGTTACAATGTCATCAATTTAATAAATAAACATAATGTATCAATAAGATAAAATGTTACAAACATGTATCTCACACCGAGGTCCTACATATACAGAGCAATCACATTGTGCGAGATTGGGAATACATTTTCTGGATGCATTTCGCCAATTGGCTTCTTCAGGAGAATTCAATGTTTCCCATTGCTAGCAAATATCAAACAGTCATCTTAGTCATTTATACATCATCATAGTAAACATTATGTAGAGTGTTTGTGCATATAGGTGTGATATAAGTATGTTGGAGGTGACTGGGAGCCCATCCACAGTAAGACGAGAATCAGGGGGCCAGAATAGTCAACCACCCGCCCACTGCGCCATTCGGGGAGGCACGGGTCATAGAATAACGGGGGACTCTGGTGGGTGCATGATGCCGAGCACCAGCCACCTGCGGATGGAGATGAAACAGACAGGGTTGGTCTATCCCCCAGATGGCAATGGGGAATCCATCAGCATATAGGGGTCCAATGTAACTAAAATGTGAGAAAGCAATCAATGTGTGTGCTAAACAATTGTAATACAAAAGGAAATGTGCATGAACTGAGTATAGATATGCTGTGTGCTGTGAGTGTGTTATGTGTGACTAGAGATGCTCCGATCAGCATTTTTGGGGCCGATCACCGATTACCGATCACCAAGATCATGATTTGCCGATCACAAAATGGCAGGGGAATGGGAATCTTTTATCTATAATCTAGCAGAGTTTGCACCATTTGTAGAAATGAAACTAACTCAAAATTAACTATATTGAAAAAATTGTTTTTTTAAAAAGAGGGGTCAGGCAGACCAACATGCATCTGATCAGCTTAATACACTGATTACATTTTATAATAAAACATGTTATGCCAAAACTGGCTACTGCCACAAAGGACAAAACTATGGCAAGTGTTTTTTTCTGTTATTATTATAAACGTCTGATGTAGTAGAGGAACCAACTACATCAGATCCAAAAAATAAAATAATGTAAGCTACTGTAAGCCAATGCCATCTTTCCAAAATAACAAGGCAGAGAAACAAGGAGGCCAAGCAGATAGTTACCAACCAGATGAACTTGGGATGGGATGAGGTTACATAGGCCCAGGCTACTTGTAAAATGCAGCTTTTTTTAATATATTAAAATTAAACAATTGGCCACAAAATGTTTCAAACCAAAACATGCTGGGCCTCAGCCTACTAACAGAGTACAAAATCCTTTATGTCTCAATCATAAAAGGCAAGTTTTGCTTGATGACTATGAGCATCTCCGCATTTTTTTTATGTCAGCCGGTTTCTTTTGTCATCAATAACGTTTGCAGCTGTGCTAAACAGT
>CM070038.1:73267010-73292432 GCA_036250615.1 Ptychadena robeensis
TTGGCAGCCTGATGCTGATAGTGCAAAGTGACCTACAACGTGGTAGGTCCGCTTTAAATAGATACATTAAATAGACACATTACTTACCTGTCAGCAGTTCAGATCCTGGAGAGCTGCTACAGAAAAACATACTTTCCTTCCTCACATTTTCATTCTTGGTGGCAGCAATCTTAACTACTGGAATGCTGAAGCCATTTCCTGATAGACAGCCGACACCAACCCCGCCCGCGCCCACTCCTCTCTCCTCTGCCGAAGCTCTGGTGTGGGGGAGGTGGGGGGCTGAACTGCATAGATGACAAGTGTGCATGCATGCAGCTGCTGGGTGATAGGATAGGAGCATCTCTCTCTCCACTCATCACTGATCAGTCTTACAGATCCTGCAAGACTAAGCAGGCACGATGTCTTAAAGCCACAAGGGTACCTGGGACAGAAATCCCTAATACCCTTTTGTCTTGGGGGGGAAAAAAACACCACTCATGCTCTCAGAACAAAAGTTTTTTTTTCCTTTGCATTGCCTCTACCACTTGACCTCTTACCATCTAAACTACTCCAGACACATTCTACCAACCATGCCCCTGCGCTATTCAACCACTACCTCTTCACTGGTATTTTCCCATCATCCTACAAACCAATAGTTCTCCCCATACTGAAGAAGCTTCACAAGGCCCAGCCTATCTGAATGTGAATTCCCACTCTGGCTCCCTTCAACCATCTTACTCCACAGAAATAGTCCTTACTATGTGTTACAGGAGAAATATATATCTCAGTCCCAGACTCAAATATGATATGTCCAGTAATCAGTGTGTTCCTCATTTAGCATATCAAAAGCTAGGATAGGGCTCACTGTAAGCAGTTAGTCAACATTCAGTGATGGGGGAGGACATTTGAGTTGGTGGGGGCTGGGACAATTCATATATAAAGACAAACCTGGAAGCTCTCTCACTCTCTCCTTCCTGGACCCCCAGTGGTAACATGGCTTCAAGAGTAAGCTAAGTACATTTGGTTATATGTGTGTATGCATATAAGTATAATATCCTAGTAGACTTTATATGTGTACATATAGATATTTGTAGTCTGCTATTGTATACCTGTTCATAGACTAATAGATATATATACTGTTTATGCATGAGTCTCTATATGTACATATACTAATGGTCAGTTTAGGGTAGAAGTGTTAATCCTGTATACATCATACATGGTATAGTCTGGATATACTGTATATACATACACCTTATAAGCCATATTGTTTAGAATCTGGGGTGCAGGAATCGCGGCTGCTGGGGTGCTGTATTCTATGTATTGTGTTAACGTAGTGTTGTTATATATTGTGTTATTAGTAGTGTCTGTAACTTTGTGTAATGTCCATTGCTTTGTCATCTCTATGTTATCAGTAAACCATTTTTATATATAAGCATCTGTATGGGTTGTATATTACTGATGAATACATGAAGGACTGGATGGTTGGACAAGGTAACCAGGTTATATAACAAACAAAGGTGGCCATATTCCCCCAAACACCGAGGAGCATAGAACCCCCCCTTTATCACTATGTTGTAAACCTCCCTAGCGTACAGCAATATGGCAGTGTACATAGTACACTGCTTAAAATTTCTGCCCACCCCTGTCCATGTGGATGTGGGCTGGAAAGCCGAGGTTTATGGCGCCCCCTTCCGTGTCACCGTGATGCTGCAGCCGCAGAGAAAATCACCACAGTTTTACGGATATGCAGGGCTAGGCTCGTCAAAAGAGGGGTTTATAAATTGCTAAGAGCCAAAGCTACAGGCAGCTTTTCCTTCCTGCATCTCTCCCCTGCATCTTTTCTGTGATGATCACACTTCTACAGACCCTGCACTCTATTGGTATTCGTGGAGTGCAAGTACTTTTCCAACATAATGGAATACATGGCCTAGCGGCGTTCACCAAGTGCACCAATACAGACTTCCTATAACCCCTGAGGGAGAAAGCGTTGCAATGCAGCAGGAAGAAGGCAGGGTCATCTCCTGGTCTGTGAAGCGCCCTAGGTTGGCTTGCACAGCCTCCCAAAAGGGACAGATCAATGGGCACGACCAAAATATATGTAACAGTGTGCCCTTGGCAGCCTGGCACCGCCAGCAGGTCTCAGATGCTAAGGGGAACACGCGGTGCAGCAGCGCAGGCGTACTGTACCATCGGGAGAGTATTTTGTAACCAAGCTCCTGATATTTAGTGCTAATGGATGAATGGTAAGCAAAATAGAGAATCTTCTGCCCCCATACAAGTTCTGATTTTTTTGTACGAATTTTGCCCGACCGACCAACGTGGTCAGGAGATTAATCGGTCGGGAGATTAATCGGATGTGGAATTATGTACCCAACCGATCCCGATTTCTCAAAACCTGCCGAAAAATCGGTCAGTCCGCTTCGGACCTGTCCGTAAATTTTGGTCGATCTGCTCTTAATAAATAGTGTCGGGCCAATCGATCTGTGATAATTCGAATTCCGATTTTTCATGCCAGCCAACCGACCGGTGAAAATCGGGTGACCCGATCGTACAAAAAATCTGGAGTATAATCGCAACATGTATGGGGGGCTTTAGGCAGTTCCAAGGCTGGCAGTGGATTCACAAGGAGGGCATAAACCAGTGAGAGAGTATGGCAAACTGGGTCAGTCCCGGAACAGAGCGATTCAAAGGCTGTGTGCTGTCTGCCAAACAGGGACGACCCAGGGAGGGACCTCAAGAAATGTGAAATCTGCAAAGCCTGTAGAGGCGGAAGTTGAAATTCCAATTGCGGGGAGGCGAGTTCTTCTGCAGTGTACCACCTCCCGGAGTGAAGGAAGTGCTCTGCCCGAAAACTTGAACCTGCCAAGGGTAGCGTCAGCCGGCCCAGGCCATGGCCCGGCGTATAAGCAGGATTTCCTAGAATCGGATATAGCGGGGATTAATTACTCTCTTAAGCTAGGCATACACGGTTAGATTTTAGTACGATTGATTTCCGATCCCATTTAAATCTTAATATTTTCATCGGAAACCGATCGTAACCAAATCCAAAGTAGATCCACATGGAAGGTCCGATCATAATACGAACAAAATCGCTATTTTAGTTTTGATAACAAAACACAGCGTCATATATAAATGTGTTTATCCAATACAATCGCCCGACCAACAAACACAATGCTACGATTTTAGTTAGACCACTGTACAATTGACGAAAAATTTCCAAAATATCCGATCATTTTCCGATCGATGTTTTGATCTGTATTCTGTGTGCAACATACGATTTAAATCCAATCTATCTAAACTTTAATCGTTTTAGGTCCATAGAATGCTAAAATTGTACTGTGTATGCCTAGCTTAAGAATATCCACGATCTTGATCCTTTTCTAAGTTTCATAATCTTCTTCTTCTTAAAACGAATAAATTGACCTTTTGGGAATGGCTTTATGGCTTGTATGTTTCGGGTGACAACTCTTGGAGTTAAAGATTTTTAGCTGTACCTTTTTTATTTATTTATTTTATTTATTTGTTTTTTTAAATCTTTGTAGGAATTTTCTCAGTAGTATTTTTCATCAAGCAAACTATTCTGACTCCAATGGCTGTATAGCGATTTCCCTTCCTGAGACCTCTATGCCTGGCCTGTATAGCAGAGACAATCACTGTAGACAATCTTTGGCAGATAGCTGAACTCACCCTTAGGCTAGCCACACACGGCTCGATAGAGTAACAGATTAGAGGAACATCAGGTGGCATGCACACTCACGGCTCCCGATTCTCCTCTCATCTGTCACTTCATCTGAGCCATCCACTGTCCCTTTCGAGCAGGAACAATGGATTGTGCTCGAAAAACGTCGACCAACAGGTTGTTGGAAAACCTTGGTCGAAATCCATTGCATTGAATAGGGACAGCGCTATCCCATTCAATGCAATGGATGACAGCTGGAGCCGATGTAAACAACGGAGAAGCTAACACAGGCTGTGACAGGCTGTGTATTCACGGCTCCGGCTCTGCCTGTGTTAAGGGGGCGTGGCCAACATTGAACCAGATAGCTGCAAGAGGATGAGAAGAGAGGCGAGAGGGGGGCTGGCTGGGTCAGTGCCTGTGCGTGTCTGCAGCTCAGGTACAGCGCTGCCAGCCACGGACCGGGTCTCCATCGTCCAGTTATTGATGTGCCCATGTGGTGCACATTGATTACTGTACGATTGACCCGCGATCAATTACAGCATGGTGATGTCACCATGCTGTAATTAATCGTCGGTCGATTGCACGGGAATCTACCCGTGTGTGGCCAGCTTTAGTAGTAGTTTTTATTCATGTAGTTTGAGAGCTGTAAACATCCCTAGGTACAGATGGGGTAACTTTCAGTGATGAATGCACAATTACTTCAGGAGGTCAAAAAGAGTATTCCTTCCTAGCTCAGATGTGTGTCTGCTCAAATGGTGGCAGGAAATTCACAGTGAGGAAGGAGGAAGTTACATCACATATCATGAGGTAAATTACAGAAAATAGGTGCAATAGCAGACAATGGTCAGGAGATGGCAGCATAACAGTACAATTAACATTGCTAACAGGCATAGAACTGTAATGAAATAAGCTATATAACTGCTGGAGGCAGCACACATACATCAAGATAATTTCTTGATTTATGTTCCTCACTAGTGAATCTTAAATTGATCTCCGTACCATTCATGAAGTCCACAAGCCAATTCACGTTTAGATAATCTTTAACAATGAATAACAAGTCGTAGATATACCGACAATAAAAAAAGATTTTATGTCTTTGGGGGTTTTTGTACTGTAAATATATTCCTCCTCCCACCATCCCATAAATAAGTTGGCATAAGTGGGGGAAGAATTGATTGTCAAAGATAAAATATTGTTAATAAAAACCTCACACTATCTAAAATTAACTGTTTAAAAACTTCATCATACTCTGTGTGAAGTAGAACGGTCCAATCCTGGCTGAGCTGGCTGGGCACTGGGCGGTCCCCTTCACCTGCAGGCCTGGCTGCAGTTGAGGTGAGGGTCCTGATCTCCTCACAGGAAGCCAATGCAGCATGGGGGCCTCCGGCTTGGCTGCGCATGGCAGAATCCCTGGGTACCTGTATGTCCTCCATCCCTCCTATCCGGGCCTTCAGCGATGTGGGGTTCCTGGTCCCCCCACTGGGAGCGGAGCCTGGGCAGGTGTTGGAGCCACCGGCTGGGCTTGTCTTGTGGTTTCTTGGTTTTACCAATTGCCTCCAGGTTTTAAGTACTCAGTCATTTGTCTTGCTTGCTTTCTGCCCCTCTTTATGTAGGTATTTCAACAGACTTTCTGTGCCAACTTCACAAGCTCATTTGCGAAGACACAGTAACAAATCCTCTACATACTGAAGTAGCACAGAACCATGGTTGGGTGTGCATGACCTAAGAGTTTGTTGGAGTACCAGGGAAAAGGCCGCTGGTGAATCCACATAGCCTTGGGAAGGTGGGTCCTTGTGACCCATCAAAAGTATTGTGTATTATGACCCATCAAAAGTGAAAGCTAAGAGTGCCTGTGTCTCTTGGTCAACAGGGACTGAGAAAAATGCATTACACAAATCAATGACTGAGAAATACTCGGCATCAGAAGGTATGGCAGTGAATACAACTGTTCTGTCTGCGACAATGGAAGCTATTGGAGCAATTCATTAATTGCCCTCAAATCTTTTATAAATCTGTAGCTTTTGGTACTGGGTTTACTGGTGTATTGTATAGGTACACTGTGGGTACCAATACACCTTGCTGTAGGAACAAGTTTTTGAATAACCCAATTCCATCTTTTTTCTCCTGTAATATGGGGTACTGTTTCTGATATACTGGTGTATGGTGTGGTTTTGTCATGGCCTTGTATGGTGTGCAGACAATGTACCCTACATCCAGTTTTTTTTCGTACCCACATATCTTTTGGGACATCCTCTAAGGACAAAAAGCAAATCTAGCCACACACAACTCGATGAAGCAAAATTCTCACATCTATTCCCCCTCTTGAATTAATCTGTAAAGAATCCGTTGCCAAGTCTCGACCCAAGAGGTTTGTGGGCAATTTGGGATGATGTTGAAACAATGACCGGTTGAAATACCACCAGGTATCGTGACAGGGAGGGGTTTAGTCAGATATGAGGGGGTCATAACCCCATTTATTCCCATAGAATATCTAGTTTACTTAAGGGGGCATTATATTTCTCGGAGCATAGGCATGAACCAGTAGCTCCAGTTTCTACAAGAAAGGGCCTTTTACAATGAGGAATATATAATATATGGCTCTTCTTCTGGAGAGTCGCTTAAGACAGGAAATTGTGTTGTAGAACCTTCTGGGCCTCCCTAGCAGGTTGGTTGGCAGGCCAATGTATCATATGCCTGGGGCCTTGGTCTGATTGTGTATTGTGAGAAGTCTGGTTCTGGTTTGTGATGATTATCATTGTTCTGTGCAGGGGGGTTTATGGTTTCTTCCTCTTTAACCATCACCTCTTCCTCCACAATGACCACCTCGTCCTCTAACTCCATTTCTACCACCATTATTCTGCCAAGAAGTACCATCTTTCCTACCCCTCTAAGACAACCAAACCGGCTGCTGCCTTTTCCAATACTCTTATAAAAATCCCCTGCACTAATTGTTGGCCATTCTGATACCCACTGTTTCACCGACTGCCCAAACTCAGGTAACATACAACCTAGACAGGTCTGTATCTTCAACTGAGACATGTCTCCCTGTGATGCCAGTGCAGCATCATCTATCCAACACTTATAAAACCTCTTCATGAATTCCACAATTTCTTCACCTTTCTTCTGCTTACATGCCAATGCAATACTCACTGTCTACTACTCCATAACCTTTCTTGGGTCTTGGCTTGGGTCATTGTCTAAAATGCCATCACTAATCATTTTCAGGGTGGATAAAAATCAATGATTTTTTTTATTTTTATTTTTTTATTTAAATCCGATTTTTTGGATTTAAATTGATTTTTTTTAAAAATAAAATGCTTTTTGAGGAAAATATGTTACCATCCAGAGGTTATTCCATCATGGAATAACAATTAATTGTTTAATTATGTAGAATTAGGCTGTATAAGTTTAATTTGTTTTGGTAAATAAATTCCATGAATCCATTCACAATGTCATCCTCTTCCAGAGGTTTTTGTAAGATTTTATAATGAATAAAACTACACTCTTAGATGTATAGTGACCAAGATCCCAAAACCAATAGACAGATGTTGATGATAGCATAAACGCATCACCCCAAATTTCCCCTTGAATAAACAAGGGCGAGGGACTTTAAGGGCCACTCAATATGAAAAGCAATACATGTATTATTCACAGTACAAAAGATGAAGTAATGGCCATCATATCAATCTCAAACAATGCACAATGTTGCGGATGTACACATATCTACACGTGCTGTTAGACAATTAAAATAGTCCAAATTTCACCCAGCGTTTCGTTGAAGACTTCTTTAGGGAGGGTCTGTGTCCACTTTCATTTCAATTTGGTTATTCAATATGACTGATCCCCATGTGCTGGCTAGTTGTGTTATGTAGATTTGGCCTATGAAATTACATATCGTACTCCCTGAAGAAGTCTTCAACGAAACCCGTTGGGGTGAAATTTGCACCATTTGTACTATTTTAATTGTCTAACAGCACGTGTACAGATGTGTGCATCCGCAATGTGCATTATTTTTTATTGATATGATGTCATTACTTAATTTTTTGCTCTGTGTAGAATAAATGTATTGCTTTTGTGTCCCCCCACCCTTGTCTATTCAAGGGGAAATTTGGGTGATCTGTTTATGCAATTCTCACACTCTGTCGGTTTTTGTAAGATTATTGAGCAGTTTCTCTGCTTACAAGATATTATCACAGATGCTTGGTTTACTTTTGCAGTTCTCAAAACTAAGTACAACAGAAAAGTTGTCCAAATATGAATGATTAACCTAAACTGGGGATAAAAAACTAATGAAAAGTTGTTATTCTAAAAATCTTCACTTGCATTTTGAAGTTACACCAGCAACAATGATTGATTTAAATCAGTTTGATTTAAATCAAGCCTTACAGACTAGTGATTTTAAATTGTGATTTAAATCATGATTTAAATCGGTTTGATTTAAATCAAAACCACCCTGATCATTTTATAATTTTCCTGATGAAAACATTGCCCTTTAGTTGTTCTCTGTAGTTAACGCACACAGGCAGGGTCTGGAGCACCTTTCATAATTGAATGTGCTTCTTGTGATGTTAAAGGTTTAAACCTAGAAAACTCCTTCCTCTACCTCATCAGGTTCATCTACTGGGGCACTAGAGGCAGAAGCTGCTCCCTGTCCTTCCTGGACCTGCTGAACTTGGGGTTGGACAGGAGGGGGGGGGGGTGCTGTGGGGCCCCTTTCTACTAGCAGCAATAAAAATATCATCCTCTGCTGCTTCTAAGCTGGAATAAAGACACTGATATTTAGGAGGTGGCAATTTAGGATCATCCTTTTTATTCTGGCCCTTCATTTAACTTTTAGCCTTTTGTATCTACTGATAATGTGAATGGTTTACCAATTTTTACCAGCCATTTCCATATATTTCTTGTCCCAATTTGGATCACCGTCTGAACCTAGGCAACAGTCATGAACCATTTGGAGGTGGTTATGATCATTAGCACCTTTCCTGGGAAATGGATTAAGGGCACCGATACCTTCGCCCTGTAGATGTAATCATCACTGCTGATGGTTTTCAGCCCCTCTAGGAATAGATCCGGGATGCCAACACAGAAAGCACACAAACACAATGAATCTGCGATTAGCTTCGACTTTATTGTACCAAAACAGCAATTGTTATACACTTCAGTTAATTATGTTAATTTGGTGTTTCAATGATGTCACCCTTATCACGTGTTCTGAGTACGTGTGTCAGTTAGCAGAACTTGCGGTTCAAGCTGTAAACAACCTGCCTGCAAAGCATACTTCCCTAAAATTATTATGGACAAACTTAATTAAACTTTTCAAGTTAACCTTATATTATCCATCAACTGGGACCCTTTAGCTTTAGTGTGGTTTGGGGTGAAAGGGGGGTTTCAACTTTTTTCTATAATCTGTCTGACATTGGTTTCCCTCTGGAAATTAATGAAATGCTTCAGATTATGTGGAAAACAAGGCATATTTATGTATATGATGGTCATCCCTGAAAGTCACTGTGGGTCCAAGTTAAATGATTTCTCCAAACCTGTTCTCCTTTTATTTAAACTCTAGAAAATTGCCCTGCCTCTAATTAGACTGCGCGTCATATTTTTGCTGGCTAAGATCCAAGACTCAATCTTAGCTTGACAATATAGAGGACCCCTTGATGTAGCATTACTTGCTTCTAGATTGCAAACAGTTTCCAAATCTTCATATACTATGAAACATTGCAGATTTTTCTGTCCATTTTGTGAAGGAGGATGTTCTACTTTTTCAGGTTTATGGTGGACAATGGTATTGTTGGGTGTAACTGGATTAAACTCCCTGCTGGCAAATACAGAATCCGTAATGAATCTCAAATAGAAAACTTGGGTAAAGACCAGATCAACAAGGTGAGCATCAGTTGGTCTATTGACTTTTTTTGTAATTTATCAGATCTAATAGTTCTTAGTTCTCTTATTGTTTTTCTTATAGGTGTCACTTGCTCAGCTGGAGGTTGACATCAGCTGGACAGATCTTAAAAGTTACACTGCTGAGGGGGTATGGCAGAAGATTTCCCCTCTTCGGGTGCTTAGCTTTGATATAGAATGTGCCGGGAGGAAAGGTATTGCATTGCTCAGTAAGCTTTTTGCTAGTATTATTGGTCATTATTATGGCCTCTTTGATATAATTTTTTTTTATTTAGGTGTGTTTCCTGAGGCCCATAAAGATCCTGTTATTCAGATAGCTAACATGGTTTTAAGGCAAGGGGAGAAAGATCCTTTCATCCGCAACGTCTTCACTCTGAACACCTGCGCTAGTATAGTTGGATCTCAAGTCCTTTGCTTTGAACAGGAAGCTGCAATGTTAAAAGTATGTAGTAGTATATCGTAACTATTTTCAGTTAACTTGCATGAATAAGTGGGGTGTGCCATAGCATCTATGTAATAGTAGTTGGGTAGGTTCTAAACCCACATCCTAATAACACAACATAAGTGTTCCTATAAAAGAGTACTAGTTAACTACTACTAGTCCCATTGATCTAGGCCATTCAAGGCCCATTTATGTGCATAATTGATAAAAAAAAACTACCATGCAAGTTCTGTTCCCACAGAAGAACTACCTTATCAAAAACTTCCTATCCACAAAAGTGTTTAAACTTTTGATCCAATTTGCTTTGTATGAGGTTTTGTAGACATTAACCGATCAGGTTGCCCATGGTTAGCCCATCTAATGCCTGAATACATTTTTTGCTGTTTGTCTTGGTGCTAAATACCTTAGGATTTTAAGGGATCTTATGCACTTTTAATTTTTGGTTTGCCACATCCCAACAATAATAACAAGAAAAAGTATGTTTCCCCTGTCAAACTGATGGGGGATTAAGGGACTTTAACGGCAGTACCATGTGTTTTTAACAAAGTAAATTATTTATTATTTTTACAGTACAATAAATGTTCAAAGAAAAAAGTTTTTTGATACAGTTTTTTGTCATATCACCAGTTCATCAAAACGACATTAAATTCCTCCAACTCTCAACATGTTTCGCATATGTTATTTCTGCTTCATCAGGAGGTAAACAGAGGATATCAATAGTCTCTGTGAGAGAACACATTAAAATGGGATAAGTGTCAGACCTGAAATCAATTTCTTAAATATTCAATTATTTTTATAGACTTACTGAATATAAGTAAGATCTCTAGAAGACTCTCAATATGGTGGAATCCTCTTTTATGTTGTATTCCAGGGTGGTCACTCTGGGTGAGCGCCTTTTTCGGGGCACGGGGGGTGTGTCCACCGGTTCACTAGATAAATATTTATTTGAGTGTTACAATTTTGGTTTATGTAGCGTTATACGTATACCTCATGAAAGGGGCATTGAAACAACATCTGAATTCTTGAATGAACGTAGTGAGGAATTTACCTCCTATAACCAATTCATCCTAGACCTTTTGAAATTTACTGTAACAAAAAATTTTTTCATTTTCAAAAACACCCATTACCTCCAGATACAGGGAGTAGCTATGGGGACCACCTGTGCCCCTAGCTATGCCAACCTGTATCTGGGGGGATGGGAACGCTCCTTATGGAACAGTGACCTCCTGATAGAAGACATGAACAAAATCCCATGTTGGTTTAGATTCATAGATGATGTCTTCTTTATATGGGAAGGCACGATTTGGTCTATGGTAGACCAAACCCCAAGAAACAGCCCACTGTAAAGTTCATCACACGATATACGGCACAACATAAAATCTTGAGAAGACTAATGCAAAGACACTGGTCAATTTTACTTGAGGACAGTAATGCTAATACCCACATCAAAACAAATCCAGAAATAGTCTTTAGAAAGGCGCTCTCTTTAAAAGATCGCTTGACTACAAGTCACTACAAGGGGAACCAACGAAGTGACAGATGTAGATACAAAGGTACCTATCGATGTGGAGAACGTTACTGTAGATACTGTGACTTTCTGATTACAGGTCAAAACTATACTTTACCTGATGGCACATTATTCCAAGCCAAACACTACGCAAACTGTAGAACTGAAGGCATAGTATACCTAATGGTCTGTCGATGTGGTTCTTTCTACATCGGCAAGTCCAAAAGACCATTATGGAGCCGTATGTCAGAACATTTGAGGGACATAAAAGTGGGCAGACTAACCTCGCCAGTAGCGAGACATACATCAAAAAACCATAACTACAAGAGAGTGGTGAAATTCTTGGTTCTTGATAGGGTCCACCCATCTATACGCGGAGGAAATGCCAATAAGCAACTCCTCCAGCTGGGGATGAAGTGGATCCATAAACTAAATGCAACAAAACCTCCAGGTTTAAATGAGGCTCTAAATTTTAAATGTTTTCTTCAAGAATAAAATTTATTTAATTTAATATCTGAGGATAATATAATCTGTTAAAAACTTCCCTTCCCCTTTTCCTCCCCCCCCCCTCCCTTTTTTCCCTTCTTTTCAGGGTAACCTAAAATCAGAATGAAAATTATAACCCCCAAAAAATAATTACATTAATAAAGAATAAATATATTCAATGTACTGTCTATGATTGTATTTGAATTATACTGTCTATGACTGTATTGTAATTATACTGACATGTAAAAATTATTGTGGAATTGTGATCACTATGTTTGTAATGTATATATATACAATACTTTATATTCTGAGAGAGAACTAACTAAAAGGGATATAGCACACCAGAAGTAAGAAAAAATTACCAAGGTGTCAAAATTTTATGTTAACAATACATACAATAATAATTCCAGGGAGATTGGCACTAAAGGGGTGGAGAACCTAATAAACGGGGCTGCGGGCGCGTGTGACGTCCCCAGATTTTACCATCTATTTTCTTGGGAAAAGAGGGGATAAAGCAGGGTGCCATATAGGTACAATGCTTGTCAACTCATCGCTCGTTACAGCCTCCTATGTTTCCATCATGACGGGCAGAAACTCTGAAGACCGTGGATGCTTCACTTAGAAGCGCCCGCTGTCAGTCCCTCCCTGTCTATGGGAGATACTAGGGAGGGATCCGAGGCTCTAGTCCGTTTTGACACGCCCCCTTTATCCAAGGGGAGTGCCAAGGGAGCTGCCAGAGTGACATGAACTTGGATTCATGTGCACTAAAAAACGAGCGCGCGCCCGTACGCGGTCGCCATTTTGGACACGTGCACGCTGGTTTGGCGTGCGTGTCACAGGCGCCCACGGCGGGGGGCCATAAAAACTGAGACAAGGAAGCAATGGTATTGCGTCCTTCCAGTTGAATACTTTTCATACAAGGATTACTCCAGAAATACAGAGATATACTAGAGGAAACCCAGAGATAACGCTGACAAGGTAGGCTACTAAAGGTTTATATATACAAGCATACATAGCCATTTTAGGCAACACAGAATAGTAAAGTTTTTTTTTTTGATGTTTGATTTGAATTTTCCCCTAATAATTTTTTGATCACAACACTAATATTTTGACACTTTTTTAACTTACTTTTACACACAAACATATATATGCTATCACATATATATCCCTAAACAATTAGATCACAATAATGTTTAAATAAATTCACATCTCCATTATAGAAGAGAGAACTCACATGAACACACACTTGATACAACCCAAAAATATAACTTTCATAACATACTCGCATGTATGTGCGAGTGCCCAAACAATAAGAATATTATAAACCCTATAGCTCTACCTATAAACTGTTAATTACAGTGGAAAACGCGACATAAACCAAAATTGTAACACTCAAATAAATATTTATCTAGTGAAGCCGGGGACACACCCCCCGTCGTGGTACCCCGAAAAAGGCGCTCACCCAGAGTGAACACCCTGGAATAAACATAAAGAGGATTCCACCAGATGAGAGTCTTCTAGAGACTTACTTATATTAGTAGTCTATATAAATAATTGAATATTTAAGAATTGATTTCAGCTCTGACACTTACCATTTTAATGTGTTCTCTCACAGAGACTATTGATATCCTCTGTTTTACGTCCTGATGAAGCAAAAAAAATAACATATGCTGAAACATGTTGAGGTTGGAGGAATTTAATGTCGTTTTTGATGAACTGGTGATATGACAAAAAAAACTTATCAAAAAACTTTTTTCTTTGAACATTTATTGTACTGTAAAAATAATAAATAATTTACTTTGTGAAAAAACATCGGTATGCTGTTAAAGTCCCTTAACCACCACTAGCGTGCGGGGCGGCAGCCACCTCGTACCAGCCGCTGCAGCTGCTACTATGCACTGTTTCGTCGACTAGGTGTGCTGCCTGTCCAGTACGATAGCGGGGCTCCAGCCGAGCAGCATATCTCACGCCCTGTCTTCTCCCCTCGGTGTCCCCGTGTCGCCCTGTGTCTCGTCGGATGCCCTTCTGCTTTCTTGGAGCTTCCTCCCCCCCCGCTCCTGAGTACTTGATGACGCACCGGGGAGGCGGCGCGGATATTGAACTGTAACAGTTAATAGTAATGTTTATTACATAGGGGGAGTTTGAAGCAGTTTTCTACATAAAGAAACTGCTTTCAAACTCCCCCTATGTAATAACATCACCAGAATGATGTCCTGATGCCCCAGATGGCCCATGCTGTTGCTGAACCCTTTTTCCCTGGTGTGATTTTATCACACCAGGTTTAGAAAGGTTAGGCAAATGGGAACATCTGGGGCATCGGGACTTTTTATTTGGCGATATTTAGTACATGGCAGCATAGTTGTGTCCTAATTCTTGGGGTTTTTTCATTTTTTTTATTAAAATTTTTTTATTTTTTTTTACATATGTTTGTTCAAACATTATTATAGTCAGGATTGGGTTCTATGCGACCTGTACGGATTATTTTGCCGGACGTTACATGCTACGACGATAAAACGAAAAATGTCCATTGACAGTCTTGCGCTTTTGGTACAGAAATCTGGACCTCAGCAGTGCGCTAGGGAGGTTAATCCCCCATCAGTTTGACAGGGGAAACATACTTTTTCTTGTTCTTGGTGCTAAATACCACAGGGCACCTTCAGATGTCACCTGGAATCCATACCTTTTATGGGTCAGAACCATTTTGTTGACATACACAACATTAGGAAGTTTGATGTGACTGTTCAGCTAGAACGGGTCTGATTCCTGACACGATGTCGATCACCAATATATTAGCATAAAATGCATACGTCTCTGTAAACTGCATGGAAAATTTTCTATTGATTGTTTTTATTTTCAGCACTAATTTTCAGGTAAACCATGTGCATTCATGTTCAATAATTGATTGGCCCCAAACTTTTCATATCTTATTCCAATTAATCCCTTTTACGTTCATGTTTACCAAACTATACCTAAAGCTCCCCATACACCCTAAGATCGAACCATACACTTTCCATTAGATCTACAAACAACTGTGTAGTATAGTGGCCTCCCTGATAGAATACATAGTGATTGGAAGGATAAGAAAGGTCCTCATATTACATGGTTTTGGTAGAACAAAATTTTATTGTACAGAAATTGTATGGAAAGATTGTAAGGTGTATGGGGGCCTTAAATAATTATTGCTGTTTAGACGGCTGCTTTATCTTGGATGGGGACACTTATTATGAAATACAACATTTCCATGAGCCAAGTCATGTGGTCTGCAGTGACCTTTAGATGACAATGTATCATCTATATGAATGCCAGGATTTACAGTTTCCTAGCAGAACATTGATCAGTGTCGGGGTTCTTCTGCTGCACTACCTTCTAATAGCTGTTTTTGATGGAAATGTATGCATTGAGTGGTCTGAACGCACAGCAACATGTCACTGTTCTAGAACTACTAAGCCCTCTTTAACAGGCTAGGAAAGCCTATAAAATACTATTCTTGCTAGCTCACTAAACCACATCTTCTTAACTAACATCTGCTAGAGAAAGCATAAATATGTGTTTTGATTTGGCCCTCAAGGAATTAAGTTATAACCCTCCTGCTTTATAGGGTAAAAACTAATTGGCTGTCTAAACATTTACAGAGGTGTTCAGTAGTCAGTAAAAGTACTGGACTGGCCTAATAGCACCTCTAAGAATTTAACTTTATATTTAAATGTTAAGAATAAGCATCTTAATTTGCTTGTAAAAGTGTATAACAAAATATTTCTTTGTACAGGCGTGGGCAGAGTTTGTGCGTATTATTGATCCTGATATCATAACTGGCTACAACATTCAAAATTTTGACTTTCCTTATCTGATCAACAGAGCTCAATGTCTTAAGGTAAAGTTTTACATGTGTGGCTTTTAAAAGCACTGCAGATTGTAAGGTTAATGAATCCCTGCATGGAATTTGTCATCCTTTCCACATTCTTGGGGTAAATTAATTGAGAACGTGATTTTTAAAAACTTTCTTCCATACTTAACGAGATAATGTGTAGATCTTAGAGTGAGATATTGTAATGTCTCTTTTTAATGGATTATGTAAAAGTGCTACCTGATTATAGATGGTTGACTGGTCAAAAAAAACAAAAAAAAAAAAAACAGTTTGAATTTGTGAGGGAAATGCAAAGTACCTGAACAAGCAATAATCGCCATACTTGCTGGAGATGTAAAAGGGTTGAGGGGATAATGCAAGATGAAAAGTATTGTTCTAGCATATGTAGTTTTTGAATAAAGTTGAAATTCCAGTTGAAATTAAAACTTTGAATTTAACATATGATATATATATATTTTTTATATTTTACAATGCGACCAATCAGTCAAAACTTGACTGATTTAGGTTAACTAGTAAAATTTTCAGCTATATGTCCATATCTGCTGCATCAGATGACCCCAGCTTAAACTGTAATACAAGTTTCAGTACTGCTTAATACATGGCTCTTGGATTCTGGCTTTTTAATATGGACTCTCCTGTGACCATATAGGGGTTCAGCACATCTTTAATTGTATTTGTAGCTAAGGTTCTGTCTCCGCGGGTTACAATTACATTGTACTAATGTGACTCCTAATACAAAACCTGCACAGGCTCCTCTTAGGTGGGACTTTAAATGGAATGTTTGAATTTACAATAAATATAGAGTATGTATTAGTAAAAAAGTTTACATATGCCTTTGCAGCCAACCCAAATTGGTAATGGGTCTAAGTAATGAAGAGACAAGCTGTGCAAAAACCAAAGGGCCTATACACCAAACCATTAAATAAGTTATAAAGTTTTACCTTGATGAGCACACCACACTATCTGTATTTGTTAAACAAATATGGATAGTGGTAGAAAAAGAGACAAATTTGTGTCCGCCTGCTCCTAAGTAGCGGTCAGAATAAGACCCTAAAGCATGTGGCTGTTAAGCCCTTCCCTTTAATGGCGTGTCACGCACATCCACTTCAGCCGCGCAATCCAAGGGAGGGTGTGCAGCCTAATGTGGGTCTGACGTGCGCGGAACGAGGAGGGGATGTCCGGACTTGACTGTGCAGACTTCACATCCTGCAACGATGTGTCCGGCCGACGTCTTCCCCACTATCCACCCACTCAAGACAGTTTCGCCACAGACAACTGTCAGGTGTAAAATTGCAGGGTGCATAGACCTATCAAAGCTAACAAGGGGAACAAAGTGTGTCATAAAAGAGTTCACAAGTGCTTCCCCCTGCTGCCCACGGCTCATCTAGGACAGCCCCCCCCGCACAATAACCCTGGCATAATTTGTTTGTCATATTACTCCTACGGATACCAACATAGATCTAAAAAATTAAAGCAGAGAAAGGGAGTTAGGCAGAAGATGCTGCTGCTGCTTTTTTTTAAGCTAGGCACCACACTGTCATTGATCGGGGATCAATTGAACGGAAATCAATGTGCACCGCATGGGCACATCGATTCCTGTTCAATGGTGACCCATTATCCGCAGCTTGCAGTGTGTGATCTACAACACGCCACAAGCTGGGGAGAAGCAGCCTGTCTCATACAGCTGCCTCACTCACACAGCTTCCGAGTGAGGAGCCCTGGCTCCGCCAACTTTACACTGGCAGCCGACGGCTGTGGAGGAGGCAGGAGCCGCAGTATTGGAGATTGAACAGGGTCTATTGGAGATTGAACAGGGTCTATCCAACATGTTGGAGCCCTGTTCAATCAAGTTCCTTCGAGCCAGCTCTGTTGATCCAGCCCGAAGGAAGGCACACACAGTTAGTTTTGTAAACAGATTAGAGTACAGTAAATTAATGTGAGTGTGCAAGTTGACTGATTGCACTCGCTGATCGGGGGTGCCCACATGGGGCAACAGATAGCTGTGACCCCACAGCTTGGTTGGCCAGAGAACGGACATGTCCGATATTATTCTTATAGCAGAGAATCATGTTTGTTAGTTGCGACATTTGAAGTAATATTTTTTTTTAATTCCCATTTAAATTGAGTAGGATACATATATAAATAAATATAGCATATATATAAAAAAATAATATATAAATACAAAATATTACCATTTATCTACAAGGATATCGCCATATATGTATAAGAGAGTTTAATAAAACGCATAACTGTGGATATTATAGTGTATTAAAGTGCCTGCCATAATAAAGTACATAAGTATAGAAAATCTTATGCCGAACCATATACTTGTATAGCATGTGTATATATAATATTGCATTCCAACGACATATAATCCAGACTATTGTGTAACCTGTATATAAGATTATATGTTTCAACAGTCTAGCAAGGTGCATTTTAAGAATGGAGTGCAGTTATAGTACAGAATGAGTGCAATAGTTTATCAGGACACATGACTGGAATATTACCCCCAGATTATCTAATATAAAAGATAAAAGAAAATTTATACAAGACTATAGGATAGTAATATCCCATTCTTAAGCATTGATTGATTTATTATAAGAAGGATTTATACGAGACATACTTGTTCAGTTACGGGTATTCGTTAGCCTTTAAATTATGAATTTACTTGGTTTACTTCTGTTGTAACATTTTATCTTAATTACCTGCTCTCATACTTAGATACATTTTTTCCAGAGCAAAGAAAGTTATAAATGATGGATTAAATTATGGCATGTGCCCATATGGGCTGCAATAGGGGAGGAAAGTTTTCTGTTCTTGATATTAAAAACATGTTGATAATTACATGCTTTTAGATTTACCTATGTAGAATATTTTTTACAATGAGGTAGATCACACCAATAGTCACAGGTAATGCTGTTTATGATATGTAGTGATCCATTAGGCAATTAAACTTGTTAACTTTCTGTAATGAAAGAACATTGAGAGCATTTGCCGCATTTCAGTAGACCCGCCATAGAAGGCACTACTGGTCTTGAGAAATGGCTTTTTACTAATTTGTCTCTTGGAGAACAACATTTCTAATATGTAAAGGAGGCTTTTGGTTATATAAATTTGGCAACCTTACTATCTGGTAGTAAGATTGGCCAATTAAAAAAAAAAAGATCTTCTGAATCAATCTAGAATGTGCACAAAAGGGAAGACTCACATTTACCATCCATTTTTGAGGTTTTATGAGGACTCTATAAGAATGGCATTGGCTTTTCTTCAAACATTTATCACTATACCCCTTTTTTCTGAATCTGTTTGTGAATTTAGCTTTCACCTCAAAATAAATTTTGTTGGAGCAGTTCCATTTCACTCCTAAATAATGGCTATATGGGATGCTCTGTATGAGGGACTTTGGATGATGGCTGTTTGCTCGTAATAATGAGTACCCAGCTGTGGCCTTCCGAAAAAGAAGTTTCAATCCTGTTGTCATTACTGGGTCATTATGAGGTTCAGAAATGAGAGTTCGTATTGTGACATGGTTTATGTAAACTTTAGATTAAAGTCATTCAAATAAAGACCATCCAGGAACGTAAGAAGATCTGACTCTGTGCCTGCCCAAAAAAGGAAATCATCATACATATAGCTTTTCCAGAATAATATATTACGTCTACAGTTGTCTGATAGTTTGGCAAACAGCCATTTCTCCCTCTGACCTAAGAAAAGGTTCACATATGATGGGGCACAGCTCGTGCCCATCGCGACTCCTTGTGTTTGTAAGTAAAATTGGTTAGCAAACACATTGTGTCGGGACAAATGTGAGGAGTTGTACTATAAATTGACTATCAATAATAGCTGCATAGCATTCCTTTGTGTATGAGGGTAGTTGTGCTACTATGGGACGCAAGAACTTACTAAATATCGATTAGCATTTTCTGTAAAACTGCCTCTACTGGAAATGATAGGTCTGCCCAGTAGTGGATCCACCATTTTGTGGACCTTAGGTAGGGCATAAAACGCTGGAATAACTGGGAACGGATTAATAAGATACTCGTATTTTGTCAATAATGGTTTTGGAAAGTGCTTCCTATATAAGCTTTTTGAATTTGTATTGATAGCGAATAGTTCTAGTTTTTCCTATGGTCAAGTACCATTTCGTGTTGGTGACCACATCCCAAAATAATAGAAAAAATGGAGGTGGTGGGTGTATAATAACCTCAGCACCTAGATTTCCCTGGGGGTATGAGCCCGAGGGCAGGGGGACTTTTTAGGCCACAGGCTTATAAGTAAGTAAGAAGTATTGAATAGTTATACCATAGAGAAGTAGATAACAGTTAAATGCAATAATGCAATGTTTTTAATAAAAAAATAAATCTGCACAAAGTGGGGTACATTGTATCGTGGGAGAACGCTGGTATGTCGCATATAAGTATACAATAGGTAGGTTACAATAGGTAATGCATAGGTTCATTGCATAAGGTATATTCCATACAGGTATAGAAGAATAAGGATTCAGCTCGGGAATCTACCCCGACGCCCGTTTCATAATATATTTCATCAGGGGGTACATTCGTTGGTGTGTATAAACATGCGATATCTTTAAGAGGTGGTGTCAGCCAAGTCCCGTAGGGGTTACCCTTCGAGGGGAAAGAGTGGCCAAAACCGGCCCGTCGTATGCAGGGTACCGTCTAAATCTTAGGTTAGGTATTCTTGTTAGGGTATCAGGTAGAAGGTATTCCGGTACACAAAAAGGTGCTGAGTAGGCGACTGAGACAGGTCACGGCTCTCCATGATATCGCATGTTTATACATCGAATGTACCCCCTGATGAAATATATTATGAAACGCGCGTCTGGGTAGATTCCCGAGCTGAATCCGTATTCTTCTATACCTGTATGGAATATACCTTATGCAATGAACCTATGCATTACCTATTGTAACCTACCTATTGTATACTTATATGCGACATACCAGCATTCTCCCACGATACAATGTACCCCACTTTGTGCAGATTTATTTTTTAATTAAAAACATTGCATTATTGCATTTAACTGTTATCTACTTCTCTACGGTATAACTATTCAATACTTCTTACTTACTTATAAGCCTGTGGCCTAAAAAGTCCCCCTGCCCTTGGGCTCATACCCCTAGGGAAATCTAGGTGCTGAGGTTATTATACACCCACCACCTCCATTTTTTCTACCTCTAAGCTCTTATAGCTTAGAGCTATTCGTACCTCTAAGCTCCTTTTCCAGAAATGGGCCCACCTTATCAAGGATACCATTTACTTGGTTGAGGATGTTCTTGTACACTAAATAGATAAAAAGGATTTTCCACTGCTTAGTTTAATCTGGTTGGCCCAGACATTTACTCTATTTTGCTTTGATTTTTAAGAGAGAGCTCTTCACTACAACAAAGTATTATTCCCTGTTAGAAAAGCAGATGTATAAGACTGTTTTTGGTTATGGCCTGCTGGAGGCCTTAAACTACCTGTTTCAAGGTGTTTCATACCATTTCTCACAACATGTTAGTGTCTGTAGACTCTTTCTGGAGTCTTTGTGTGGTATTTAGCATATCCTGTGGAATTCATTAACATACTGCCTGGAAGTCCACCAGATTAGCATCTTCAGCCCAAGGAATAAAGGTGTTAACTTGTCCCAGGGAGGATTAAAGCAAGGCCTCAGGGATTTTGTCCAGATAATAAGCCCCTATTGGTCACATGAGCATAGGTAACTGGGTGGGAACTATTTGTAAGATCCTACAATTAGATCAGGTTCACTCCTCTTGGAATGTAGGGGCACCCCTACTGTTGAGGCAGAAATCTAGTGGCAAGAGGGAGATGAGGGAGATTGGAGAAAAGCAACCGAGAGGGCAGATCAGAGGAGTCCAACAAGACCTTAGGACAGGCCAAGTCAGAAGGGCTCAGAAGACAGGTATGCACTGTTTGAGTCTCTAAATAATCTTTTACCTGACTGTAATCGTTTTATATACTGTTTTGTGTTTTTATGTATACATTTCCGCAGCATCTGTAATATTGTACACAATATATGTTTTTATACTCAATAGTTGTGTGTCTCTTCTTACTGGCGGCCACCTACTGAGCCTACAGAAGGAATTTTATTATTGAATTAATATTCATATCCTAATTAGATGTGATGATTATTTTCCATAATAAAAATTGTCCATACATATAAAATTTCCTACACTCTCTTGTGATCAGTGTTTTGGTTCATGAATTGTTCTCAATGCTTGGTTTTTCTGACCATTGCATTCATGGTGCTTTTCTCACCTCAATGTTGGCCTTGCTGTCTTTGTATGCCCATTGTGGCATATTCAAATAACCTTCTGTTATCTATTGAAATCTATTTAGGATGTACTGGACAACCTGCAATTTGTTAGTGTAGCTAATAAATGGATACTAATCCCCTACGAATTCACACTGAAACTTTTTATTACTTGGTTATAAATCAGGTCAGATATAATTGTTTCTACAACAACAGATTTATACAAGTCCTACTACCTAAAGTGGACCTATCAGCACTGCTGATAATAAGGCAATAACTGCTCAAAATATGTTCCTTACAGCAGGAGAGGTGATTTTTGGGCTCTTCCCTCCCACTGTGTGATGTACCCACCACGGCAAGATTGTAAACAATCACAGCAGGGGCTTCTGTGATGTAGTCCGTAGTCTCCTGTGAATTGGAATGCAGCTTCACATTTGCAGAATCTAATGTGGTGTAATTTGAAGCTCCATCTAGTGTTTTTTTTTATAGAATTACAGCCCCATAGTCAGGAATGGAAAAAGTGTGAAAGCAAGTATGATTTTCTTTTGTGTAGTACTTTTCCCAAATATAAACTGCTTTTTTTATTATGAGTTTAAAACCGCTTTATCCTGACACCACCATGTTTAGTACTGGTGAAGTGAAGCCCTTTCCGCCCATTCTTCAGAAATACTTTCTTGTAACAGTGGAGCTGTAAAATCTCCACCAGATACAGCCGCTTAAACTACATCACCTGCTGCTTTAAACACACTGCAGAAACAGAAAAATGTAATAGAATATGGTAAATGCTCTAGACAAACATAATCCTAATGCCTGTCATTATCCAACCCATATACTTCCCTGGGAGACCAGAAGGATGCTATTTCTATGTAAAGAACTCTACCGGGGTGGGGGGGTTCTAAAGAAAAGTTTCACGTATTGCAGGCAGTTAATTCACACACAGTAAAGAATAGGTGAGGCCGCAGGACACCCCTGGATCCCCAACGCCCGGGCGGGTGTTTGGAATCTGCTACCGCACTGCCCCCAACCACGGGCATGACGCAACAGTATAGACTGCTACGTCATTCCCCAAATGGGGAGTACAAGGGGCAGCTGCACTGCATGATTTTCCCTGTGGTCTACGCACTGGAAAACCTCATTTTTACATAGTGTAGAGACAGCCTTAGAGAATCCAGGGTTTTATGGGTACACCTTTACAATGTGAAGCCACTGAGACCGCAATGTGCCAACAACCCTCTGTACTCTTTCAGAGCATTATATCTCTCAAAGAAAGACTGCCAGAGAGTTATAATGCCAGGTTTTCTGTTATGTCAGTCTGACCAGTGCTCCTGTTAAGGCCCCCATACACGGGTCGGATTCCGGGCGCGTGCACGTGAATCGATCGTGCCGGAATCGTGTGCAGCCCACCTTGTCCGTCCGATCACGTCCGATCGTTCGGGGGCCCAGAATCGGATCCGTCAGAGAACCAACATGTTGGTCTTTTTGATCCGATTCTGCACAGATCAGGGGGAGTTGCCATTTGTGAGGTGGAATCGGACACGGAATCGTGCCGGAATCCGTTGGACAAGGTGGTATGCAGCGATGGATACTCTTAATTGGCCGATTGATCACACCTGCGATTCCCGGCAGAATCGCCGGAATCGATCGGGTGAGTGATCAATTGGCCATGGAATCCTGCACGTGTATGGCTAGCGTTACAGATGCACACAGCCTCAGGGATTGTGACGCTGACGTCTCAATCTCCTGGTACTGTCATCCTGGCACATCTCTCCCAAGTGCCCTTGCGGCTATTGTTTTCTAAACACCTGCCGCGGCGCTGTCATGCAGTGGGAGGGGCGGTCTTAGACTAATCAACCCTCCTGCTGTCAGAAATGTTTTGCTTCATTTTCAAGCAGGGATCTCCCTAACTATCGGCAGTGCTGCTGCCAATAGTGCAAAGTGCCCTGCTAGGTGGTAGGTCCGCTTTGGGTATTCCTGAAGTGTGGGCAGAACTGCTTCTATCTGCCTTTAATAAATATGATTTCCCCGGGAATGAGGAAGGGAAGTACGTTTTTGTTTTTTTATTCTGTAGCAGTTTTCACACATGTATACTGCTGACAGGTGAGTATTAGGTCAATGTAATTTATGTGTTTTTTACAGGAATAAATTTCCCCATTTGACTGATGACAACTGATGTGTGTATGGCCATCTTTTATTTTGCAGATTCCTGTGTATTATGAGTTAAATTTCAGCATTTAATTGGTCAACTTCCCAGCATAAAAAACAGAAAAAGCATTGAAATAAAACACTGTTATAGTTATGAAGGACTGGTGTGTACCCTCAAAATGACATGTGGGAGAGATTGTCGGCCAGGAACTGCACAGGCTATGCTGGGGAGTTTACATATAAGGGAGAGGTCTCACATTTAAGCTGTAGTATATTTAGTAGCCAGGGTGCCGAAAGGTGGTGTACTCTTTGCAGGTATTGTGTAAGTGTGAAATTAGTGATTTCATGCCCTTCATAAGTGATTTCAACCCCTCATCATTAATAAAGATTGGGGGATTCCCACAGAATCTACTAGAGAGAAGACCTCAGTATGGTTCGTTTAGACACATATTTGGAGGAGACAGATAGTAAAGCAATGTAAGTTATGCATAATCCTTCTATTAAGCCACCCCTAACCAGTGCTCACAATCGAAAATGGCTGCAATTGGTTCAGAACTACATGAAGCAAGGAGGTTAAGGAGTAGTTATACAGGAGGTGGCAGCGTAATGTTTTAGGCCAGAATGATGGGCAGATCTGGTCAGACCATTTTTTTTTGGTCAGCAGTTTCAGACAGACAGTTGTTTTTTCCATCGAACAAAAAGAACCACTGTGCTTTATTTAACAAAATTAGCTTGATGGATGACCATGCAATCTCATAATGCAAGAAAATACCTCTGCATCATTGGCTAGTATATCCATAAAAGGAGCTCATAAAACTCCAGGCGTGACCCCCCCCCCCCCCCCCCCCCCCCCCCCCCCCCCCCCCCCCCCCCCACCCGCCCCTGACCTCAATCCTATTAAAAATATTTTAGAGCATATTTAAGCAATATATCTATGGGGGTGGGATGCAGTTTACAGGCAAACAGCAGCTCTAGCAGGCTATACCCGGGGTCCTCAATAGGCGGACCCAAATAGGGTCACATGTGGACCGGTGCCCCCCGCTTGCCCCCGGCTCATTCCTCCCCTCCTGCCGATGCTTTGAAGCGAAGCAGAGGAGCTGAATTCTGTGTGCTGTGCTTCCTGTAGCTCCTCCCGCAGATACGTCCTCCC
>CM070038.1:73292457-73303023 GCA_036250615.1 Ptychadena robeensis
GGGTGGGGGGGGGGGGGGTGGGGGGTGGGGGGGGGGGGGGGGGAGGTTGTGAAAAGTGGGTATGCTAGGATTCAATGGTGAGTGACAATTCTTTTGATTATGTAGGTATGAGGGTCTGCATTTTAGTGGATGAAGTCTCATTGTAAGCTATATGTTATAGCTGTAAGGTATCTGCATGGTTTATGGGATTTGAGTAACGTAGGTGTTATACTGGCAGTTGATGAAAAACAGGCGAAAATGTCTAGGGGACTAGGTAGAGTGCAAAAAAGAGGTAGGTTAAGTGTATGCTTAAGTTAAGAGGAGAGACGAGGCAACAGATATAAGAAAATGTATGGGGCTAAGAATATTACAGGTAAGACACATCTGCTATATTACACCAAAGCCTGCCAAGCCAGAAGACATCACAAATTTTAACTGCAGGGGGAAGTTGTACTTAAAGGGAAGCAGAATAAAGGGCTTCGGAAGGGATTTTGCCAGGCAGAAAAATAGAGATAAATATAGTTCGGACAAAAAAACCATTAACATTAAAAAACATGAACGGATTTTGATATACCTGTAGATCAGTAAGAATTGGAGGTGTCGTACATCTTCCTTCTGTTCTGCAGAAAGAAAGTGGAAACTGACAGCATTCAGGGGTGTATGACCGTAGCTTAGAATCTACCTCAGAAGTACTAGAGTTAATAAATAACTAAAAAACTAAAAAACAAAAGATGAATTCTAAATCACGGTTACCAATTACTGCAACACTAATCTTAAACATACACAGGCCTGCTGTAGTATCAGTGATCTCGAACACTGTCCTCTCCTCCTTTTTTCTCTGCTTCTATCTCAGAATATAATTTTCCGATTCCTCCTTTTTCCTTACGTTCCATTCTGTAATGCCCCTCTGCGTATTAAATATCATGATCATTTAATTGAGGAGAGCTGAATGGGTTGTAACGGGGTCCCAGGTAAAAGAAGCATGTTCTCTATAAAAAAAAAATACCATGCAGAATTGCTGATTGCTTTTAAAAATTTAATCTAAACAGGGACACTAATTAACTTAATAATCCCTAGCAAATTGTACAACAGAATGACCTAAAAGAAAGAATAAGGGTTTCAATGCAAGTCCAAGAATGCCTTTTTTAAGCATAAGTCCGGTGCTCTCAGTGACGCCGAATTCATGTTTACAGCATCAGCTGGGCAGTCAATAAACGCGAAGTATGTGCCTGCCGCAAGTTGACAGTGGCCACGGTTATAAAAAAAACCGTCCAGTGGCGAACGCTCAGAAGGGTATTACAAGCCTAAATCGGGGCTAAAACAGCATAATATTGCAGACGTGCCCTACCAGGCCACTAAAGGGTGTGTTCAGGTATTGTTATACTCTTTCAGCATTCTTGTATAGCAAGACATACCCTAGAATCGGAACCCAAGCCCGAAGAACATGTAAAATTAGGCAACGGTGTGTTCAAATTATTCAACCCCACATGAATATTTAGTGTTTTGGCCATTTTGGACATTAGATTTTGTCAAAAGTGGATCCGCTAGCAGGACAACACTCCCGCCTGAGCATTTTCTGTAACTGGAATCTACCTCCCGACTGGACGAGTAGCTCCGGAAATAGCAGATCTTCTTGGCTATTCCAGAGCGGCATCATTTTGTTTGTTGCTATGAAGTCAAGGGCCAGGCGGTACATGCAAAAAAAATTCTTTAGAAATCTTTCTTTTTTATTAGTTACAGTTGTTGTGGTTTTTATTGGATTGGATATAATGATTTTGAAATCAATAAATACTGTTTTGAAATCAATAAATACTGTTTTTTGAAATCAATAAATACTGTGTGAAATTTTTCATACACAAATAAGTATTAAGAGATGTAAGCATTAAAATGATTTGCATTAATAATTTGTTTTTAGGAATTTTTTTTATATACATATGTGTTTCAAAAATTATATAGTCGGATATGTCTATGACCATGTACGGGGAAAGCGATTTTTGGAGTTAAGTAGTTTCGTAGTTACCAAGCCTACACACAAAAAAAATTCAATTAGAGTTATGGTGCGCTCTTGGTAAGAAATCGGGGACCTCAGGCAGTGTGGCTAGGGAGGTTAATATTGCCTTGCCTGACAGGTTCGGTTTTTTGCCTATGCTATATGCTAAATGGCAAAAAAGTTAAAATGTACATAAGTTTTCGAGCTATCTGTTGACATTAACTTTAAGAAACGTAAAACAAAATATACGTGAAAGCATACATTTACAAGTTAGAAGTTGCAACCTTTGTGGTATGCACCTTAAAAAAAAGAAATTGGAGGGGAATTGTGGGAAAAAGGGAACGAAAAGAAGGGGGACGGGGGTGGGAGGTGTGAGGGGGGCGCGTGGGAGTGAGTGTGTTGTTATTATAGCGCGGCAAGGGGCATTCCTGTCTTGGCTCTGTAAATCCTCCTAAGATGAGCAATTTGCTCTTTGAGGTATTCCATAAATGTCGGTGAGAGCTTCATCACTTAGGCCACGCTAAACCAACTATGAGGAAACTTTGATTCATCTTGGCTATTATTCTTGAGGTCTGTCTGAATGTAATCAGTTGCACACAGCTTCAGATACTGGCTTCACTGATTAGATAATTAACATTAAGGTTGTCGCTTACTCTGAGATGACTCAGCTTCTTGTTTATCCCTTCGTCCCTTCACTTTCTGAGGGTCCATATGCTGTCGGGAGCATGTTTATTTAAATTTTTGTACATGCGCCCAAACACTCCCATTGGGCCCCCAATGGGTCGTCTCTGAGTACCGGATGTTGTGGGCCAGGCACAGCAAACAAAAACAAAACTGTAACCACATTTGGGAGGCCACATCATGTGGAAGAAGTATCTCTAAATGCCTGGCCACATCCATAAAATAATGGAGGATTCGACAGAGCACAGAGCAGTTTTTTAGTTAATGAGATCAACTTTTTAGCAGCGTTCTCTGGCTGCAGCGTGGAGAGACTCTCTTTAGTCTCCTTCTAACTCTTTCACTCCTTGATGATGGAGTCGAAACACGGGCGCAATAACGGGTACGAAGGTTGCAGGCGGGGGAAAAAACCTAGCAATGCGCTACTGACATTTTAGTTCTGGTACCGGTCACACCCTGCGTGTTCGTTTGAGTAATATATCGAAGGTGCACAAGGTGGCACAGAGATCTAAGCTGTCTTTTTGTCTGTTACTCTGAGCTAAGCCCAGGCGCTTTGCCAACAGCTGACATCCACCCAGAGCGCCTGCAAGTCCCTGTTAATAGTACTGAGCAGCGAGGCAGTGTGGTTATTTTATATACCACAGATCTAGGTGGTATAGGTAGAATCAGTGTCACAGCGAAATTCCCAGCAAGTTTTCGCAATCTTCACCCAGTTTGGCTGAAAACTCACAATTCACTTCAGGTATTAATGCGTTTTTAGCTTGGATCATATAGAGGACTTTAACGTATGAAATGGGTGAGATTGCACCTCAGTGCCAAATCTGTCCCTCAAAGTCCAGGGCTGCCAATTGCTCCCTCTTCAGTGCACAATTCTTCCCCTCTCCAGTGCTGCAATGCTGATCCTCTCCAGTGCTTGCATTCAGAACCCTCTCCAGTGCCTCAATCTTCCACATACAGTGCTGCAATTCTTTCCCCCTCTCAGTGCATGCAATTCTTCCACATCTCCAGTGATGCATCTTCACCCTCCAGCTTCTGAGATCCTCCCCCACCTTCCCAGACCTGTATCCTGCGTCCCATCGCTTGCAATCAATGCATCCCACAATGCTGCGAGTCTCCACCTTCTCTAGTGCAAATGTACAGTGCCCATGGATGTCAAACATATCAAACACTGTACAGAGAGGTAAACCAGGCATATGGCGCCTTGCTCCAGACATTCATTATTAGTGTCCAGTACTACAATGAAGGGACTCAACAAAGGTAATCTGTGTGACCCTATATGATATGGGTAAAGATTTAAGCTGTGTATGACTGAACAGAGATTATAGATTATATATATATAAGTAGATATAGATATATATATAAGATATATATATATATATACCACACACACACATATACCACACACACAGTACACATCATGTAGTGGGGGAGACAGTGGAAAGACTGCACTTATTACAACAACACTACATATGGAGGGGGAGTTACCAAACACCATCTCCTGGTGAAAAATTTTAAATTGATGGGAGAAAAGAAAAGGGTCACAGCAAAAGCAGTTTGTGATACTCAGCACATGCAATGAAGAGAGTGAAGAAGTTAATGTGTGCATCTAAAATTCACAACTAACGTAGTCAGGACACAAAAGAGTGTGTCCAAAATAGACACACTTACGCTCATACCTTTTGACCTGTCTTGGGTGTGTGACTATACCATGTGTTGCATTATACAATCACAGCATACCGATTAATGCGGCGTAGTAAGACGACTTGTTCAGTTTACCTTAAAAATCGTTACACGCAGGTAGGTGCCGCAGGCAGGGGGTACAGGGGGAACATATATGGCAGACGGTTTACTGAATCCCGTTGATGCCTGAAGATGCGAGCGGCTTCGCTTTAGATACATTGTTACATTGTAATAAACGATATGTGAGCTAGTGTTACAATGGCTACAAGGACGATCCCCAACAGACAACACACCTTGTTTTGTGTGTAGAAAAAATAAACTGTGTGATGCTGTTGTAACTGGTCATACAGGAAAACCATTTATAGTATAATGATGAACTTTCAGGGTCAGTAATCTCACACTACTACTTACACAACGAGTTCACCACTCTAGCCTAAATACTTATAAGATACATTTCAGTACTAAATTCCAGCAACCAGACCACTAAGCTTCTTTCATGGCCAAGTGATTTAATTCCTATGGCAACCATTTAACTTGCCTACGATTGCAACACATATCTTAAAATCTACTGAATGGTAGAACCTTGACATTTTGTGTTTACTAGTTAACCTAAAGACTAGAGTCCATGCAAATGTTAATTAGGTCCTACTGGCATAATCCTCTCTAATAATAATAGCCCACCTCTATAAATATTGCTTCCCTATTAGCTATAAAGCACTACTCATGTGCATACATGCTTTCACTTATCCATCATCATTACTAACAACAAAAAAGATTCGGACATTCTAAGGGTGTTGGAGATTGTGGAGTTGAAAGATTTGAAATTTGGTAGACATACATTTTTTTTATTTGGTGTGCGTTGGAAGAGAGGTAGTCTTATATGGCGAGTATATAACAAACTATATTTTTACTGGAAAAGTTGGGGGTCGTCTTATACGCCCAGTCATCTTATACGCCGGCATATACGGTAGTCATAATTGAAAAAAATATATTTAACCACTTCAAGTGTTTAAAAAAGGCTTGGAAAAGAAAAAGTTCACAGACAACAATGCTAATAAAAACAACAAAAAATTTACTGGTAAACATTTTAAAGTTTTAAAAAGTTATTATCTATTATTAATTCAGGCAATGAAAAACAGAATAGTACTCATCTAACAGTACCTGCAGGAGATCAAATTGAATACGACCCTCTATGTTTATGACTTTGTTTTCTCGTCTACCCATTTGCTTGGACTGGAAGGAAGAGTCCCGTATAACAGATTTAATGCTTCGGATTCTTCCAAGAAAAGGAAATGTATTCACCTTATAAAAGAAAGATAAAAGCATGCATAATGACTCAGATTAGATTCAGATTGTGATTAAGCGGAGTTGAAATGTTTTTCTACAAAGAACAATTTTTATTTAGATGTAGGGCCAGTGACACTCCCCTAACCCTCCTTATACCCTGCTTCTATTTTTGTGTCTTTTTTAAAATTTTTACTAATTCGATGTTTGAAAAGTAATCATAGGCTTGTGCAATTACAAAATTGTCTAAGTCCAAAAACTGAATAAGATGCTTATATGTATTAATGAAATATTACATATGAAAATTAAATAATTATAGGGGTTGTATTGACCCCATAATAATTTCCAAAGTGTGAAAACATATGCGGCAATAGCCACTAATTGAGAAAAAAAATACACTTTTAAAAATACCCCCTAAAACTTTATGTAATAAATAAATACATAATAAATATAGAAACCCCACATCTTTAATGTTAAAATAAACATATATTAAAGATATACATACAAGAGAACACAAACATTAAGAAAATTCTTGCATACATCCTAAACCCACCATTATAATCTATTCTACGATATTCCATTCTTCTTTCTCCCAGCTTCATTTTCTTTCATCTTAAAAGCGCAAGAAGGCAGAAAAATTAACTCTTCTATAGTGCACAGCGGAGCAAAAGTACCTGATCTGCTGGCTCGAAGCTGCAGACCCTCAAGTTACCGTTTAGACAACCACAGTACTGTAGGAATAGTGCTTTCACTACATTTGCTCGGCTGTGCACTGTAGAACAAATGAACAACAGTGAAAAAAGGCAGACGATCAAAGAAGAATTTGATGAAAAATGAAGAAGATACAAGAACAGAACATCATAGAATGGATCACAACATAGGAGTTAAGACACTGGCCACTTATTCAAATATGTTTTGTGTGTTTAGTTTACAGTTGTAATAGATGTTGTGGTTTTTATACTTACTAATGTATTTTAATGTATTACATAAAGTTTGAGGGGTCCATGTTTAAAATGCTTGGTTTTATGTTATTCAATTATTACATAACATTTTGGGGGGTATTTTTAAAAGTGTATTTTTTTTTTATTAACCTCCCTAGTGGTCTGCCCATACCAAGCTGTTTTTAACAGCATGGTATGGGCAATCGCGGCAGTGCACACAGTACACTGCCTGCAATTACCCCCCCTCCCCCCGCCTCTCTCCATGGAGGTCTATGGCGCCGCCCAACCCCCAGCCCCTTCCACGTCACCGTGACACGATCAGTGACGCCACGCAACCCCGGAAATGCTGCTGGAAAGAGAATCGCTGTAGCTTTTCAGGGATATATGGCTTTCATGGGAGCCCAGCTCATCCAGAATTTGTTCTTGACACAAACTCTGGATGAGCTGGGCTCGTCATGACCGCTAGGGAGGTTAATACTGTGTCATGTCAGGCATGTATTTTATATGTCATAATTTAACTAATACATTTAAAAACTTTTAATGATCAACTATTGCCAGGTTTGTTTCTACCCCTTGAGAATGAATAAGGGGGGGTCAGTACGTAGTTTTACCTCTACAAATCTCAAAATACCTAGAAAACCTGTCAGATACAATATAAATTTACCATCATGCTTGATCATTGCTAGATCATCAACTATTTTACGCTGATGTGAAACAATAAAAAAAAAAAACGATCTAAAGTTCCAAGGGAGGAAGAAAAGCATTATTCCAGTGCATTTTGATAATGATGGCATAATTATTATTTATATAAAATAACAGAAGGAGCAGAGGGGCCGATTAGGGGTTTATTTATGTACAAGGTTGGAGATATAAGTCGGCAGGAGGAGTGGATTGCTTTAAAAAGCAGAGGAAGCCTACAAGATCATGTGTTGGTACCTGCCCGTATGAATTTCTCATATGCCAGATCCTGCTTTCAGAGCTGTGCTTGCGTTGGACACATGCTTCACCTTTGATGGAGATATCTGCTTGTTTTAAATTTTGAAGTAAAGTTTTCCAATTGCTATGTTACTTGTTCAGACCACACTCCCCAAAATCCCTTGGCAAGCTCTGCTGCATGGCAAAACATTTGCTGCCTCTCCCTGCAGTCTCTGCCAGAGTTGATCATATTATGACTAACAAAAAGTATACATAAAGTTGGTAGAGGGATATACTAATTGTTTAATGAATTGTGCCAACCCAATGTATATAGAGACCATGAGTTCCCTAAATGAGGACTTGCCTATGAAACATAAGACTAGGAGGGTTTTTACGGCACTTAAAGTCCAGCTTTAGAATGGAATATAACAACATCCAGTATGTATGCACTGTAGCCAATGGTACTTCAAAAATTTAGATATGGCCTTGTAGCCCTTTCTTGACTGAAATGCTCAGCCGCAGGTCCTCACTGAGCTCCTTTGGTCTAAAGGTAGCCATACATTGGTCGATTTGTCACCGATCGATTACCAAATCAGATCATTCCAGGTGATTGTGGAATCGGCAATTAGTCAGATCGGGAATCGATGGAACACCACCATGGGAATCCGATTTGTGGTCGATTTTGACATGAGCCCATCTCCAAAATGGCAGATTCCACAAATCCATCGATCGGAAAGGCTGCTGAAGCTATGGGTACTGCCAAAAGATCGACCCAAAAAAAACCAACAAGTCGATTCAATGTCCGATCCTTATTCGATTCCAGTCCTATTGGAATCGTTCAGGGTGGGCAGAACTCTGTGTAAATGTATGCGGTGATCAATTAGTCAAAAATATAGTGAAAAAGTGAAAAATATATTGGGAGCCTTTAGCCATGACTGTCCACAAACCAAATGCAGAGACCTGTTGAGTTCCCAATTAATCAGGGTAATTAGGATACTTAAGAAGATTTTTCCAGAGATCCCAGTTTTTAGAGCAGAAAACCAGAAAAAAATATTTAATATTTAATATTAATATTGTAAGTTTTTACATCAATTGGGTTAATGCAATGGATTAAATGAGTGCAATATTAAATTAAGCCAGTAGATGTCACTAGCAGCAGTACACTCACAGATCATCATCATCTTCCTCACGGACTGGGAGAAGGGGGCCAACAGCTGCACAGTTTCTACTCTCCCTCTGCCGATCTTGTTCCTGTGTCCATGGGAGCTGCAAAGTGATTGCCGTTTCCACGGACACGGAGAGAGGGATAGGTGGCCGTTTATCTATCCCTCTCTTCATTGCTCATGCCAGCAAGGCTCTGTTGGCATAAGCAATTATACATCAGATGGGAGATCCGAACACCGGTCGGCATCTCTCATTTTGACCGCTCCCTGGCAAATCTCCATGCCGGGAGAGCTGGCAGGAGGCCAATGGGGCACCCCCTCCCAATTTTGGGGGTGAAAAAGTGCATCTTATGGTCCGAAAAATTTTGTAAATAAAACCGGTGAAATTTTTTTGCCCACAACAACGCCTCTTGTACATAGTCTTATAATCTTTTGGGAGACACCTATGTAATTTCCCGTCAAAAAATAACTTGCAGGTTAAAAAAAAGTAACTTAAAGTTAAAATTTGGCAGGGGAATAAAAAATTAAAGGAAAGTAAAATTGTTTAAATGGACTGTTCCAAAATTATTCTGGACAACGTTTTAAAAGGTTGTAAAGAACTGAAAATGCCAATTTGTTATATTGCAGCATATTTTCATATTTACTGAATTCAAAAGCTGTTTCAAATCAACAGCAGCCAAACAGGTCAAGTTACATATTAACATAGGACCCCTTATTTGATTCACAATTCTTGTATCCATGGAACTGAATTTCTTTGCAGGATGACAGTATAGCCCAGGGCTACTCAAATATAAATTTGAAAGGTCCACTTACCAAATTTTCATTCAGTCTGAGGTCCGGAGTTTGGAATTTTACCGTGCACTGCCGGCGGATCGGCAGTTTTCACGGCACTGACCCAGTCTGCCGGACAGAAGGCTGACGTAGTCGAGTTTATATAAATATTCTCCCTATAGTCTATACAGGACACAGTCTCAAACAAATGTATTTAATTACTAGACAAGGGACACCTCACAAGTATATATTGAGGGGTCAGTAGAGGGTGAAAGGGGTAAGAGGACCTGAGGAGCCCTGGGATGGCCATTTTCTCTGCTCACAAAGCTTCCTTTAGGAAATATTGATATAAATTTAAGCTTTTATTAACCTTCCTGTGCAGGGCCGCCATCAGACATTTCGGGGCCCAATACTAGGTAATTTTTCAGGGCCCCCTACCACTAGCACTCCCTTTCTCCCCGACCTGAGGCCTCCAGAGAATGCCTATCTAGGGGTGCAAATAACTTTTTAGTGAGCTCCTCCCCATATGTAGGGTGGTCTCCCTCACTGTCCTCTGCGTCAGCCTCCTGCATGGTAGATTCTGCTGCAGATGGACCTCCCTGTTCCTGATTGAGCCTCCGATTAGCTGTCTCCATCCACAGGTCACCAACTGGCTTTGGGTCA
This sequence comes from Ptychadena robeensis, assembly GCA_036250615.1. Lineage (NCBI taxonomy): Eukaryota > Metazoa > Chordata > Amphibia > Anura > Ptychadenidae > Ptychadena > Ptychadena robeensis. Next base: position 73,302,522 of record CM070038.1, read on the forward strand.
AATGTAACCCCCAGATCTCATACCTCAGTAGTCAGATTTTACACTTAGGCCTGCTTGACTCCACATCCGCTATTGGATCCGCTGGCTTCCGTCAAGCCTCCACCAGCCCCTGGACCAGGGCTCTCATGGGCTGTGGAGCACATAGATTTTACCTGCTGCAGAGATTCAACATACTCCACTATGTTCAGCCCTGCATCGGCGGAACGGCTCAGTGCTGTGAGAACAGCAATAGCTTAGCGCAGGGGGTCCCGATGGAAGTGGAAGCCCCCCTCATTGCCCCATCGCAGTAGAGCATTTCAACAAAATCTCTTTGTTCAACACAGGGATTTTAGTAGACATGAAGGGCTTTACATATGCCTACTCCCTGACTTTCAACCCCAAGATGCTCCAACACCCTTTTTGGATTAGTAATTTACAATGTGGCACCACTATCTGCAAGTTCTCATAGCTATTAATGTCTCCCTGCGATTATCCAAGTGACATAAATTGTATGCGTTTACCA
>CM070038.1:73303123-73317475 GCA_036250615.1 Ptychadena robeensis
TGGAGAGGGGGAAGAATTGCAGCACTGGAGAGGGGGAAGAATTGCAGCACTGGAGAGGGGAGCAGCATTGCAGCACTGGAGAGGGGGAAGAATTGTGGCACTGAAGAGGGGAGCACAATTGCAGCCCTGGAAGTGGAGGGCAGGATTGGGGCACTGGAGGTGCATCTCACCCATATTCATACAGTTAAAGTCCTCTATAGGATCCAAGCTAAACCATTAATACTGAAGTGAATTGTGAGTATTTCACACAACTGGGTGAAGATTGCGAAAAATGCTGGGAATTCTGCCTGTATACACGGATATCTACTATACACTGATATCTGTGTATATAAAATAACCAAACTGCTCGCTGCTCAGTACTAATTAACAGGGACTTGCAGGCGCTCTCTGGGTGGATGTCAGCTGTTGGCAAAGCGCCTGGGCTGAGCTCAGAGGAACAGAAAAAAAGAAAGCTTAGATCTCTGTGCCATCTTGTTGCCATTCTATATATTACATCAAACGAACACGCAGGGTGTGACTCAGGTACCAAGAAATAAAAATGTCAGTACGCATTGCTAGGTTTTTTCCCCGCCTGCAAACCTTCGTACCAGTTATGTGCGCCCTTGTTTTAGACATCACAATCATCAAAGGAGTGAAAGAGTTTAGAAGGAGACTAAAGAGAGTTCAGGCTCCACTGCTGCAGCCAGAGAACGCATGCTAAAAAGTTGATCTCAATTAACTAAAAACTGCATCTGGGCTCTGTCTGATCCGTCCATTGATTTTAATGGATGTGGCCAGGCATTTAGAGATACTTCTGCCACATGATGTGGCTCAGAAAATGTGGTTAACAGTTTTGTTTTTTTTGCTGGGTGCCTGGCCACAACATCCATTAAATCAAGAGACTGACCCATTGGGGGACAATGGGAGTGATTTGGGCGCATGTAAAAAAAAATTTAAATAAAAAATGCTCCCGAACAGCCATAATGGACCCTCAGAGAAGGAAGGGGAGAGGATAAAACAAAGAAGCGAGTCATGCTCAGAGGTAGCAAGACACCGTAATTTATTATCTAATCAGTGAAGTCAAGTATTTGAATCTGTGTAGCAACTGATGACATTCAGGAGACCTCAAGAATAATAGCCAAGATGATCAAAGTTCCTCATAGTGGGTTAGCGTGGCCTTAAGTGATGAAGCTCTCACCTGACATGTATGGAATACCTCAAAGAGCAAATTGCTCATCTTAGGAGGATTTACAGAGCCAAGACAGGAATGCCCTTGCAGCCATAAGAAAAAACGTAAAAAATTATGTTTAGGTAACTTGTGAAAAATGACAGCCAATTTCTTTTGTTTAAGGTGCAGAAAAAAGTTGCAACTTATAACTGGTAAATGTGATGCATTTACGGTATATTTTGTTTACGTTGCCTTAAAGTTAATGTAAACAGATAGCTTGAACTTAATGTAAACATGTAACTTTTTGCCATTTAGGCATATAGCATAGGCAAAAAAACTAACAACTGTCAGGCAAGGCAATATTAACCTCCCTAGCACACTGCTGAGGTCCAGATTTCTGTACCAGAAGCGCACCATAGACTCTAATTGAATTTTTTTTGTGTTGTAGGCTTGTAACTTCCAAAAATCTGTCCGTACAAGGGTCTAATAGACATCCGGACTATAATAATGTTTGAAACACATAATTATTATAAAAAAAAGTACATAAAAAAAATTATGAAATGCATCATTTGAATGCTTAAATCTCTTGAATACTTATTTGGTATGAAAAATTTCAAAACAGTATTTATTGATTTCAAAACAGTATTTATTGATTTCAAAACAGTATTTATTGATTTCAAAACATTTATCCAATCCAATTAAAAACAAAAACAAATGTAAACTAATAAGAAAAAGAAAGAAAATTCTAAGAATTTTTTTTTTCATGTACCGCCTGGGCCGTGACGTCATCAGCACATGAGTGCCGATCTGGAAATAGCCAGAGAGATCGGCTATTTCCGGAGATACTCGGGTCCAGTCGGAGGTAGATCCAGTTAGCAGAAATGCTCAGCGGGAGTGTGTCTGCTAGCTGGATCCACTTTTGACAAAATCAATGTCAAAATGGCCAAAACACTAAATTTCAGTGGGGGTTGAATAATTTTGAACACAACTGTATGCCTAATTACATGTTCTAGTGCTTGGTTCTATTCTAGGTATGTATTGCTATACAAAAATGCTGAAAGAGTATAACAATACATGAACACACCCTTGTAGTGGCATGGTAGGGCACGTCTGCAAATATTAATGCTGTTTTAGCCAGCATTTAGGCTCTTTAACCTTCTGAGCGTTGCGCACGTGGCACGGTTTTTTTATAACCGTGCCACGGGCAATTGCGGCAGAGCACAATAAGCTTCGCCGTTATTGACTGCCCAGCTGGAGGCTGTAAACATGAATTCGGCGTCACTGGAGACACCGGACTTATGCTTAAAAAAGGCATTCTGGACTTCAGTGAAACCCTTGATTCTTTTCTTTTAGGTCATTCTGTTGTACAATTTGCTAGGGATTATTAAGTAAGATTAGTGTCCCTGTTTAGATTAAATTTTTTAAAAGCAATCAAGCAATTCTGCATGGTATTTTTTTTTTATAGAGAACATGCTTTTTTCCTGGGACCCCTTACAAAAAACCCATTCAGTCTCTCTCTAATTAAATGATCATGATCATTTAATACGCAGAGGGCATTACAGAAGATGGAACGGGAAGGAAAAAAGGAGGAATCGGAAATTATATTCTGAGGAGAGAAGCAGAGAAAAAAGGAAGGATAAGGACAGTGTTCGAGATTCAATGTACTACAGGCAGGCCTGTTTTATGTTTAATGATTAGTGTTGCCAGTAATTGGTAAACCGTGATTTAGATATCATCTTTTGTTTTTTGTTTTTTATTTATTTATTAAATCTAGGTACTTCTGAGAGATTATAAGCTACGGTCATACACCCTGAATGCTGTCAGTTTCCACTTTCTGCAAGAACAGAAGGAAGATGTACAGCACTCCATTATTACTGATCTACAGGTATAGCAAAATCCTTTCATGTTTTTTTAAATGTTAATGGTTTTTTTGTCCGACTATATTTATCTCTATTTTCTGCCTGGCAAAATCCATTCTGGCCTTTATTCTTCTTCCCTGTACACTTCCCATGCAAGTTAAATTTGTGATGTCTCTGGGCTTGGCGGCTTGGTGTATTAGCAGATGTGTCTTACCTGTAATAATTCCTTGAGCCACACAGATACATTTTCTTATATCTGTTGCCTCGTCTCTCCTCTTAAGCATACACCTTACCTCTTTTGCACTTCTACCTAGTCACCTAGACATTTCAGCCTGTTTCACTGCCAGTATAACCCCTACGCTTACATCAAATCCATAAACCATGCATATACCTTACAGCTATCACATATAGCTACATAGACTTCATCCACTAAAATGCATACCCTCATACAACTACATAATCAAAATAATTGTCACTCACCATTGAATCCTAGCATACTCCACTTTCACAACCTCAACTTATAGTCAATTTCCTAACCTAAATCTTCTAAAACTACTCTCTATACCAGTGGTTGGCAACTGAGTTGATATTGAGGAACACAATGCGGCCCTCGGCATCCCCAAAAGGCACATAACATTTTCAATCTATACTGACCTGTGTAACCATTTTTTTATGAAATCACAGAATACGTAGCTCAAAGACCTAATTTTTTTAAAATCACAAAACTTGTTTTAAATAATACTTTAAACATTAAGGAACACTGAAGTATGGTAATGCACATTTTGTGTCACATAAACTTAGATTCAGGTTATGTGCCCCATTCTAAAGTTACCCTTACAGGAGTTAATAGCAGAAATGAAAAATGTCCTTTGTAAATGGCAAGCCTCCTCTTGTATCTGGTCAGGAGCCCTGAGGTAGTAGGCTTGTCTTTTATAGAGACACACCCAGCTACCTTGTTGACCATCAGCAGGTTTAAATTTCCAATTTGTGCTTTGGTGGAATGGGAACGCCCACCTAGTTCCTTCCCTTCAATTTACAGTCCAGAACCCCATAACCACACACTGAAAACATACAGCAATCTGCAGGTACTGTCTTTTATCCCATACTACTTTCAAGGACGCTCCTGATGTGACCCTTTCACAGCTGGATATGGTCCATTTACACAGTGAAATTTAAGCAGTCTGTCACAATAAATATATTTAGTTCTCAAAGATCCCCATTTGTACCAGGTTTAGATTATGATCTCCCCTTGTTGGATTTTTTATTAACTTTGACAGCTGATCGGCCTCTTTATCCCAGATGACCAGTTATGTGTATGTCAGCTGTGTAGCTTCCCTCTGACAGCTTTTTCTCCTTTGCCCTACCATCCAAGCTTAGTGTTTAGGATAGCTAAGGCTATGTAACTGAGTTATGTTTTCTCCTTATTTAATAATGTTATTGTCTTCTGTACATGGTTTTGATAAATGTTTCATGTTCATTAAATTTGGTATTGGCTGATACCAAACTGTTTATTTACTTGCCTTATTATGATAGATCATCATTTTTTATTTTTGTCATAGAATGGTAATGAACAAACACGGAGAAGGCTGGCTGTGTACTGCCTGAAGGATGCTTATTTACCTCTTCGTCTTATGGAGAAGCTCATGTGTGTTATAAATTATATGGAAATGGCTCGTGTGACTGGTGTGCCTCTTAATTACCTTTTATCCCGTGGGCAGCAAATTAAAGTGGTCTCACAGCTTCTCCGACAGGTATGTGATAATAATATATGACTTCCTTGTAAGTTTTGGGCAATACCCCAAGGTAGCACAATATATTCTATTTAACTGTGGTCTAGCCTGTTAGCTGATTCAAAATTACAATGTTCAAAGATGGACAAGTTAAACAATCTAAACAAGGAAAAGGTAAGCAAAGATGATAATCATAAAGCAGCTGCACTGTGTTTCCTGTGTGGAAACCTGTGTAGCTTATGTTTAAGGTGGGGTTCCACGTCAAGATTTTTGTTTCGTTCAACTTCAGATTCGATTTTTTTTTATTGGATTTCGTTCGTCCATTTATCGAAGGTAATTCGATTTTTGTTCGATTTTTGTACAACCGACGCAAATATCGAATGAAAATCGTCGGAAACACGAATGAAAAATCTTCCAGATTTTTTTTTTTTAGGAAGTGATGTATTCACACACACCTGTATACTCACTGCAGCACACTGTACACACACACACACACACACACACACACACACACCTGTATACTCACTGCAGCATACTTTAATTCATACTTTACATATATTCACTGTGTATTCACAATCATACATACATATCGCTATTAACAACAAACATTTAATATTGAAATATATGTATTTTTCTATTGACACCACGTTGTTACGTTCGTCCACAATGCAATTGTTTCGTTCTGAAAGTTCTACTTGGAAAGAAAATATGAACAACATCATGGACGAATCAAAATCATACATTGTAAAAATCCCACCATTCATTGCGCAAGAAATACGTCATGCTACTGGTTAAAAATCGAGTCAAAAAATATCGAGTGAAATAAGGAGCGTTCGTTTTTTACACGAAAAATAAACGACATATGAAAGTTTACCAACATGTCCGATCACCTTGTGGACGATTTTTTGTCAGATATCAGAAAAAAAAAATCCATCGGAGCAAATGGCCGTTTCAGATTTTTGTACAACGAACCAAAAAATCGTTCGTCGTCCATCTGTCGGCCGAAAAAATCTTGACGTGTAAACCCACCTTTACACTAGCCGTGTGTTTCAGTACTGCAACTGTTACTGTAAAGTGGCCCTTAGTTGAAAGTAGTAAATATTTCTCAGTAATGTAATTTTTTTTCTTTATTTCATTGAAAATTTTTATCAGAACATAAAACATTATACATCTTTGACCAGCAAGAGAAATACACTGAAGAGAACTCATATCTCCTCCTATGCAGCTTGCAATTTATCACATACACTAAATAAATGTAAGAAAGTATCTGTTACCTAGCGTTTCTTTTAGCATCTTTTATTGCTTGTTATCTTATTGCGGACCAAAGCCATCCCAAGTGTATTAGTTTTCCTTATGTACAGGGAGTGCAGAATTCTTAGCTGACTCCCCATATGTGTGAGTGATTTAATGCAATTTGAGTGTCTGGTGGTACCAAGATTCCTGTATGTTTAGAAAGATATTGGAAGATCTAATTCCAAAAAGATTGTGCTACTGCCACCAGATGGGCTTATTTGTTCCCTCTATCCTAATAAATAAATATTGTTTGGCAAATTAAATTTCTCCTTTAACTGTATGAAAGATTGAAATGGGCCAGCGCTATACAGATCTCCCAGCCACCCCCTGCAGCTCTCCATTTGTTGTAGTCTTTTAGTTTATATTATTCAGGGAGAAGCACATTATCCCAGATAAGAGTGTACTTAAGCTAGCCATACATGGGTAAATTCCTGTGAAATTGATCCCCGATCAATCACAGCGTGGTGACATCACCACGCTGTGATTGATTGGGGATCAATTGAACGGAAATCACACACAGGCACATCGATTCCCATTCAATGGGGACCTCCGGGACCCTTTCTCCCCAGCCTCTAACCAGTGTGAATCAGAACACATTCACACGGGATAGAAGCTGGGAAGAAATCCATTCAGCCTGTTTCTCTCACAGCAGCATCGTGTGGAGGGAGAACGCAGAGCCGAAGCTGTTCCTTTACTTTACATGAAGATTCTTCTTCATGTAAAGTATTGGGGATTGAATGGGGTTTTCCAACATGTTATAACCACGTTTAATCAAGTTTCTTCGAGCAGACTCTATTGATCCTACGCAGCAGGGACCACATCCAGAGTCATTCTGTGTGTCCTCCTCTAAATGGGGACGACGACTAATAAACCGGCATTCACAAATCTGGGAGGCTATGTTGGCCACTCGGGATAAGGTCCTTTATATCTATATTACAGCTGAAGAGCACCAAACAGAATCCATTTTCTCATGGGATGTGGGTCCTGTGTTTAATGTAGCTCCTGGCTGTCAAAGGTGTCTCGAGGTATGTCCCTTTGACTCTGCGATGTAGCCACCCGCCCGGGATCCTGCAAGTGTGGCTAGACGCCACCTGGATCTCTGCTTCTTATCCTGAGTGGCCAAAATATGATGATGAGCTCGTTTCAGGGCTTCAAAAGCGGATTCCGCCTCAGGGGACCATTTAATCATCACAGACTCTTTCCCTTTGGTCAACTTCGTCAAGTTGGCCAGGGAGGCAAAATGGGGAATGAATCGCCGGTAATATCCAGCAATCCCTAAAAAGGCCCGAACTTGTTTTTTGTTCACTGGGCGGGGCCAGTTTTGGATCGCCTCAACTTTGTTCACCTGGGGCTTTATCACACCCCTCCCAATGGTGTACCCCAAATATTTGGCCTCCTCCAGCCCAATTGCACATTTCTTCGGATTTGCTGTAAATCCGGCTTCCCGAAGTGAATCTAGTACAGCTTGAACCCTCAACAAATGCGAATGCCAGTCTGTACTATGGATGACCACATCATCCAGATAAGCAGCTGCATACTTCTGATGCGGCCGCAATATCTTATCCATCGCCCGCTGAAAGGTAGCGGGAGCATTCTGTAATCCAAACTGCATTTTCCTGTACTGGAAAGCTCCCTCTGGAGTTACAAAGGCAGTTTTCTACCGGGCCGACTTGGACAGGGGGATCTGCTAATACCCTTTGGTCAAATCCAGGTTAGTCATATATCTGGCTGTTCCCAGGCGATCAATCAGCTCGTCTATACGGGGCATAGGGTAGGTGTCAAACTTTGTGATTTGGTTTAACTTACGAAAGTCATTGCAGAATCGCCAACTCGCATCGGGCTTGGGCACTAATACAATGGGACTGGACCAATCACTACTAGACTCCTCAATCACCCCTAATTCAAGCATCTTTTTTACTTCCTGGGACACAGCTTTTCTTGGCCGCGTGAATGCGATAGGGTTTAAGTTTAACCCTTTCCGCCAGGTTCGGTAATAGAGTCATGCTCGGTGATTAAGACTGTCGACCAGGCAACTCTGAAACAAATTTCCACACGATTTACTAAGCAACAAATCTTTAACTCCTGTGTTGGACGCTTAGACAAAGTGTCGGCTATCTCTGATCTCGGGAATCAAAGGTTCAGACCGAGACAGGCGGTAAACACAGTAGTCTCGGCCACTAGAGATTCTCTGTCCTTTCCATGGCTTTAGCAAAATTCACATGATAAATTTGCTGCGGTTTACTTCTTCCTATTCCTGGCTGAACTGATCCTGGGTAATTAACTTCACCTATTTTTCTTTTTCTCTTTCTCCAGGACTTCATTAGGACCCTGCACTTGGCTAAGAATTTACTCTGAACTGTGGGAACCAGTACCAACACACACCCTATCCCCAGGGGAGAAATTAAACGGATACGGGCCGCTCGTTGTAAATTTCTCTGTTTGAGCCAACTGGCCTGGGCCAAATGTTCCTCTTAACCATGGGCATGGACCTGCAATTTCTATCTTGCATTTTAGGCCACATCTCATCAACGCTTCTGTGAGGGTAACATCTCACTTCCCACCATCTTCTCAGACATGTCCAACAACCCTCTTGGGTGCCTCCCCATAAAGCAAACTCAAAGGGAGAGAACCCCGTGGCAAAGACTGTGGGACTTATCTTCTCTTATGGCAAACCTACAAATAGGGTATCGGGCAATCCCAATTCTTCCCATCTCTTTATCCACCACCTTCCGCAACATCTGTTTTATTAACGTTTTATTAAACCTTCGACTAACCCATCGGTTATGGGGATGTACACGGAAGTGCGTAAATTGGGTTTATGTTTAAACAACTTGTGCAACAGCTCTTTAGTTACCCCGAGACATAAAGGGGGTACCACCTTGATCTGTAAGAATCTCTTTAGGGATGCCCACCCGACTGAACACCTTTGAAAAAGCTCCCTTATCTACGGTTTTTGGAGGAATATTTTGTAGAGGAATTGCTTCCGGATAGCGGGTTGGCGTACATCCATTATCATCACTAGATATGTTGATAGTCCCCTAGCTGACTTCAACAAAGCCCGCCGACAAAATCCCATAGCAATCCTCTCAAAGGGACCCCCATAATGGTCAAGTGACAATGGCAGACTGACCAGAAAAATTCAGCTCCTCCTTTTCCCTAGAACACATACCATCTCCACTTCCTAAGCTACAACAAACCAGGGTGCCAATAGAAAACCGCTGAACTAGTCTCTCATCCAGGTTTTCCTCTGTCCCCAAATGCCCTCCTAGAATGTGACCATGCGCAGTTCCAACACAGTTTTCCCGGTATGGGCTTTTTGGCACCACCAGCTGATCAAAACACCGCTCCCCTGCCTCTCTGACACCCTGTCAACACCAGATCACCCTTCTTGATACAAATAAGGGAAGGCAAGCCGTCAGCTGGATTAACTATTGCCCCATCAGTTTATGAAGACGCACGTCTCTCTTCCCCGGGCCCTTAGGCATGTGGATGCTTTAGCTTTTTCATAACAAACATCTTCCTGTGAACCTCTAAGTGCAGTGAATTCAGGGTACTTTGTTCTCTTCTACAGAGGCAGGCTCCTCTTTGGGGAGGCCCCCATGATTCCCCCTGCTAATACCGACAAAGGAAACTCAAGGTGGGGTATCTCCACGCATCAGAGGATCCCCCTAGGGTCCCACATCATGTGGCAAAGACATCTGCTATTTGTGCGAATCTTAGAGCTCCCATAATTTTGGAACAGTCCTCTTCCCATTATGCATTTTGGTGGGGTACTACACCCACCTGGTTGACAATTTACCTACTGCAGCAGTCTCAAATGAAACAACCTGTCACCGTATAACTCTCTATTGTCCTCCAGGACACAAATCAACTGCCCGACTTTCTTTGTTGGGAGGGGCCTCAAACAGTACCAGGTCAGCTTTACCAAAGTCACCATAGCTACCCGAAATCCAGCAATACAACACCATTGTTCCCATTAATCCCCTTTCAACAGTATTTCACATTTTCAAAGATACAGTACATGTACCCATCGCAAATCAATGTTGTCCAGCTATCTCTTAAAAGTCACATTGCATTGGCTCATCCACACACGGACAAATTACAGCGAAACATGTCCTGCTTCTCCTACAGCGGTAGCAAATGATCCTCTTAGACTTATCCACTCTTGAGGACAGGCCTTGTAAGCCTCTCCCCCAGTATAAGAATCCGTTCCTTTTGCTCCCCCTTTTACACTCTCTCCACCCCCATCCCTTTGTATGATGTTACCGGCAGCTGGGGACGATCTGGTCTTGGGGTGGAAAGTCTGTGAGTCTCTGAAAGAGGAGGTGAGGTTATCCGTGGCCAGGTATCTTTCGACGAGATCCACGAGTCTGTCGGAGTTTTTATGGGTCTCCATGGCTCACCCACTTTTGGATAGTAGAAGGAAGGGAACGAAGGTATCGGTCCATGAGGACACGTTCCACCATCTGGGGTCCTGACAACGTTTCTGGCTGTAGCCACTTCCTAGTCAGGTGGATGAGATCATACATTTGAGATCTGGGTGGTTTACCCCCCTGGTAAGTCCAGTTATGAACACGCTGAGCCCGGACTGCCAGGGTTACTCCAAGTCGTGCCAGTATCTCTGTCTTTAAGCGAACATAGTCCATTGCCTGAGCAGGCTCCATGTCATAGTAGGCTTTTTGGGACTCTCCCCATAACAAAGGTGCCACCAGTCCAGCCCACTGCTCCTTAGGCCATTTTTCCCTTTCTGAAGTTCTTTCAAAAGGGGTCAAAAACACTTCAGGGTCATCATCCATAGTCATCTTTGGTAATAAGTGGCTTACCCTGAAAGATGATGTACTGCTGGGTCCTCCATCTGAGGTGGGTTGCTGTAGTTGTTGAAGCTGCTGCCTTAACATATCCAACTGCACATGGTCATTTGCACGTTTCTCCTCTGCAGTTGTCTGTTGCACAGCGGCATTTGCCTGTTGCTGATTAGCATTTGCCAATACCAACTGTCTTAGAAGCTCCTCCATGCCGGCCTCTGTAACACTCGCTGATGCCCGGATTCGCCACCATATGTGGGGGATTAGCTGTAGAGCGGCAAGGGCGGTACCCCCTAGATGGGTCCCCAGCAGGCGAAGGAGGCACAGCAACAAGATTTTCAGGTGAAACAGACAAGTGATTTATTGTGCAAAGTCCTATATACAATATTTACAAGCAAGGCAGTAGAATCCACAGGAAAAAGTAATCCATAGCAAGCAGAGTCTTTGTAGCTCAAACCTTGGTTACCACACATCTACACAGCTCCCCAGCCACACACAGTGCTGGTTCCAGAAAGGAGAGCCCTCTGACTGAGCAGGTGAGGGGGTTTTATAGAGCTGAAACACACTAACGAGCTAACAGGACACAGCTGGTCCTACTCTGCACCAGGCCCAGCAATTCCAGCTCCCTCTGCTGGTCAGATAGTAAAGTACTCAGCATATTGCCTATATCTGGGACACACATACCTCCCATACTGGATGCAACCAGAGGATTTGGGGTTGCTTGTAGGAGAAATCAAGGGAGTATATCCATTTTGCATATCGCAAGTTTGGAGTTCAAGTGATACCATTTATTCGCTAACTTAAGTCATTAGAGAAGCAAGCTTTTGGATGTCCCAGAACCCTTCTTCAGGCGTAATACAATTCTGTTTTTTAAACTCACATTTATACACAAAATAACTAGGTCATAAATATTTTAACAAAAACAAAAAACTTTTTGTCTTGACACACATGACTGATTGATCACAGTCTCCATGAACTAACCCATCACGCTCACCTCCGAGTTAGGAAGAGTTATTGGGGGTAAAAGAGATCAGAGGTTCAGCCATGATATTCACCTCATTCAGCAATTAAAATGTCGATGGCAACATAGGTATTTCTTGGAAAAACCTACATAGCAATGGTCTTTAAATGATCAGAAATTAGGCATGAATGGCTCATTGACAAAGTTAAGGAGTGCAGACACATTATTGTTCAGTGATGGAGAGTTCCAACAGTTCTGAAGAAAGGGGGGGGGGGGTCATTGTGGGTGTTCTGGAATTCAGTTGATGTTATAGTGGCATATGAAGTTGTTGTCCCTGTTTAAACCATATTCCAGAGTTTCGACTTTTTTTTATAAATTTACATTCCCATTCCAGCCTCTCTTTCTGTGTTTTCAAATTCCCCATCAGTACCATAACCCTGAGATCTTTTATGCTGTGGCCAGTGTTGCAGAAATGGGCTCCTACAGGGACATCAGTTTTCTTCTTCTTGATAGTGTATCTATGAAGGTTCATATGCTGGCGAAGGGTTTGACCTGTCTCACCAACATAGTCCTGTAGGGCATTTTGCATATCGAGATTCGCCCAAACCAGGAGTGAGGGATTTCTGCAGGGATTCAAATGTCATTTTAGTGGATGTAAGAAGGCGGGGGGGGGGGGGGGGGGGGGGGGATATCAGCGTATATAGTTTAGATAAGTCTTTTGGTATCCATATACCCAGATATTTTAGAGCTGATTGTTGCCATCTGAATGGAAAGGAATTTACTGTAATTGATCTTGAAGTTGCTCAAGTAACCAAATGTGGTGAATTCTTGAATAAGGGAAGGAAAGGCAATCATGGGGTTGGTTATGTACAATAAGAGGCCATCGGCATAGAGGCCGATTTTATTTTGAATAGGGCTGGTTTGAATGCCTTGGATTGAGAGATTGTTAAGGATGGCGTTAGCCAGGTGCTCCATTACTAGGATGTAGAGGTAGGGTGGTAATGGACATCCTGGTCTGGTGCCATTGCCTGTTTTAACTAGATAAGGTGCCATCAACGCAGATTCTGGCTGTAGGACTGTCATAGAGTACCTTTATTTTATGGATCAGAGGGTCTGGAAGGCCTATTTGTTGCAGTGTGCCAAACGGTAAGGACCAACTAAGTCGATCAACCGCCTTTTCGGCATCTAGGGCTAGAAGGCAAAGGGGGATCTTACGTTGCTGTGCAAGGGCTATCAGGTTTTAAGGTCTTGATTATGCTATCTCTGGCTTCTCTGCCTGGTACAAATCCCACTTATTCTGGATGAACTATTGATGGGATAAGAGGGGTCAGTCTGTTTGCTACCAGTTTGGCGAATATCTTCATATCGACATTAACCTCCCTAGCGAAGAAATCACCAAAGAAGAATGGGTGGCAATATGGAGAAACGCAGGGAAAACGTCAATATGTACAATACACAAAGAAAACATATATAAAATCCTCTTCCATTGGTATAATACACCCGGTAGGTTACATAGAATTTATCCCCAGTCATCGGATAGGTGCTGGAGGTGTCAGGTGTATAAAGGGACATTGGAGCATATATATTGGACATGTTCGAAGATAGAAGAATTTTGGGTCAAAACAAATAAGCTGATAGAAGAAGTTATAGATGAAGCAGTGCCACTAGATATTTATACGTATATTTTGGGAGCCCAAAAAAGGAACTGAGTAAACAAAAAAAGAGGATGTTGCAACACATTTTAACGGCAGCGAGATGCCTTATAGCCACTAAATGGAAATCAAAGAGCCCCCCATGGTACAAGATCTGTTAAGAAAGATCATAGATATAAGAGCAATGGCGTATCCAACGGCAAAAATCCAGGAAACATTTAGGAGTTTCCATAAGGTATGGACACTGTGGGATACATATTATGAAAGGAATAGGTGACAACGGAAATGGTAAGAACGGAAATGATAAGAACGGAGTTCAGAGGGCAGGAGGAAGAAGGGATAGATAATTGTAGGGAATAACAAAATTGATTATAAATGTATTTGAATGTAGTGAAACGAATGAAATGAAGGATGTAATATGAGAAATATAATTTTAATAAAGAAAATTTGTCAAAATCTGTACCAAAGCGCACCATAGACTCTAATGGATTTTTTTTTATGTTGTAGGCCTGTAACTTCCCAAAATATGTCCGTACAAGAGTCTAGTAGACATCAGGAATAGAATAATGTTTGAAACACACAATTATTTTACATATAAATAGTGATTATATATGCTGGCGACACATATACATATAAAGGGGGTTTCTGAGAGTCTCTTGTTTGCCTAAATGAACTTTTCAGCCAGAAACTTAAAGAAATATTTGACCCCTTATGGGACACATTTTATTTAAAAACACAGCATTTTACACAAAAACACAATCCAACTAAGCGTTGGGTTGTACACAGGAGTGTATACAGATATTTCAAAAACAACACCATATGCATCAGGAGAAGGAAAAGGGGGCCTCCCACAAATGGTGGCCCCCGTTTCTCCCCTCCTACAATTGAGATTCGAATAATGCACT
>CM070038.1:73349021-73361540 GCA_036250615.1 Ptychadena robeensis
TTGTTGGTAGATCTAAAGAAAATTGTATGGAGTGATCTAAAGGTGTATGGGGGGGCTTTATACATAAGTATTGGCTCACTGTAGTACAAGCAGGATTGCCTAAAGCTAGGCACACACGGGTAGATCTGTAAAAAGATTAGAGTACTTGCGTGATTGTACTCTAATCTGTTTACAAACCTACCCCTGTGTGCTTTCCTTTGAGTGGGATCGAAAGAGCCCACTCGAAAAAACTCAATTGAACGGGGTTCCAACATGTTGGAAAACCCTGTTCAATCTCCATTACTTTGCATGGAGAGGTCTTCATGCAAAGTATTGGAGGAGCTCCTGCCTCCTGCACAGCCGCCCGCTGTCAGTGTGAAGGATGCAGAGCCAGCACTCCTCACTCGGAATCTGTGTGAGTGAGGCTGCTTCTCCCCAGCTTCTAGCGTGTTCTGATTCACACAGGCTACAAGCTGGGGAGAACGAGTACCCAGGGTCCCCATTGAACGGGAATCAATGTGCCTGTGTGGTGCACATTGATTTCAGGGGTCAATTGCACCGGAATCTGCCCAGCTTAAGGCATGGTTCACACCAATCTGTTTTACGTGCATTTGGCAACGCATGTTAACATATGTGAGCAGGCCTATAGGATATATAATGTTAGCATCTGTTAGCAATGTGCATTAAACAGACAGGACTAGTATTTATCACCCAAGCAGTGTGTCCAAGATACTTTTGCGAATGTGTAGATGTAGTAGAGGTTCTTTTTGATTGTTATTATATTAGATTCTATCATTTCATATTGAATCTCATTGATTTGTTTTACTTAACCCTCTGAGCGTTTCATGGTTTTGAGGTTTTTTTGCCTGCTCAGCTGAAGGTTGTTTACATAAGCCCGGCGTCACTGGAGACGCCGGACTTATGCTGGAGAAAGGCGACACCCCTCCATTTACATGGAGGTCTATGGCGCCGCCTACCCCCGCCCCCTTCGCGTCATCGGTGATGCGATCGGGGGCGGACCCGGAAGCATCGGCATACATGCCGATGCTCCCGACCGCCGTCAGAAGACGACGAGACCTCGGGCGTTCCTCCGGCTAACTGGGGTTGAGTTTCATGATGCATGAAACTCAGCCCGAGTTAATTCGGGGAGTACGCTCAGAAGGTTAATAATAATTACAAGGAGTTGAGAAGACTCTGTTACTTTGCAGACCACAGCTATGAAGCATTCTCTTCTAAGGATATCTGGATTATAGGTGTAATAGTAATATGAAACTATAGCAGGTACAGTACATATTGCTGCTAGTGATTCCTGGCACATCTGACCATCACTACATTTCTCTTGTAGGCATCCAAAAAGCAATACATTACTATGCAGACCAACATATGCAATGGCAAGACTTGTGCCAATGTCTTTCAGCGAATGACATGTAGGATGGCTCACAGCGACAGCAAATTTGAGGGCTTGATGTTGCCAGTAGAGATGGTCGAAATGAATAAAATTCGATTCTACTTAAATTTCGAGTTTCCCAATCGAATTTTGATTCGACTGCGAAATTTCGACTTTTTTCTAGTCAAAAATTTGCATAAAACATTCAAAAATTCACATAAAACCTAAAATTCGCATAAGGTCAAAAATTCACATAAGGTGGAAATTTTTTAATTGCTGTATGAGCTATAATAGAAGAATCAGTGTACATGCTTTACATTAAGAGCTGAGATTTAAACCCAATTTATACACAAACTTTTTGTTTTCAAATGTTTCCCCAACCCTTCTCTACAACTCCAGCAATTGTTGTGAAGATACCATTTTCAGGGGCTTTGCAATAAGCTGACAAAGTTAGCTAGCACCATGCTGATGGCCCCATAAGAATTAAATAGAGACTTTCTATGTCTCTCTTATTGGTAAAACAGATATACATCCACCACTCTCTAAGTTAGAAGCTCTTTTTTACGTCCTAATAAGATATTACATCCAGTATCTGTCCTGTATCAAATATTTCTAACTTTGCTGTATACTTCAGAACTGACTAGATTGTTTAGAAATGTACATTCAGTGAGTGTGGCTTTGGCAGCGCAGGAATGCAGTTTTAAAATCCTGTCACGATGGTACACGCTGCTCCATAAAATTTACCCTTCTGTCTCCCCAATATGCTGGGGGTGCTTATCCAAACCAGGTGCAAATTGCTCTGCTATCAATATTTCCAGATGGCCGTACGAAACTATTGAAATATTTTGTTATAGCAAGCACGTACAGTAATTCCACATCATTGGAAATCTATTTTACCCCCTACAGCATAGGAGTGGTTCTCTGAAATATCTCTTATTATGCAGATTATCTACAAATAAACTGCAGCTTTTAAATATATATGACTTCCAAATGTGAAATTTGAAATGAAATGAAAGTTTTTTGTAATGAACAGTGCTTCGTAAATGCATGTTGTGTGGTTTTCTTTTTTCTTAAATTGTATTGTATTGTTGTTGTGTATGGATATTGTGAGATGAAAATTTAATAAAGTTTTTATATAAAAAGAATTGAATAGAGACTATATTTCACATGGCACCGATTCTGAAAACTAATTACCTAGTCAAAAGCTTCATACATTTGATGGCTTTTCAAGTACTTTTCTATTACATGACATGGAATGGCACTATAAGCTTATCAGTATGCATAGGACATTAAGAAACCCCTTAAGCCAGTGGTTCCCAAACTGGGGGGCGCGAAGGTATACCAGGGGAGCAATCGCCCTTATTCTTAACCTGTGTTTGAATGGGGAGGGGGAGGGGGGCTCGAAAATGTCCCTAAATAGAAAAGGGGGGCCCTGCAAGGAAAGTTTGGGAACCACTGCCTTAAGCCATAACCGTTTCTTTTCTTTGTAGCAAAGGATTTATTATGACCACTGCTCATATAACATTTTTACTTTGTGCAACTTCTAGGGAAATTCATCTAAAAATGTACAGTTTTCAGAAAAAATATTCTAGGAGACTCCCCCTCACTTTGTTTGGTGTTGTATCTCCTGGACATGAAGACAAAAAAAAAACTCCCATACAGACCTCAAAACTGAAAAAAAAAAAATTCATAGAGTGTTCTATAAAACCACCTTAAAAGGCCCACATATACGTAGCGAGCCACGGATCACAGGTGCCAACATGGGGCGACAAAAGCTCGGTCGGCCAGAGAATAGACATGTCTATAAATCTCTGGCCGATGCCGTTAATTTGAATGGCATCCCCGTTCAAACTAACGGCCGGCACACAAACAGTGCCCGCCGATACTCCGAGTGACGGGATGCAGCGTGACGACATCATCACTCTCCACTCCGACGCCGGTCTGTCGGCCCCCACTCGATACATGTGTGGGGGCCTTTAGATAGAGGCATGACTGGTACGGAGGACAGCAGCGACAGAACATAGGGCCACGTTAACATATCTAAAGATATGCAAAGTTGGCACCTAAACACAGTATATCAACAAAATTCTGACCCTACTCAATCTGCCCAGTTGTTGATAAAAGGAAATATGCGGATCCTTCATTTGGGCTGAAAAGCTTCCTATACAAACCAGGTAAAGTTCAGATAATAAGGAAGGCAGACGCAGTTCTTTTTTACATTCAATATACCTAAAAATCGTAATAAATTGATCATTTGAAAATCTATTCCTTTTTTTTTTCGCTTGACCAAACGTGAAATCGAACATATAATCAAGCAGTGATCGAACAAGGCAAATGTCAGGCAAATTTTCTCCAAGCAAAGCTTCAGCTGAGCCGGGGAGAGAGCAGAGCCATCTCTCCCCAGCCAGCCGATATCTGACAGCAGCGTGATGACGTCATCATTCTGCTGCAGGGTACATCGGACCCTCCAATATCGAGCCGTCTGTACCCTGCTTACCTGTGGATGCCAACCTTAAATGAGGCCTGTAGAACAAAAGATCTATATTGAATAATCAGTACCTCCTTCATCTTGCTGATTTTCCAGATAATGATATAGCTATCAGATATATGATTTTTTTCTTTTTTAAAGATCCCCATACGCCTTGCAGTCTTTTCATACAATTTCTGTACAATCAACTTTTGTTCTACCAAAACTATGTAATAGGAGGATCTTTCTAAACCTTCCAATCACTATGTATTCTATCAGGGAGGCCACTATACTACATAGTTGTTGGTAGATCTAATGGAAATTGTATGGATCTTAAAGTGTATGGGGGGCTTAACAGGGTTTGTTCATTTGAGCCAAGCAACCAAATGAACACTATGTAACCATAACAGCTAATTACGGTCATCACTGCTATTTTTGCTTGTTAACTCTTCATCTACCTTAGCACTTGAACCTGCACTTACTGGGTGTGGAGCAGATCTATATAGTGATAAAGCAGTGAGAACATACTTATCAGTCTGCTTCAGTAATCTGTTGCCAACACAGCTAAATAACAAAGTTCAGGTAAAGGATAAAGTAAAACTCATGTCTGAGCTAAACTCCACGATAGCAGACCCTCCTTTATCGTCATGGTAATTCTAAAGGCCCCCATACACTTCTAGATTTTCCTTTCAATCAACTTAAAAAGATAAAAAAAGAATTGGGATCAGGGAAATCAGTGATTGATTGTAATGTATGCCAACTGTAGTAACAGATTTTTGATCAATTTTTTTGGGATCGACTGAGCAAGTCCAATAATTTTTCGATCGAAAATTTTCCAAATTTTAATTGTTTTAGGTCGATCTAACCATGTGGGCTGCAATAGATTTTGAATCAATCAAAAAAATGTATTGAATGAAAAATCTAGACGTGTATGGAGGCCTTAACTTGCCATAGATATTCAAAAATATAGCACTTCTGGGAGTGGGAACATAAGACATTCCCCCCACTTCATGCTTGAGGTCAGCAGTCAATTGCCAAGTGTAAACACTGACATTGTTAGTTGTGTGTGCGTATGACATTTTTAACTATATGGAGGAATATAAAAAAATATACATATAAAACTTGAAAATCCGTTTAAGGACTGTAGTTGCATATCTTGGGAGCCAAGTATACACTCCTTGCTGAGCTTGCCAATCCATCACACAAATCTAGACCTATAAAAAAATGGGGTCAAAGGAGTAAAAGGGGTTTAAAAGGAGCACATAGTTAATGTTACTATACACATGCAGTATGGGGATGGTCCAACGTGCATATGCCAGGTGCACCAAGGCAGGTAGAACGATAATCTTGAAGATTCAGTGCAGTCAAGCATTTGTGTTAGGGTACCTATACACAAGTCGATTTTGTGTTAGTAAATCCTTGTTCTAGCGCCATTACTTTGGACGGGGACCCTCGACCCCCATCCAAACTATCGGCCAGGGCCACATCATCCAAAGTGGTGTGCATTGATTCACCGAACGGTGGCTGAATGGTAGTTCATCGATTGCAGCATAAGCACGCGGCGATCAATCGTTTGTACTGAACTGAAGAGTGTATTGCTAGCTTTAGAGAAGGGAGAAAATAGTAGTATAAGTTTTGTACCTATTTTGACTTCTTTTCAATTACACAGGTTTGAGACTAAAAAAGCTGTTTAATTAGTTCCATCAAATTTCTATGTATTTCGGTGTGCTAAAAACAAAAATATTGAAAAAACTAAATAAAATAAAAAAATATTAAAAAAAATTGTATCAGTACCTAATTTTTTTAAATAAAGTATTTTTGTATATATTTTATTGTTCAGAAAAAAAAATACATTCATACCTGCAGTAATAGTCAATAACTTATTATTGATTCTGTATAAATGGACATGCCAGGAAGTGACCCCTGGCACCTGTCTCAACATGGTATCTTAAGGTAACCATAATCCTTACAATTTGGCTTTACAATTGATTTTAATTTGACCAAAAATATAATACAAGGGGCTTTCAAATGACCCAATCAATCTATATCAATAAGAAAGACTCCTGCACTACTTAAGCCCCCCATACACCTTTAGATTCCTCCATAAAATTTCCATCAGATCTACCAACAACTATGTAGTATGGTGGCCTCCCTGATAGAATACATAGTGATTGGAAGGTGTAGAAAGGTCCTCCTATTACATGGTTTTGGTAGAAGAAAAGTTGTACAGAAATTGCATGGTAATTGTATGTGGGGCTTTAATTGTTATAAGATCTAAAGGAAATTGGGTAGAGATTGAACGTTGTGTTGTCATTAATGAGGAGAGCTGTGGTAATGATCAAAAGCACATGAGGATTAGGCCAGGCCCATTTTCATGACAGACAATATATATACACTGCATAATGCAGCACGTGTAGTACACGGGTTTCCATTCCCACTTGTATGCGTTGTGCATTATGGTATTAAGCACTACTGCAAGCATTTTGAACACGCTAGTGTTAACATTTCCAATACACTTGTATTAAACTAAATGCAGCTTGTCTGATAATGCACATGGTGTGTGTTGTGCATAAGGCATGCAATGCCAGCACAAATGTAGCGCTGCGATAGAGCCCTAATACAAGTGAAAACCACCAGATCTAGAGCTTTTTCCAGCAGTCACCTCCAGTGAACATGGGGCAGCATGGACTGTTACATTCAGGCTTTCAATGAAAGGAAATCAGTTGTACAGAACACAAAGTAAATTGGTCCCAAATTTATTGCACGAAATGCTGGTAGAAATCAAGTATTTGTCTTCACTCTAGTATAAATTAGATCTTTCTGCTGCATACACAGAGGGATTGGACACTTTGGACTAGAAGCTTCAGCCTAGTGTGTGTTTGTTGAAGAGATATTCAGCCATGCCAGCATGGCTAGACCAAAGCTTTTTCAAGCTGGTGATGTGATCCCCAAGTTTTTTCATTGTCTCTACACTGTCCGACAAATATGAGGATTCCAGAAAGTCGGTCATCTGCAGAGAAAAAAAAAATCTGTTAATGGTTTGTTCCATGAGTTCGTATGGTAAGGTTTATGCAAATAGATATGAAAGCTTAACGTTTTTGGTAAGAGCCTTGCAGTGCTTAAACCTCAGTCAAGTACTAATTGCAGTGTCCCTTCTGCATATTTCCACTACTATAGTAAAAGGGACTGTGCAGTTACATATTAAGTTGGCGGAGATACTTCTGTTTAAAAATCTTTGTGCGTACAGCTGTTAGACGCCAACGAGCAAGTCAGTGATTGGTTAGGATGGATCTCTAAACAACCAACCTGCCTTAAGCCCATTGTCTGCTATAGCGGAGTGGTAGAGGAGTTTCTACACAAAGTATTTTATCTGGGAGAGACCTTTCCTTACTTGGCATCTTTACAGCACCCTATTATACTAGAACACACAGGAGTTTACTGGGACTATGTAATAATGATATAGACAAGAGAACTGCACTGGAACTGGACTGCACTAGTTACTTTATGGAGACATAACTCCACGCTCTTCCTGCGTTCATTAACTGAAGTAGTGGGTGACTGCCTAGTTGAGGAAAAAGAGCTATGTGATTGTAAGGGAATCAGAAATGGCATTCGAGTTTCCCATTGGAAATCCTAAAATGCACTTTCCCTGCTTATTTTTCACTAATAAGAAGTCAGCTACTCACATGAGGATCATTCTTGCCAGCAGCCACACCGTGGAGGTCCAGCAGGGCCTGGTTTACAGTTTTCTCTAGCTTTAAAGCAGTCTGTAGCGCCTCCAATCCATTTGTCCAGTCATCACGCTCAGGTTTCTTTTGGTGTGAAAAGAATAAAGGAATAGTGATTTGTGTAAAGAATGCACAAAGAATGAAAGTCTTTTCAGGATAATGCAAGATTTTCCCTTGCAACCCCCCCCCCCCCCCTTTACCCAAACCAACTTGGGACCAAATGTCTGCAACACATAGTAGAACACACACATAACTCATTGACTTTTTTTTACCTGCAGATGGTGCAGTAAACACACTAAATGAGGAACAAACACCTGCCATACATTTTATTGCCATTGCGACATAGAATACAGTCAGTGATTGCAGAAAGTGTTAAACTTACATATAAATGCTTCATGTAAAAGTTATGTTTTAGTTTTGAATAGCATAGCAAAACTGACTGTCACAACTATGGCTTCATTATTGTAGTAAATCATCTCACTGATCAATATTGTTGCTTGAGAAGAAGTATGTCAAATTGCCTACTTTCTATTCTATTTACCAAGAAGAATGAAAACGTTAAGGTAGTCTTTATGAGTCAAAGAGTAAAGACCAGGACTTTTGAAGCTTGGAAGCAACTTTTTTAGA
The DNA here is from genome assembly GCA_036250615.1 of Ptychadena robeensis. Taxonomy (NCBI): domain Eukaryota; kingdom Metazoa; phylum Chordata; class Amphibia; order Anura; family Ptychadenidae; genus Ptychadena; species Ptychadena robeensis. The sequence goes on from CM070038.1 coordinate 73,357,210, forward strand.
ACATCAAAACGCCTAATTCCCACCAGAGCCATTTACACAAATTGTCATGTAAACTACCACAGAATACAATTTGCACTTGTTGGACATGCATTAGCATGCGTTGGCCAACGTTCCTTAACACCTTAACTTGCCTTCTACCCAATCCATGCCTACAGGTAGGGAGCTTATGCATTTCAATTATATGAACAATAGGGGTTGCATTGTAGTACTGAGAATTTACAACTGTAAAAGTAAGGCTCTAGAAAAAGATGCAATGTAGTACCATGAAGGGACCTTACCTCTACACTCTGGAGAAAAACTCTCCCTCCTCTCTGGTTCTGGTATTTTATTAGCTTCTCAGCATGCTCTCTCTTCTCCTCTGAACGTTCCCGGAAAAACTTGGAAAAATTAGCAAGAGCTACATCGTCACGATCGAAATAGGATGCCTAAAAAGAAGCACATTTCCAATTATTCACATGTTCAAAAAGGTCTTAAAATTGCCTACAGAGGGACATGAAGAGCACATTGGCTGGAGCGTGCCCCATTAACGTAATTGGCGCCGATGTTCCGTATTTTGCAGAAATGTCCAATGATCTCCAATGGACACAGCTCCAGCAGCACCGCAATGAAGACATTGCAATTCACTTTCTAAACAAAGCTTTGAGAACGTGGAGCAAACACTGTCCCATTTACCAGAAATGAAAGTGTTCTCTCTGTGGCCATAGGCTTAGTGTCCTCTGCTTCTTTTTTCCCCATTGTGCGGGTTTAAATTGTGGTGCCGCTGGGGACGGGTCCATTAAAGATCAATGGACACGACTGCAAGATGCAGAAAAGCAGCGTCCAAACAGCATTGGACACATGGGCTTAATGGGTTGGGTACAATTTCAATCCACTAGACTTATACATTGAAGAAAAAAATCCCACACACTCCCCCTCACAAGTATATCAGTAGTGAAAGGGCCCCAATATATCCACATACAAACCTTAATTATGAAGCATCCTGGTTCACTTAATATATACGGTTCATCGTTTTGTTTTCATTGAAAGCAAAAAAACTGTTGATTTTGTCAGCAATCTTAAGCCTTGCCTCCACTGCTCCCTTGGTTTTGGGGTGCGCTGATCGCATAGGAAGCCACTGTGTCCATGTCCGCATTTTTGAAGGCATTAATGCGAATGTGTCCATACAGCTTACTGGAGACTTTAGATGGATAACTTAAGCTCACCAAACACGGCCTGTCTGCATTGAATGATCTACATAACGCAACATTAATATCTCCCCGATTGGATACAGATATATAGTTAAGGTTTTCTTCATATTATAAAGCTTGGGAAAACTCAAGTTGATTGTACAATAATTGTACAGTTAAGCCCCCCATACACCTTCAGATCTCTCCATACAATTTCCTTTATATCTACCAACAACTATGTAGTGCCGGGTCCTCCCTGATAGAATCCATAGTGATTGGAATGGTTATGCTGGCCATACACCTTTAGATCTCTCTGTCAGATATCCTTTAGATCTACCAACAACTATGTAGTGCCGGGTCCTCTGCGATTGAACACAGGTAGACTTGATGGTTTAGAAAGCCCCTCATATTACATGGTTTTGGTAAAACAAAAAATGAGATCTAAAGGAAATCTGACAGAGAAATCTAAAGGTGTATGGGGGCCCTTAGAAAGGTCCTCATATTACATGGTTTTGGAAGAAGAAAAGTTAATTGTACAGAAATTGTATGGTAACATTGTAAAGTGTATGGGGGGCTTTAGATTGTAACATGTATGGTGACCCTCTACTAGGCATTAAGAGCAGAGTCACTAAATGCATTTTTCCCCTCTACATTCTAGGGCCCCCATACACCTTTAGGGCCCTTTTACACTATAGGTATGCGTATCTGCATATATACAAAAACGAATGCGTTTTTCACATTACATCTGTGTTTTGCATTTCCGTTTTTAAAAAAAATCTATGAAAAATTCATACAGCAGGAAGTTTTTGAAAACGCAACGCATGCAGTGTGAATGGCAACATTGGTTGTCTATGTAAAAACACGTGGAGTAAAAAAATGTGCACGTTTTTAAAACGCAATGCGTATAGGGTGAAAGGGCCCATAGATTTCTCTGTCAGATTTTCTTTAGATCTTCTTTTGTTTAACCAAAACCATGGATCTTTCTAAACAATTAAGTCTACCTTGCAGAATACCCAGTACTACATAGTTGTTGGTATGGATATCTGACAGAGATCTAAAGGTGTATGGCCAGCTTTAGATTGACAGTTGACACTCACTGCATGCATGACTTGATGTAAAATCTTGTTTATATCTACCAGCAACTTAATAGCCTGCCTATAGATTGATTGGAAATTTAGGAATGTTCTCATATAACATAGTTACAGTGAAACTAAAGTAGATTGCACAAAGATTGCATGGCGAGATTGTAACATGTATGGAAATTAGTGGCGGTCAGCGTGCATACTAATAACAAATGATATGTACGGAGAGCAGAGGAACCTTTCTGGATACAGGAATCCCCATGACAAGTTCCCACAAATCATTTACGATTAAATAGATAAAACTACTGCCATCTATGTGTCCTCCATACACAATACAATCTTACCATACAATTTTTACTTCTACCAAAACCATGTAATAGGAGGACCTTTCTAAACCTTTCAATCACTATGTATTCTATCAGGGAGGACCCGACACTACATAGTTGTTGGTAGATTCTTATACGTGTTTTGTGTTGTAGCATAAACAACCATTTATTAACGAATCAAACCACATTCGAGAAGAGAGGGACTTTTGCAGCAAAACAAACTAAACTAGAGAGTTCTGCCTTGATCCCTTAAGCTGACCATACACCTTTAGATCTCTGTCAGATATCCTTTAGATCTACCAACAACTGTGTAGTATAGGGTCCTCTGCGATTGAACACAGGTAGACTTGATGGTTTAGAAAGTCTCTCATATTACATGGTTTTGGTAAAACAAAAAGGAGATCTAAAGGATATCTGACAGAGAAATCTTAAGCTAGCCACACATGCTCGATTAGATGAATTTTTTCATCGATTGAACGAAAATCGAGAAATGCCCACATGGTACGATCGATGATAATTGTTCGATGAAGGCAGAAAAATTGATCGAATTTTGATCGGACATGTTGGAAAATCACCGTCGATTGTGCCAAAATCGTTTTACAATCGTCGATGTTTGTGGTGTTTCTCCTGGATCGATTAGATTCAATATAATTAACATAGACCACTTCAATCTGAACTTCAATCGTTTCCAGACCAAAATCAACGATTTTAGTTATCTTTTTTAGTCGAAATCGCACCACAATCGCAAACTCAATGTGAGGTGTATGTTGATGCGATTAAGATCAATTTGACGATTGAATTCCTCAATCTAATCGAGCATGAATTGAACCAAAATCGAACCGTGTGTGGCTAGCTTAAAAAGATGTATGGGGACCCTTATTCGTATGTAACTACACCCAGTATGGCTTTATTTATATAAACACACAATAAAACAAAAGCATGTGTCCCCTCCTGCAGGAAGAGGAGAGGGTCAGATAACTTCCGGGAGACAATACACAATACAAAGCTGTAGCTTTGGTTAGAACACATGGTTGTGTGATCCCTCTTTTGTTTGATATACACACAAGTGCAGCTCTTTCGTTACACCAATACGTCACAACTATCACAATATGACACACAAAGGGCATAGCAGAGCAGACATTATGGAGGAGAGTGACCCTCCACCAAGGAAGTGCTTACCATAGACAAGTAGACATAGGAGCTGTGATATTTCAGGTTCACCATGCGGTTGAGGCCGGCCTCGCAGTCCTGGTGGAAGTTGTGCCTGACCTGAGACTCCATGATTATCTGTGGACTGCAGACAGAGATGAATGTGTGTATACAGAGGAGGCCCTAATGTGGCAGAGACAGCAGAAGCCCCTCCTAGCCCCCTTATCTGTCTCCTCCCTACCACACATTGCTGACACAGGAGGCCAGGCTCACCCTCCTGTTGCACATTCCACTGCCAAAAAGCATCATTCATGCTCTGTTTAATGTGTGTCTGTACACAGTGATCATGCAGAACTAGACATGGCAAATGCAGAAACTGCCACAACCTTTTTAAGACCAAAATAGGAACTACCATTGCAAAACTTTAAAATCTTTAGGTGGGTTTACACAGTTAAGCTGGTAACACGCAGCTCGTTCGAGGTTCACGGTGTTCTGAAATATTTTCCTACCCTTACAACTTCGCATGTGCAAATAGCCCTAGTTTTGGGTCTTTTCAGGGTTAATCTTAGGAATTTTGGGTGTCAAGGTTAGGGGTTTGGGGGGGGGGG
>CM070038.1:73361550-73373897 GCA_036250615.1 Ptychadena robeensis
GATAGTAGGGGTAAATTTTGGGGATTGAAGGGTTAGGTTTGGGGGGTTAAAATTATTTTTACCTCCCCAATCCCCTAACTTTAACCCTCGGAATCCCCTAACCTTGTTTGGTCCCACTCGAAAACATGGATGGCCACATCCGATATGGGCCAGTTAGATGGCTGTGAGCACGCACGGCGCTCGAAGCGTCACAGATCTGGCACAGTCCCAGCTTTAGATTTTTCCATTCCAACTGATTCCTTTTTACGAAAAGTGATTGAAAGCTGAGCATTGAACGATTTTATGTTCTCTCTTTTCTGAATTTTCTCTTTTAGGCACGTTTTTTTTTTACAAAAGCATCTATTGTAGTCAATGGAAGTGTTTATGTGTGTTTAAATAGAGCCTTAACGTAGCCATACACAAATCGTTTTTTCTGTTTGTTTAACCAGGAATCGATCAACTGGGAATCGATTCCTGCCCACCTGGTGCAATCAGCCAATCAAAATTGAAGAAGATATTGATCGAAAGGAGATCGGACGTGTCGTTTATTTGGGCTGATTTTGGCGGAGTTGAACGGGAATCAATTGGTTAAGCTGGCCAAAGAGGCTTCGATTTTATAATGATTTCTGAACGAACGATCGTCACAATCGATCGTTCACAAATTGATTCATGTTTAAAGTATGCGATCGCCTGAATGCCATAAAAGCGTATGAAAAATTGATTGGGCATTGATCAGACATGTGCGTTTTTTTGGTTGATCTATCAGAAATCGAAGGATGTTATTGGATGTGCCCTTTTCATACTGGAACCTCTTTTACTAGTTTTTGCATACCCAGAGAGAGAAGTCCAGACTTCTATTGCGTCCTCAGTTTCACAATGGACACAACTATGTTTACTGACAGTGGTGGGCAACTGAGTTGATATCTAGGGCCACAAGTGCAGCCCCCGGCATCACTAAAGGGCCACACATAACATCGATCCAGACCCTCCCCCTGTCGACATATCTCATCAGGCGGTGGACCAGATCCAGTCAGGGATTCAAAAGTCAACAGCACCCAACACCCAACAACACCCACCACCCTCCTGCCCCTGGGTGCAGCGCTCACATGTAGACCTGGTTTCCCTGATCAATATTACCAATCTTACTGATGTAGGACCACCAAAGTTGTTTGTAAAGCTGGATCAGCGTGTGACCACTTGACAGGTGAGTTGCTATGCATTAACAGTTCGATTGTGGGGGCCGCATGTGGAGGACCAAGGGGGGCGCCGAACAACGCACAAAGGGCCGCAGGTTGGGCACCTACGGCGTAGATGCATAATGACACAGTGGCTATCTACTCACCCTCTACATACATCACTACTAAAACACGCTGTACGAGAACAGTTTAATCTGGAAAGATTGGCCGCTAACAATCAATACGATAAGGCGGTTACTAAGTTATTTCGGAGATGGGGCAAGTATATCACTGTGGCGCTGCTTCAGCATTGACATTCCTCCTGGAACACTCTAAATGATCTTCGCAACTCTTTAGGCCTCCTCAAAATTACTTAAGGGTTTGCGCTCTGCCGCATGGTGGCTCTCTTAATGCCCATATTTCTGGGCGGAAACTAGCAGGATGGGTCATTAAAATGCACAGGAAGCGGTTTGCCCTTATTGTGCCAAAATGACAATTTCTATAGATGAATGCCTAGATTCTACCTGGTTGGTTTGAAGTTTATTGTTAGAATGATCTAATGTTGAACGGTTAGATAACAATTTATACAGCAAGGGAAGTGATGGGTTTAGCTTGCTCATTGAGGCGAATCGTGAGGTATGTATTCTGCAGGATGTTTTTGACTGTTTCTTCCCTCAGCTGCCTATCCTTAATGGTTGAATTGATGTGAATTGTTTGTTTGTAATATGCTACAGAATGCTTATCGGCCTGTTGGCCTACCATGAATATTGAATTGAAAGTTTATTTTTGTATTGAATGGATATGTTTGTAAAATTAGAAAAATTAATAAAAATGAAGTTAGAAAAAAAAAGATCTGCCCTTTTGAACAACCCATGCAGGCCTCATCCCACTTCCATCATTTCCGATCGCATTTTTAGTTAGCCAACCATTAGTTATGTCACCGCTAGGGCGCATAAAGTGGCGATAAATTGTACCCTGAAAATGGTGCACTTCCAATCAATGTACCACTTATGATCAAAGACTCAATCGCATGTCCCGATCACGTACATGATCGATCTCTGAGAAATCTACACATCTAAGGCCAGCGTTAGGAATTGTTCGCTTTGTGGAGCGGACAAACAATCACTGTTCGATAGACTCACTTTGGAATCGGCCAAAAAATTGCATCGGCGATCTAATCGAAAAAAAATTACGACATGGCTATGGCTACCATTAGATTGGGCAACTCCTCCTGTGTTATAACCTGTACCTGTGTATTATCTTGTGTTGCATCCCTACTCTAATTTAATGTACAGCGATGTGTAATATGTTGGCGCTATATAAATAAAAGCTAATAAAAATATTTATGATCGGACATGTTGGTTCATTTCAATGTCAAGTGTCTGACGGGTTTTCTTGGTATTTTGAAGATGGATGTGAATCATCTGCTGCCCACCTTGAACAATCAACTCAAATCCTTTGAATTAAAGCTATCCGAATAGATATTTCGGCCAACCGCATTACCCCCCTCCTCCAATCCCATCCTCTTCTAACTTTACTCTCTCCCCCCTTCCTCCAATCCCATCCTCCTGTAACTCTTCCCTCACCTCACTTTCCCCTGTCAGTCTGGAGGAAGTCACCTCTCTGCTTCGCTCTTCTCCTTCCACCATCTGCCCACTTGACCCTATACCCGCTGATCTTCCTAAGACCCATTTCACCACCCTCGCCCCGACACTAGAGATGGTCGAATTGTTTTAAAAAAAATTTACGATTTTGATGATTTCGAGTTAATTGCAAAGTCCCTGGACATGGTATCATCACTGGAGATATAGAGAAGGGTTGGGGGTATACGCCAATGAAAAAATTATGTATCTAACACAAATAGTTTTTGCACAAATTAGGTTCAAAGTCAAGTCAAAATTTCGAAAATCGGAATTTCGACTTTGTTTTTTAACTTAATTTATGCAAAAACTACACCTGCTAGAGTAAAACTTTTTTTTCAAATGTTCCCACAACCCTTCTCTACATCTCCAGCTATTTTGGTGATGATACCATGTTCAGGGGCTTTGCAATCATCTCACAAAGTTAGCAAGTCGAAAAATTCGACCATCTCTACCCCACACTGACTGAACTTTTCAACATCTCCCTTTCCTCTGGTATTTTCCCATCATCCTTCAAACATGCCATAGTCCTCCCCATACTGAAGAAGCCATCGCTTGACCCCTCTCTTCCCTCTACCGATCAATCTGTCTTCTTCCTTTTGCTTCAAAACTACTTGAGCACCTTGTTTACAAAAGACTCACCAACTATCTGACTGTGAATTCCCTCTTTGACCCCTTCCAACCTTCTCATTCCACTGAGACAGCCATAACTAAAGTTGCCAACGACTTGCGCACTGCCAAGGCCCAAGGCAACTTCTTCTGTTGAATCTCTCCTCTGCCTTTGACACTGTTGACCACCCTCTTCTTCTATAGACCTTGCGCTCTATTGGTATTCAGGACTCTGCTCTTTCCTGGTTCTCCTCCTACCTGACCGACCGCTCTTTCCAAACCTCCTTCAATGGCTCCTCTTCTTCTCACACCCCCCTCACTGTTGGCGTCCCACAAGGTTCAGTCCTTGGCCCAGTCCTTTTCTTCCTCTAAACCTCCTCCCTTGGCAAACTCATCTCATCCTTTGGCATGAAATACCATTTATATGCTGATGACACCCAAATCTAACTATCCACCCCGGCCTTCATTCCCTCTGTCCTGGACAACATCTCTCTGCGCTCTCCTTTATTCCCCACATACAAAACATTGCTAGATCATGCCACTTCCATCTCCACAACATCTCCAAGATCCGCCCCTTCCTCTCCCCAGAAACCACCAAAGTCCTGGTACACGCTCTCATCATCTCTCGTCTGGACTACTGTAACATCATCCTCTCTGGTCTTCCTCTCACTAGACTTTTGCCTTTTTCGCTCCTCATCTGCTTCTCCTCTCTGCAAATCTCTACACTGGCTTCCAATTGCCCAGAGAATCAAATTCAAAGTTCTGTGCCTTGCCTTCAAATCACTCCACACCTCCTGCCCTCCTTACACCTCCAACCTGGTACAGAAATACACCCCAAATCGCCCCCTCCGCTCCTCAAGTGACCTACTAATATCATCCCCGCTAATAACCTCATCGCACGCAAGGTTTCAGGACTTCTCTAGGGCCGCTCCTACTCTCTGGAACTCTCTCCCTCGTCCCATTAGACTTGCTCCTACTTTTGGCACTTTAAAAAAGCCCTAAAACCCCACCTCTTCAGTCAGGCCTATCCATCTTTTCACTCCTAACATCACCACCATGCCAGTCCCATCCCCCCCGCCTATTTTATACCTTGTTCCCCAACCTATTAAATTGTAAGCCCAACCGGGCAGGGTCCTCAACTCCTCCTATTTCATACCTGTGTGTTATTGTGTGTTTATATCTCCACTCTAATGTATTTTACAGCGCTGCGTTATATGTTGGCGCTATATAAATAAATGATAATAATAATAATCAAATGATTTTGAGGTATCAACTTTTTTGGGCCACAGGCTTCTGTAAAAAATCGACCCCAAATCCAAAGGTGGTGTGCTCATCGATTGCAGTACGATCTATTGCCGATTCTTCGATTGCCAGGAATGATCAAGGCGTGGTGAGGTCATCACGCTGTGATTGATCAGGAATCAATTGAACGGAAATCAATGTGCACCAAATGGGCACATCGATTCCAGTTCAATGGGGACCAGTTCTCCCTAGCTCGCAGCCTCACTCACAACACAAGGCTGCAAGCTGGAGAAAGGCAGCCACCCAGAACACAGCCTCACAGAGACGTGCTGGCTCCGCCCCCTTCCCACACTCACATTTATGCAAAGTAATGGAGATTGAACAGCGTTTTCCCAATATGTTGGAACCTTGTTAAATCGAGTTTCTTCTAGTGGGTTCTATTGATCCCACTCGAAGGAAGGCACCCATGGGTAGATTTGTAAATAGATTAGAGTACAATCAAGATCCATGAGCTTGCATGGCGCTCGATTGTACTCTAATCTATTTACAGATCTACTAGTGTGTGACTAACTTTACTCCTGTCTTTATCCTCAAAGAAGTACTAGGATAGGGCTAGAATTAAACATTTGTCATTTCTATCTGCATTGCTCTTGCAGTTGTCCTGCTTTCCTGGCAGGTAGTGCATGAGGGTCCATAGGGTCTGACAGACCTGGAAATGCAATACCAGCTCTATGCCAGGCCCTATGCCATACCTCAGTAAGGGGGAGAGCTTTTGGTAAGGTAGGTAACCTCTTCCCCACAACAGAAGGCAGGCTTGGTATTGCTTGCAGGCTATGAACGTACTAAACTCTTATTATGTGCACGGTCAGCTTCATATGCATGTGCGTAGAGGTTTAATAGGTTTGTGTCTTGGAAGACCGGTTCTTATGACCTGTAACCTCACATCCTGGGCTGTTCAGCAGCTTTGTAGAAGCCGTACAAACCCTTGTATAAATATTACCTTGAAGTCATTTTTCCTTCTCATAGGGCTCAAACATGACGCAAGGCATTTTTTCAATGTGAACCCTGCACTGTCTTTACATGGATCGATTCCCATACAATCGACAAACAATCGGTCATTGAATGATCTTTGTCGACCATATGGTGAATAGATGCGCACCACTATTGGCAATCGATTCCTGGGCAAATTTGGTTTGGGACCTTCAGCCCCCATCGATCGAACAGGGATTTACCTACATGTCTGCGTTCGATGCTGCAACAATTGTTCAGTTTGCTAAATGGACCAGTGTATGGCCAGCATTACAGTGTTTAACTGTCTTACTAATATATGCCAGTTATTACCAATCACAAAAGCATTTTAAACATTTACCAGAGGACCCCTGTACAAGACTTTTTTTAAGATATCACACAATTTGCTAATTGGATATTAAACATGGACATGTGGCTTGATGAATTTTGGGGTCCCAATCACACCATTGTGTTACATTTGTTGCTTTAAATGTGTTGCAGTAAGGGAGCCAATTCATCTGACCTCCTGAGTGTTTCACACTTGGCTTGTGAGGGAAAATGTAATAAAAAGTGCAGAACATGATAGGCCATTTCCGCTAAAATGATCTCCAATTCTTTAAACTGGTAACAAAAACCTGAAAGATCGATGATCAGCTCCAGGAAGACCAACAGGTCTAAAGGTAGTCATACACGGTCTGATTCTTCCTCGATACATGAGGGACCAACTGCAGTGTGAAGACATCATTGTTCTGAAGCCAGACGCTCAGAAGATCGGTGGACACCCTTTGTGTGTTGGACATTACTTTGGCACGCAAGTTAGAAGGCAAACGGGGCCAAAAGCTAGCTATGCATAGTAATACTGGGGAAATCGGCAGTTCCCCCTCTGCTCCCCAATGTGTGAGATAGAAGACATGATGTGACGGCAAGTGCTCACTATGGGCTGAAATTGGTTTTGCAGGAAGATTAAATGTATACAACTTATGTCACTTGGATAACCACAGAAAAAACATTACTAACTATGAAAGGTTGCAGTTAGCAGTGTGAAATTGAATGTAAATTACTACTCTAAAAAAAAAGGTTGTTGGAGACCTGGGGATTGAAAGTATTCAGATCAGAGTAGGCGTATGCAAGAGAAAAGCACTTTTGGAATGTTGACAGTTGTAATATGACTATGTTTGGTTACTAACCCAGAACATTTTAGGGTTGCACTACTGAGGTATGAGATCTGGGGGTTCAAACAGTGTTGTACTGTGAGAGTTACATGTGACCCAAAGCCAGCTGGTGACCTGTGGATGGAGACAGCTAATCGGAGGATCAATCAGGAACAGGGAGGTCAACCTGCGCAGAATCTACCATGCAGGAAACAGATGCAAAACAGTGAGGAAGACTACATTTAATAAACCCACACTACATATGGGATGAGTACCAAACAACATAACCTGGTACTGATCTGAGTAGCTCACTGAAAAAGTTATGTATATATATAATGAACGATGAGGAACACAGCCTCATGGTTAATTTAAAACTGGCCAATTAGTAATTTGACTGCATTTGAAACATTCTGTAAATTAGTAGGTGACTGTGACAGGTAACATTACCTCCATGGAACTGGATCCCTGTATGTAATGCACTGTAATATAAGAGAATAGGTCGTAGATAAAGTAAGTGAACAAGGCGGGTGTGTTCTGCTAATACTGTGGCTTCTTTTACATCCAAAATTGTCAGACAAGTCATTCAATACCAGATGACAATGTCATTGACAATGAAAAGAGCTCTACATGGGCATACATGGGTAGATACCTGTGTGATCAACCAGCAACTGATCACAGCGTGGTGATATCAAATCGAAGCTTGGCTCTGTTCCCTTTCCTGTGCTAAATTCTCCACGTATACTTGGGACCATACCGGAACTGGCATGATTATTATTATTGTTTCTATGTTGTTGTGTCTGTAATTTGAGCTTTTGAGCAAGTTACTTTTGCTTTCAGGGCCTGCGGCCCAATCTTGTTTTAATCCAAATAAATGTTTACTGTGTTGTACATACAGTACCTACCTATTTATCCTTGTTACCAATGTTTAGGAGCCTTTAAAGTCCCCTAGCCCCTGATTTCCTCAGGGGGAATATATGGAACTGGGCTGATGGACCTAGGTTCAACCTCCCAGTGATTTTTTGTAATTTGTTTTGGGATGCTGACTCCATGCCCTTAGAATAGCATTTTCTCTTTTCTCAGGTAAAGTGGTGCACATAGATTCTCTGCTCAATCTATGAACGCTTGAACACAGCGTAGTGACATCATGCTACACTCGAGGGTTCATAGATTGAATTGGTATCGACCCAAAGAACAACCTGTTACAATTCATGCCAGCCAGTTGAAAAGAAAACAGAAGAAAAAAAAAACACACATTTGTTCAATGTTTGAAAGCCTGTGTTTACTGACGCTCCATAAACATTCTTGATTGATTCCTGGTCAATGCAAAGCCAGTAGACACTGACACTGATCACAGTAATTTTCCTAGGTAGAATTAAGCAGGGTACAGACCTGCAGATATGGGCCAGATCGTTGGCCGCTTCAAGCGCCGTGCGTGCTCACAGCCATCTATCTGGCTCATATAATATATGTTTTCGAGGGGGACCAATCAATCCCGCTTGAAAACCATATCGGACATGACCGTTAATAACACCTGATGCCCGTGGTCTCTAGGCAAGGCAAGAGCAGAGCTGACAGCCTCCACCGATATCTGACAGCAGTGTGATGACGTTATCACGCTGCTTAAGGGTTACCAAACATGGGTTGATGCCAGGGAGATCGAATTGAATGCTTGAGCGCTGTGTAATGAAGTCACCATGCTACATTTGACAATTGAACGGCAAATCGATTTGCACCACGTTGCACAATCAATTATCGATCGATACTTTGTATGGGGAACCTGCTGCGCATCCAAAGTAAACAGGTATTTACCAATTTGTTGGTTCCCTGTTCGATCGAGCTTTCTTCAAACTGGATTAATCGATAGATGGCTGCGTTCGACTCCCAAACAAGCAATTACTGCAAGCGTGCACAGCGATCGATTGTTTAGGAATCGATTGAAAAATCGGCCCATGTATGGTCACATTTAGTGTGAATGTAGCATTTGCTGGCATGGTGTGATGTAGGTGCCCTAATATAGACAGAATCTGGTATGGTGGCATGGTCATTTGCCAAGGTGGCACATGCACACATGTGATTAGCTGTCTCCATCCACAGGTCACCAGCTAACCTGGGTCACATGTAACTCTCACAGTACAACACCGGTTGAACCCCCGGATCTCATACCTCAGTATGATGTTGATCAGGTTCCTATAACATGGCAAAGTTCTGACTATTGTGATATTGGGGGTTTAGTACAGGTTCTGGTTCTGGTAGCTCAGTTCTGTGAAGGCTCTTTGCTTTTATTCACCATTCAGATGATGAAGAATGGGCCAAGGTATAGAATCTAAAGCTGGCCATACATGCATCGATTCGCTTAACATGACAGCAGCCACATGACTTTTTTTGCTACAAGGTGGCTCCAGATTGTGCTTTTAGGATTAACCCACAAATTCATGGGTGAGATCATGGGCTTTGGTTAAAATCAGGTTGCTTAGGTAGCAAGCAAGGGTGGTAGTTTAGTGGTCCCTGCTCTTGTCCCATAAAAGGAACATTCATCCGTCCGTGCCATGCCTGTAAAGCTGTAGCCAAGGTGGAGCATCCAAGAGACGGTTGACAGCATGAGGGCTTGTTTACCTTGTATGGTGTCAAGGTCATTTGCCAAGGTGGCACATGCACACATAAAACAATCTTTGTAAGTTTGAAAAAGTAAGGTGTTTGGTGTCTTTGCATCGGAATCCTTTCAACCAATTTTCCAGTTCCGACCCAACATGCAGGAAGCCTTTACAGCACATAGATGATCCTTGTTCTCCATACAGCTATTGCCAAATGTTAGAGTATTGGAAAATGTTTAGCAGCCATGACTTTACATCAAATAACATGCTGACTGAACAGAACATACAAACATGCTGCCAACTAAAGATAAGAGATAAGCAGTTCAACAATATAACTGAAGTTAAGCAAGATAAAGTTGAAATGTTGTATGTTGAACACCGAAGAAAACTGAAATTTCACTGAACGAGAAAAGGGGTAAGTCAATTCCATATTATTATTATTTTTTTGTGTAAATCATATGAATTTACCAGCAATTCTGTGCACATTTGTATTGTGGAATTTTCCTTCTCTCCTTCCGTTTACAGCATTAGTGCTATGTGTGAGCAGTGTTCACGGATTAGCATTGGATTCATGGAAGATTACTCTGTTTATATAACTCTTTTATATACTGTAAGTACAGATATGTTCCACATTCCTTTCTAAAAACAGGGATCCCTGCACTTCAAATGTCTCCTTGAAAGATCTTTAATTTAATTACGAAGGATCTACTTTCCAGAACTGCGGTCATTGTGATAATAAGCCACTTATAACCTGTTTTTAAAGAAAGGTTCCTGACAATCATATGTACACGGGTGCACATAACTTTTTTAGTGAGCTCCTCAGATGAGTACCAGGAGATGTGGAGGTGTTTGGTACTCACCCCATATGTATGCAGTCTTCCTCACTGTCTTCCTCACTGTCCTCTGTGTCAGCTTCCTGCATGGTAGGTTCTGCTGCAGATGGACCTCCCTGCTCTTTTTTTCTTTGACACAGTTTATTGGTATTTTCAAAACATACAACTTTTCATATACAAAAAGTGAGTCATACAGCAAAAATCCAATAGCAGTTACATAGCAGACGTTGGTGTCCAATATTGCATAACTCAAAAATAGACAAACAACGAAACAAACTGCAACAGAGCTATATAGGGTTTCCGACAATGGCCCATTAGTCTGCTTGTAATATTTGACGAGAGGACCTAGGTCCGCTGTTAAGTTATAAAGTGTGAATAACGAGGGTCTCAAGCAGACGATAACCTTCAGGGAAGCATAATAACTGCGCAGTATCTAAACACACTCAATAAAACCTTAAACTCTATAAAAAAACAAAACATACAGAACACAACAGATCGGTCCAATTTTAGTCAGTCCAGCTAGATTATATTAGCAGCTAAAAGTCAAGCAAGGGGGTCATAAAGGGCTTCAACGTCTCGGGAGATTCGGTCCTTGGAGCAAAGGGTGAAGTGAGTCTAGTCGGGAGTCAGTGGCAAAAGTGTGAGCGGGCCCTAAGATTTATTTTTAATTGTTCTGGAAAACCATGCTGACCGTTGGTGACGCGTCATGAGCAGGGCTATCTCCTGCTGAGTCAGGACTTGTGGGATGTATGCTTGCCATCTCCTAAAGAATTTTGTAACAGTACGGTCTGAGGAGGACTCAGCCTCCAGCTGGAGCAAGGCCAAGTCGGGGGGGTGGGGGGGTGGGATACAACCACATTTTTATGATGAACCTGCGGGCTGTGAGGAGACATAGTTGTGCCCACTGTGAAATTGCTTTCTTGAGAGATGGTTGCGCTCTCTTGTCAGTGTATGCGAACAGGAGGAGCAGAGGTTCCAGGCAGATAATTACCTTGGTGGTCCGTCTGATGTAGGCCAGGACCGTTGACCAGAAACCTCTTATCTTCCGGCAGAACCAGAGACCTCCCTGTTCTTGATTGATCCTCCGATTAGCTGTCTCCATCCACAGGTCACCAGCTGGCCTTGGGTCAAATGGGTCTATCACAATACAAAACCAGTTGAACCCCCAGATCCCATAGCTCAGTAGTGCAACCCCGAAATTTTCTAGGTTAGTAACTAACCACTGAGACTACCTGCAGTCCATATGTCAACCTTTCATATTCACATTTTAACTGTCAACTAGAGATGGTCGAATTGTTTTTAAAAAATTCAACCATTTTAATGGTTTCGAGTCAATTGCAAAGCCCCTGAACATGGTATCAACACCAAACTTGCTGGAGATGTAGAAAATCTTACGATTTTAGTTTCAATTGGAAGTTAAAGAGAAGTAGCCACACAAATCGAGTATCATCGACCAAAAAAAAGCTGCAAGGAATGTAGTCTGATGATTGTACAATCGAGCAAAATTTTCCAACCTGTCCAATCACTTTTCAATTGATGATTTGACAAAAATCGATTAATGATTGTCGATTGTAGTATGTGGGCAGAACATCGATTTTTTTACAATCGATCGATTTTTTCATCGAAAAACATTGCTTGAATGCTAAATTCGAACCATGTGTGGCTAGCTTTACATATGCCTACTGTGACACTCAACCCCCAGATCTCCAATTACCTTAAAAGACCACTCTTTTATTTTGGATTAGTAATTAATATTCCCAATTTCACACCCCTAACTGCAACCATTCATAGTTATTAATGTTTCCCTGAGGATATCCAACTGACATAAATTGTATACATTTAACAAATAAAACTGAAAGGATTTTGCCAATCTAAAAAATGCTACTTTTACAGTAGTGTATACATAATAAAGTGAAGTTGTTTGTACAGCTATTATTATTTAATGTGGGAGAGATGCAGATTGTTCTGCCAATCTCTCCCCTCTATGGCTAACAGCCAGACTCCTCGGGTGCACCTGATAGCTGCGCCCGCCCAGACACAGAGCGACTCCAAGTTGTTAGTACACATACAGGGAGTGCAGAATTATTAGGCAAATTAGTATTTTGACCACATCATCCTC
>CM070038.1:73373997-73394673 GCA_036250615.1 Ptychadena robeensis
ATAATAAAATTTTTCCTCAAAAATACCACTTGCCTAATAATTCTGCACTCCCTGTATGTGCTTTGTAACAATAATGCAGGTACGCATAGCAAGGTTTTGGCCCCTTTTGAGTACCACTTATGTGCACCCCTGCCAATGTACCAATTAGAGGTAGGAGGCACAGTAAACCCCAGCAAAGTTCCTAGTTTCATGTGCTTGATTCTGTATCCATGAAGAAGGGGGAACCCTAACATCCCCCATATCATGTGGGTCCTCTTTCCAATTTGACATGCCATCAGTGTTTTTATTAGCAAGGTACCTGCTCTCAATCTATCATACAGTAGTGATATAATCACTTACTTTACATGTATACACGTTACTGTACTTGCAGAATGTTATTCTGTGCTGGTATAGTTAGGTAGAAGAAAAACCTGTCATTTTTCAGTAAATGTATCTACTAACATTTATCACTGTTCACATTTTGTCACTACCTTGTGGATCACAAAGAATCGATCTGCATCAAAAATCACTGTAAAAAAGTCACAAAACATGAGAAATGTAAATTCTGACTTGCAGCTTTTCTTCTTTGTAAATTAATTTTATTTGCAATAAGTAAGAAAACATAACAACTTCCCAAGAGTTAATTCTGTAGCTAATCTGCCTACTTTCTGTACTTTTCTTTTACTTGATTGATAAGCCTGCTGCATCTTCTGACATCACATCCAAGATGGGGCTCCAACAGTCTCAAAACTTTATAATCTGCCTGGTATCATTAAATATTCTTTGCTTTTCAACTAGTCTTCTCTCTCAATGTAAACACGTGATGTTGATCAGGTTCCTATAACATGGCAGAGTTCTGACTTTGGGTGTATACCCTGTTTCCCCTATAACAGGTTATACCCATCAAATAAGCCCTCAAAATTTTTGCCCAAAACATTAAAATAAGCCAACCCCCGCATATAAGACACCCACCGATACCTGCCCCTGCCCGAATCTCACATTTGGTACAATGTGGTAAACTGTGTGCCTCCGTGTGACTCCTTCAGGGCTGGCTGCAGTGCAGGAAGGACAAGCAAGCTGCTGATCCCTGCCATAACGGAGTCTGTTACCCGGCCGTACCGGTAGAACCCAAAAAAGTTAGTCAGTGAAGGGGACAATGATTGGCACAGAGTGATCAAAGGGGACAATGAATGCCACAGAATGATCAAAGTGGACAATGTTTGGCACAGAGTGATCAAAGAGGACAATGATTGGCACAGAGTGATCAAAGAGGACAATGATTGGCACAGAGTGATCAGGGATGATCTAATTTTTTTTACTAGCTGGCTTTGTAAGTTGAGCTGGAGATGTAGAGAAGCGTTATGGGAACATTTGAAAAAAAAAAGTATTGTTCTAGCACATGTAGTTTAAATATTAAAAAAATTCATTTCAAAGTTAAAGTTGAAATTTTTACTTGAATTTAAAATATCACAAAAACTAATTGTGCTAGAGCAATACTTTCTTTTTTGTAGTATATATTTCTCTACATCTCAAACAAGTTTTATTATTATTAGCATAATTTATATAGCGCCAATATATTACACAGGATTATGACACAGGAAGAGTTGAGGACCCTTCACGAGTAACAGGGTATATAATTAGTAGGGGGATGGAACTGGCATAGTGGCATGACAAAAGTTACAGGAGGATAGGATTGGAGGAGTGGGGGCAGTGCAGTTTAGAGAAATATCAAGTCAGATGGTGTAAATTTTGTCTTTAAGATATGTGGCCAGGTCCTGGACAGAGAAGGTGGCAGAGGTGTATAATTAAGGAGAGAGTTAAAGGTGGAGAATAGGCAGTGAGGGTTGGATACTTGTGAAGATATCAGTGTAGAGAAGTAGTTCTTCTTGGCAATAGTAAGGGCAGTATTGAATTGATGGAGTTTGACCTTGTAGATGAGAAAGTCGCTGTTGAAGTTTGGTGATGATACCATGCTCAGGGGCTGTGCAATTAACTCACAGTCGAAATGGTCAAATTTAAAAAAATAAATAAATTCGATCATCTCTTATTTAAGCTAGCCACACATGGTACAATTTTTGCGTTCAATCGACGATTTTCGATTGAACGTTAATCGATGTACTGCCCACATAGTACAATCGATGTTCATTGTACTATGTACGACAAGTTGGAAAATTTTGGTTGATTGATCAATGATCGAACTACATTTCTGAAAGTGTTTTGTTTGTTTCGTTTCAATCATCTCGATGTGCGCTAGTAACATATGACTACTTCCTGGGGAAAAAAAAGTTCCTGTTAAAAAAAACATTAATCCAATCGACGATTTTAGATTACTTCGATTTAATTTCAGTCGAAATTGTTCAATTATCGTGTTCCCCATGTGGAGAACTTCGATTAAATGACAATCGATGTTCGGTTTTTTAAATCGAAGTACAAAATCGAATCGAACCTCGATTGAATGATAAATTGTACCATGTGTGGCTAGCTTAAGATTCAATAGTTTTTACTAGACATGGTCATGAAAATTCAACTAGCTGATTGGTAAAATGATTGCATAGCCCCTGAGCATGGTATCATCATCAAAAGTGTTGAAGATGTAAAGAATGGTTGTAAGAATTTTTTTTTTAGTTGCAGATTTTGGATAAATGAAATTCAAAATGAAGGCAACATTGAAAAATTTTTTGAAGACACAATTGTCTTTGAACTAATTTTATACAAACACTACATGTACTAGAGTAATACTCTATCATAAAAGTAATTTTAAAAAAGGTCCTAAAACCCTTCCCTGCAATGTTGGTGATGATACCATATACCATGCTCAGTGAGCCGACCTTAACTTACACATCATGTAGCCAAAGTTTTGCAACCATCTCTAGCCTTCAAAAAAACCCTCAAAATTTCTTGCCCCTGTACATTAGACTGAGGTTGGTAAGCACATGTCCCTAGTAATATTAAGCTAGGAACACACGGCTTGATATTCGAGCCGTGCGAGACATGGCGGCAGCAGTGCGATGACGTCATCGCGCTGCTGCAGAACTTCCCAAACATCAGCCCAGCCGATACTTTGGATGGGGACAGAGGGTATAGGATTTCAAACAGGGTTTTCCAACATGTTGAACCCCTGTTTGGCCAAGCGAGATCGATAGAAGTGGTATCGAAAAATGGCATATATGTTTTTTTCAGATTTCAGCACAAGTGAGCGCCATAAACGCACACAGCGCTCAGCTGTTAAAAATCTGTCAAAAAATCAACCCATGTATTTCTAGTTTAACACTTATCCTATGCCTCAACAAATGATCGCATTGCCAGCTGTGACCTTCCTTACATGTTACACAGCAAACACCTGCAGCGCCACCTGCTGGCTGGAAATCCAAAATCCTAGAAAAACAAAAACATTTCCCTCCCAAGTTTTCTATGGTTAATTTTAGTTTTCATATAATGTATGTACACATACATCCTGTCATTGCCTTCAAGTCATGAGTCCTGGAGGCCACTGCACCACAAAAAAACACACACAACACGTGATCCTGCCAAAAAAAGGAATTGTTCACAACAAACCTGAACGATGAACAGAGCCCCATTTGAAGACTTACATGCTCACATGCGTTACATAAGCTGGGCATAGACATATGGATGCCGGGCCGATTTCTCTGCAGATAGAGCGCGCATGATGATGTCATCACTCTCAGACGGTCGTGCCGAGAATCAGCCCTGCACCCTTTGTGTGCCGACATGTCCGTAATTTTACCTGGAACGATTTCTGGCCCGATCCAAGGTGGGCGCATTAGATATGCGGTGGCAGATCGATTGGTGCAAGCATGTACTTTGGTCGATCTGCGTCGAAATCGCCTGCAAATCTAACCATTATGGCCCGCTATAGAAATATAAGATTAACCTTCCTAGCGCACTGCCCGTATCGCGCCGAAACCCCAGAAATGCTGCAATGTACCTGATGCTGGCTTTCCCTGCGGTTGGGGCGACCCTGTATGGCGAACGAACAGGGTTCGTCTCAACCGCTAGGGAGGTTAATTTGTTTTTGTGTTAGTTTAAAAGTACATGACATTTTATGAAAGAAAGTTGCAAAATAAAATAAGGTGGCCATAGATGGTTAGATTTGCGGCCAATTTCGCCCACATCATCATGCTGCTGCAGGGAACATGGGACGGCTCCAATATCGAGCCGTCTGTATCCTGCTTAAGGCCCCCCATACACCTTTAGATTTCTCTGTAAGATTTCCTTTAGATTTCCTTTTGTTTTACCAAAACCATGTAATATGAGGGACTGTCTAAACAGACAAGTCTACCTGTGTTCAATCGCAGAGGACCCGGCACTACATAGTATTTGGTAGATCTTAAGGATATCTGACAGAGAGATTTAAAGATGTATGGCAAGCTTAATGCGTCCACCTTAAATCCAAAGTATCCAAAGTAAATGGCAGCACACAAAGGGTGCGCAGCCGACTCTCAGCATGACCGGCCGTGCGTGATGACGCAATCACGTGCGATGGATCCGCTGAGAGATCAAAAGAAAAAGGAGATTTGTATGCTCAGCTATAGAAGCAATAAAGACTATGAACAGGTTTTTCCATTCTTCAGACAATGTTCAATAATACATTGTGACATGTGCACTCTGGAGAATAGGATGACTTGCAAAATGTAATCCTGACATGCAGCCATTGGTTGATTGTCTTCTGTAACATTAGCAGGTGAAGAGGCTCAGGTGAGTCAGCAGAAGTGGGATGTGTTAATTGGCGTGTGTGCACAGTGACGGCAATCAATGGGTGTCCACACACTATAAAATCCTCACAGTGTATGTGAAATCCTAGTCAGAAAGTGTTCTTGCTTCAACAGTGATTGAACGGAACAGGATCTGATACAAAGAGCTTACGTTCATTCTCTTGTATTCTTTAAGAACAACTCTGCAGAAACATGAACTCGCAACTGCGCCAGAACTACAGCCATGACAGCGAAGCCACCGTTAACCGTGTGCTCAACCTGAAGATGTATGCTTCCTATACCTACCTGTCCCTGGTAAGTCCTATTGACTTTAAAGTAAAGGCTTGGGGATTATGTTTTTTAAATATGGGATGATTGCAGCAAACCCTAAAAAATTCTACCTTCTGTAATACTGACCATTGGTAGACGTAGGCTCAAATGTCCTAAAAGTGTTCACCGGTAAGCCCAAAATGTCTGCTCCGCTTCTAATAATAATATAATACAAACTATAATGTATGTATCTTATTACAGTTATTTACATCCAGTCTGGGTCCCCATACACCTTAAGATTTCTCTGTCAGGAATCCTTTAGATCTCCGTTTTTGTTGTACCAAAACCATGTAATATGAGGGACTTTCTGAACAATAAAGTCTACCTGTGTTCAATCACAGAGGAGCCTGTACTACATAGTAGTTGGTAGATCTAAAGGATATCTGACAGAGATCTAAAGGTGTATGAACAGCTTTAGGGCCCCCATACACATGTTCATCCGTGAAAATTTTTACGCAAAACGGAAGTCACACGGAAATCCGCATTGATGGTTCTTTTCTGGCCAAATGCTATACTTTGGATGGGGGCCAGGGACTCCATCCAAAGTAACTTGCGGTAATCAATGTGTCGGTGGTATACCTTGTGATTCCCATGTGTTCGGCAGATGATGAAAGCAGTGGGGTTATGTCACCAGGCTGTGATCAGTTGCTGGTGGAACACATGGGAATCTACCAGTGTATGGGTAGCTTGACACCAATCGATAGTACTACCATGTGGTGTAATTGATGCAAAACAAATTCCATCTATTCGATTTTCTTTCCAGTTATGAAAAGAACTGTGCACAAAATCCCTTTTGATACTTCTACAAATTGACTTAAACTTGATTTTGTGAGATCACGTTTTGGATATTTCAATTTAGAAGAAGGGAATCTACTTTAAAACGAAAGCTATAATAGGCTATGTTTCCACAAGTGCAGCCGCCTGTGGTGCGATTAAATGGCCATGGCTAAAAACCTCATCTTTAGCCGCAACTGACCCCCCCACCCCCCCCCCAGGTCGCCTCGCTCCCGATCGCAGCTGAGGAAGAGCCCTATTGAATAACATGGGTGCGATTAGAATTGCGCAGTGGGTGGCCGCACATGTAGGAACATAACCGTAGTCTGTAGAAATGATAAAGCATACATGCAAATGATAAAGCATACATATGTGGGTTTTGTTTTTTTTTCTTCAAACTAGAAGTTTTTATGTTGCGTTTGACAATCTCATCTCTTTGATTTGCAGGCATACTATTTTGATCGTGACGATGTGGCACTACATCATGTGTCTGAATACTTCAAGGAATTAAGCCATGAGCATAACGAGCACTCGGAGAAGTTTCTTAAGTACCAGAACAAGCGTGGAGGACGGGTCCTTCTGCAGGATATTAAGGTGGGATGAAAGAGGACATCCTTCTGAAGTGATTAGTATCTTTCTGTCTAGGTTAATGTGATTTGGCTGTTAATACTGATCCTGATATTATGATTGTCTTCTATTATTAAGGCCCCCATACACCTTACAATTTTCCCAAAAATTTTTGGACAATCAAATTCTGTTCTACCTTAACCATGTAATATGAGGACCTTTCTAAGGCCCCCACACACGCACCGAGTGGGGGGCCGACAGAGTTGCTAAGTTCAGCTCTGGAAAGCCCCGAGCGAACATAAAGGGTGCCTGCCATTCGCTTCAATGAAGATGCCGGTCTTCATTGTAGTTAATAGCATCGGCCAGAGAATATCGGACATGTCAGTTCTCTGGCCGGCCGAGCTGTGGGGCGACAGGGATCTGTCGCCCCATGTGGGCACCCCAGATCGGCGGCCGATTTTGCCACCACAGGCCGCGAGCGCGCACACCCATCGGTTGGTGGCAAAATTGGCCACCGATCCGTGTGTGTATGGCAGGCTTAACCCTTCCAATCACTATCTATTCTATCAGGGAGGCCACTATACTACATAGTAGTTGGTAGATCTAATGGAAATTGTATGGATCGATCTAAAGGTGTATGGGGGGGGCTTTAAAGCTAGCCACACACGGTTCAATTTTGGTTCAATCAATGCTCGATTAGATCGAGGAATTCAATCGTCTAATCGAAAATCTATCTTAATTGCATCAACATACACCCCACATTGAGTTTGCGATTGTGGTGAGATTTCGATTCCAAAATATTACTAAAATTGTTGATTTTGGTATGGAAACGTTTGAAGTTCAGATTGAAGTGGTCTATGTTATTATATCGGCTCTAATCGATCCAGGAGAAACACCACAAACATCCACGATTATAAAACGATTTTGGCACAATTGACGATTTTCCAACATGTCCGATCAAAATTCGATAAATTTTTCTGCCTTCATCGAACAATTATTGACGATCGTACCATGTGGGCATTTCTCGATTTTCGTTCAATCAATGAAAAAATTCATCGAATCGAGCATCGATTGACCCAAAATCGAACAGTGTGTGGCTAGCTTAACTGTTAAAACGTCTGGCAGATGATATTGCTGTCTGACTCTTGCAGTAATGGAAGGGCAGAAACATTGATAACTCTTCCTGACTTTGTTTTGACAAAGAACTGAATTTTTGTCTTCTCACATGTCCTGTGTTTATCTATTTTCCCTCAGAAACCAGACCAGGATACATGGGGCAACACCCTGGAGGCCATGCAAGTGGCTCTGAATCTGGAGAAGACTGTTAATCAGGCACTGCTGGAATTGCACAATGTGGCAACTGATCGAAAAGATCCCCATGTAAGTAATGATAACACAATAATGTTCAAGCGACTTAATATTGGAAATGTGTAGTGTGATGGTCTCGCTAAACTGGTAGTATGTTTCAATGGCATTCCCTTTTACTTCAGTGGCAATCGCCTGGCTGCTGCAACTTATCCTCTTCTTATGGCTGCCATACACATGCCGATAAGCTGCTGATTTTTTTTTATTTTTATTTTTTTAATCTGACCGACGGGCGTGCGCGCTCACGCCGTCGGTCAGGTTAAAAATCGGCCGCTAATCGGCATGTGCCCACTTCTCGGCCGGCCAGAGAACGGACATGTCCATTCTTCTCTGGCCGATGAAAGCCGCTGCAATGAAGTGGCGTCTTCATCGCAGCTTATGGCCGGCACACAAAGGGTGCCCGGCCGATTGAAGGGGCCCCAGAATGCAACGGGAGGCTAAACGTGATGACGTCATCACGTTTAGCATCCCGGAAGAGATCGGCGTGTGTCGGTAAGTGTATGCCTAGCATTACTGGAAGTCTGCTTTGAGTGAGTTCTTTAAGCCACAGATCAGAGGGCGTGTAAGAAAATCTAATTGGTGCTGTCTTGGGGATGTGCCGATCGCAAATCCCAGAAATATATTACAGGCACAGTTTAAAACATAATGGATATCTTACAGATGGACCAACCCCAGCTGACTAGAATAGAAAGAGAATACTGAATACTTGGGGTACATTTACACTGGAGGTTATTAACAGCCAGGTAAACGACCCTTTAACGTGAACGACCTGTGGATGCCACATTAGGTGTCTACCGGTCTGTTTTTGGGATGCCGTCCCATAGGACCTTAATTGAACGCCTTGTAATCGCCTGCACGAGTTGTAGAGGATCACAGGGAGTAGTTTCTCCCACGGCTGCAGGAGCGCACTAGCAGCTGGAGAACTGACAGTCTAAACTTGGCCTCACTCACCGGCCACTTTATAAGGCACACCTGTCCAACTGCTTGTTGCTGCAAATTACTGATCAGCCAATCACATGGTGGCAACCCAATGCATTTAGGCTTGTTGACATGGTCAAGAACCACTGCAGTTCAAACAGCTTCAAAATGGAGAAGAAAGGTGACTTTAAACGTGACCTGGTTGTTGGTGCCAGAAGGGCTAGTCTGAAAATGATCTGGGGTCATGATGACCCCAGAAAAGGTAGGACAGATGGGAGGGGGCAGAAAGATATAAGAGGGTAATTACAATTTGAGCAGAACAGTCTGAATTTGTTTCTGGTACACTGGGAACATGTTAGAACTTTATTTGCTATTAAAGTTGGCATATTATTGGTTAGGGAAGTGGCAATTTGAGATCTCTCATGGGGGGGGGGGGGGGGACAAAGTTCATCAAGGGTCCACTCTTTATGTATCATTTGTCCAGGTATGCCAAACTGTGTAGCAGGATAGTATAGGAAAGATAAGTACATACTGTATAATGCTGCTCTGGCAAGAGACTGTCCTCTTATGTAATATTCATTTTTTTCTTTTACCCTTAGCTATGTGACTTCCTGGAGACTGAGCATCTGAAGGAAAAGGTGGAACACATAAAGAAGATTGGAGACCACATTACCAACCTTAAGCGCCTGGGTGTTCCTCAGAATGGCATGGGCGAATATCTGTTTGATAAGCACAGCCTGTAGTAGACTAGCTGAAGCTGTCCATGAACACAGCCAGAGTGATTTCAGAAGAACCAAGCATGATATCACCAGTTCTATATCTGTCTGTGTGACATGTAACATGTATTGTGATTGCTTTGGCTCTGCAGTTGAAGTAAAGAAAAGTGTTCTCTAATGAGCTGTGTGGTGGTGTTTTTAATTTTTTTTATAGTGTGTGTTAAGCTGGGCATAGATGGGCCGATTGGATGCCGTGCATGTTCCTGCATCCGATCAGCGTTTGGGTCGGCAGGGAATCGGGTGCGTCAATTGGTCATATTGATCAAAAATCTGCCGCTATGTCAGATCGCACAGTAAGCTGATGTGATGGATAATTCAGATTGGATCCCATTAGTAGTTAGTCGGCTCCCGAAGTAATGGCCAGAACACAAGAGTGCCTGGACGATTCTCGGCACTAGTGGCCGTGCGTCATCAGGCCTGCTATCGACAGTCCACCGGAAATCGTACCACCTATGTCCAGCTTTAGTAACACTGCTGTGGATGATGTTTAACATGGTAATTTACCTCCAGAGTATACATGGGATCATTGCCTTAACAATTTTTCTAGACCGCAGTGTCAATATGATGACTTCCCTTTCTCCACTAATGTAATACAGCTGGTGCATACTGATATTTTGATATAACCCAGGAATAATTACAAGCTTGTGACCGATATAACATTGCAGCACTGAATGAATTGCAGTAGAGAATAGCCATGATACAACCTGGATTTCCAACCGAATCCTTTGACGGTAAGAACAGTCCAGTCCATATATCAACTTGCCTTCCCCATTGCATTTAGTTTCAATTCCTTTTACGTGATGCAAAGTGTACATTAAAGCACGCCTAAACTCACCTGATGTACTTTTGTGCCCTCACTGACAAAACGTCTGATAAAAGAAGGAAAAAAAAACCCCTAAAGGCACCAATACACCTTACCATACAATTTCTGTACAATCCACTTTTTTACCAAAACCATGTAATATGAGGACCTTTCTAATCCTTCCAATCACTATGTATTCTATCAGAGAGGACCTGGCACTACATAGTTGTTGGTAGATCTAATGGAAATTGTATGGAGTGATCTAAAGGTGTATGGGGGGGGCGCCTTTACATGTAAGGACATATTCCTAAAGCCCAGTGATCTGTCCTGCCGTTACTTTTTGTGGCCAATCCTGACGTAGCCCCTATTCTCTGCCAAAGCCTTGTGGCGTCCCTCCCCATCCAGTGATAAGGAACACGGCAATGTTTTGACCTCAGTCAGACCTCGGGGGAGGGAACACTAATAAGATCTGAATGAAATATTCTTAAATACTTTAAATCGTTGAATGTGCTGATGACAAAAAATTATCAATGAAACATCTAATTTATCAACCCATGGAGGTCTGGATTTGGAGTCCCACTCAAAATTTTAGTGGAAAAACACTACAGGCTGATCCCACTTTCATATAATGTCCTTAAAACAAGTTAAAATGAGGCTCAATAGTAGTGTGTGTGTGGCCTCTGTGCCTGTATGTCCTTCCTCCAACACCTGGGAATGCTCCTGATGAGGTGGGGGATGTTCTCCTGAGGGATCTCCTCCCTCACCTGGACTAAAGCATTTTGCTGTGTCAGTCAGCGTAGAGCATGGAGGCGCTACCAGGAGACAGGACAGTACATCAGGAGGAAACCATAGGAGGGCAAAAACCCAGCATCAGGGCTGCTACCTCCCCCTCTGTGCAAGGAGGAACACTGTTGGAGCCCTGCAAAATGCCCTCCAGTGGGCCACAAATGTGTCTGTTCAAACCGTCGAAAGCAGACTCCATGAGGGTGGTATGAGGGCATGATGCCCACAGGTGGGGGTTGTGAATACACCATGCAGGATGTTTGGCATTTGCCAGAGAACACCAAGATTGGCCAATTGTCGCCCTGTGCTCTTTGCAGATGAAAGCAGGTTCACACTGACAGAGTGGAGAACATTCAGCTGCCTGCAACATCCTCCAGCATGACAGGTTTGGCAGTGGGTCAGTAATGGTGCGGAGTGACATTTCTTTGGGGGGGGCAAAATTCCATAGCTGTAAACCCTCCCATTTTGGCCAGGAAAGTCACGTTTTTTATGTTGCTTTCCCGGCCAAATCCCGATTTCAAGAAATCCCGGATTTTTACAGAATCCTTGAAATAGCAATTATTTTGCAGGGAGAGGGTGTTACCTTCCTTGCTAATGTCCCAACCCGCACATTTTCAGCACAAGCCGAGTGGGACACTAGCAATAATGCTAATTAGTAATGCCCTCTCCCTGCTAAAACAGCCGAGAGGTCAGCACGGTACTGGAAGAGACCTCACTTCCAGTATTTGGAGCGCGGAAGAACCATGATCCACATATTGGAAGTGACGTTACGTCACTTCCTGTATATCCCCTTTTTTTTGAGGGGGGTTTAAGTTGAGAGCTATGCAATTCCTGCAAGATGAAGGTGTTGATGCTATGGACTGACCCACCTGTTCCCCAGACCTGAATCCAATTGCACATCATGTCTCTCTCCATCCACCAACACCATGTTGCACCACATTTATCCAGGAGTTGGGAGATGCTTTAGTCCAGGTATGGGTAGAGATCCCTTAGGAGACCATCGGCCACCTTATTAGGAGCACGCCCAGGCATTGTAAGGAGGTCATACAGACATGTGGAGGCCACAAACACTACTGAGCCTCATTTTGATTTGTTTTAAGGACATTACAAGTAAGTCGGATCAGCCTGTAGTGTTTTTTTCCACTTTAATTTTGAGTGTAAATACATTTGATTTCCATTCATAATTTTTGTGTGATTTTGCTGTCATCTTATTGAACTATGTAAAGAACAAAGTATTCAATAGGAATATTTAATTCATTCAGATCTAGGATGACTTTTGTGTTCCCTTTATTTTTTAAAGCAGTGTATAAAGGTGTCCGCCCGCACATTCAAATGAATGGGCAGGAACTTACCCCAAGGCATTCTACAATGAATGGCATGAACCATCTGGTTGTAAATGTCCTGTTTATGAAGTGGGGGTGCAATAAACTTGGAAGCTTTTCCCTGCAATGCAGAAATTGAGAAAATGAAATAGTTTGTGCACTGCAACGGGCTACACATTGTATGAGACCCAAGTACATTGTTACAATTATTTAAGAAAGTGTTCCTGCTTCTGGTTTGGTACTTCTGTACACTTTACAATCTAGCCAACAGGTGGCGATGTCTGCCTCCTAATCAATGGCAATGTATGTAGTGACAAAACAATTAATGGTAATTATTGGGTGTTTAAGAGATTACTGTTGCTATGAGAACCAACATTTTCATTTATAGACCATTCCAAAAAAAACAGATTAAAGGTAAAGGTTGTTTTTAAAAGCTGGTGTATGCATTTTCTATAAGCATAGAAGTCTTCAAATGACACATTGTATCTTGGGAGTTGAGATAATATGTAGGGGTTGATGGCCATTTGCCAACCACCCATGTTATCAACCTCTGCATAGAGGGGCGCACAGCAGTCACTCCGTGGCCACTCCTTTCTTTCGGACATTAATATTAATATATCCATAAATTGTTTTAAATATTTTATGACAAAGATTTAAAAAACTATGTAAAGAAAGTAAAAAAAAACAAAAAACATCTCTGTCAGATATCCTTTAGATCAACAACTATGTAGTATAGGATCCTCTGCGATTGAACACAGGTAGACTTGATGGATTAAATGTCCCTCATATTACATGGCTTTGGTAAAACAAAAGGAAAACTTAAGGATATCTGACAGAGAAATCTAAAGGTGTATGGGCACCCTAATAACTATTAATATTGTTAGGAGCAGAGTTGTTGTTGCAGATTTTTTTTTAGGGTAAGGTATTTATAGTTAATGTCAGTAATACGGCACCATCTATGGCCAAGTTGTGGACTTTAGTTATACATAGTTATAATTGGCAATGAGTAGCCTAAAATACCAGCTCTTTCCTGTCTCTGAAGTACTGATAGGACGTGTATGTATATATATATATATATATATATATATATATATATATATATAAAATTAGCTGTCACATTTGCCTTTGGCTCTTGAGGGTACCGAGAGATTGCATCTTCTAGAGGACCGTTTAAAAGGTTTATTAAATTGCCTGTACAAACCCAATCCCTCTAATGCTGCCTATATTTTTGAAATTACGACTACCTGATGAGTTAACCCCCTACCCCTAGCGTTTAGGACAAACCCAGCTCGTCCAGAGTTTGTTAACAACACAAACTCTGGACAAGCTGGGGTCGTCAAAACTTACCTGTGCTCCTGAAAGTGGTGGCGCACACTCTTGGGGGGTGCACCACAGACCTTGGTTTCATTGATGAGGCCAGCGTTGTGTACAGGGGAGTGGGGAGGCGGGAAAAACAAACAGTATGAGCATGCTGTGTACTCTGTTACAAGCTGACCACTAGGGAGGTTAATTGCAAAGCCTCTGGACCTGCTATCAACACCATCATTGCTGGAGATTCAGAGACAGGTGTATAACAAAAAAAGATAGTATTGCTCTAGCACCTAGGTGCCCAACCTGCGGCCTGGGGGCTGCATGCGGCCCTTTGGGTGTTCTTGGGTGGCCCTGCTCTGTCAACTTGCGGCCCCTGAAACCTAATTGTAATTGCATAGGGTATAGAAACTCACCTGTCTGCCTTTCCCCTGCTGACAGGTCCTTGCCTGGGAACTTCTTAGAGTGGGAAGAGGAGGAGAGGCAATAAACACATGTGATAGGTGTATGTAAAAGCCAATCACCGACCCAGATGGCGCCTGAGCAAGTCCCTCTCCTCTCATCTTTTCCTCTAGTTTTCGTGAGGGATCCCACTATTCCACCACATGTTCCCACTATTCCACCAATGAATGGGTGGTGATTGTATAATATATATTGGGGCACATACCCTGAGAATAGGGGCACATGACCTTCAAAGATTATGTGCCCCATAGATATCATAAGAGGCTTTGATAACATCTATGGGACATATAGCCTTTGACGATGTATATGACACAAAATTTGAATTACAATACTACAATGTTTCCTAACGCTTGAAGTATCATTTAAAACAAGTTTTGTTATTTAAAAATTAATAATGTCTTCTAGCTATGCCTGCTGTCATTTTATCATTAAAAATGCTTATACAAGTTAGTATGGGTTGAAAATGTGCGGCCCTTTAGTGATGCTGAGGGCCGCACTTGTGGCCTTCCATATCAACTCAGTTGCCCACCACTGCTCTTGCACATGTAGTTCTTTGAACTTATTTAAATGTTCAAAGAACTACATGTGCTAGAGCAATAAAACTGTTTGTAATGTTTCTATACCCCTTCCAATTTTGGTGGCGACACCATGTTTTGGGGCTTTTCTATTGACTCCCAAATAAACGAGTCAGAATTTCATAATCATCTCTAGCCTATACATCACCAACAATGTAAAGAAGACTTGCACTCTGAAATAAAAGTCCAAAACTTTATTGTAGTTACATATAATACATCAGCAGTAGTGATGAGCAGCACATGCAATATTCGTATTCACAAAATATTGTGATTTTTTTGCCTAATCACAACAAATTAGTAAATTCAAGAATTTGTGATCTCCAGTCATTATGACCTTCATTGTGAAAAACATTTTCGCTATAAAAAGGCGGATACTCTAAATATTTTTATCAACACTATGTACTGGTGTATCTTGAATAATCGCGCTTACAAAGATATAGCACTTTATTCACAATCTTTGCAAATTCTCAAAGTGCCAATATTTACAATAAATATTTGTGATTTGAAATATTCGCGATCAACACTAATAGCCAGCACAACCACCCTGGGATCACCTCCCCTCTATCTCTAGCCTATACTTACATTTCCTTCACTACCCCACTGACAGGTTCATTGACTTGCTAAAGGCCCCCATACACATGTCGGATTTGCACCGGATTCCGGCACGATCGATTCCGGGCGCGTGCACGCGAAACGATCGTGCCGGAATCGCATGCAGCCCACCTTGTCCGATCGATCAGGTCCGATCGTTCAGGGGCCCAGAATCGGATCCGACGGAGAACCAACATGTTTCTGCCCGGATCAGGGGGAGTTGCCATTTGTGAGGTGGAATCGGAGGTGGAATCGCACACGGAATCGTGCCGGAATCCGCTCGGACAAGGTGGTATGCTGCGATGGATACTCTTAATTGGCCGATTGATCACACCTGCGATTCCCGGCAGAATCGCCGGAATCGATCGGATGATGAATCGATTGGACATGGAATCCGACACGTGTATGGCTAGCTTTACATGAACAACAAAAGTCTGGTGTATGCACCAACTACATTGATTTAGCATATGCCCTTCGCTCTTGTGTTTCAACCATGTTTGCAAACATGGAAAAGCAGTCACATTCTCCTCTGTTACCAGTAATTGAAAGGGGAAAGGGGTGTTGTGAGAAATTAGGCAGACATGCCTTTCCCTTGTATAGGCAAAACTACAAGACTTGGTTGGTCATATACAGCGGCTTGCAAAAGTATTTGAACTTTTCCACATTTTGTCACATTACAGCCACAAACATGAATCAATTCTATTGGAATTCTTCGTGAAAGACCAATACAAAGTGGTGACACGTGAGAAGTGGAACAAAAATCATACATGATTTTTTTACAAATAAATAACTGCAATACTTTTGCAAGTCACTGTAGATGTCAATATTTGAAATTTGAAAGTAAAAAAATGAAATCTTTATTGTTACCTTTGCTTTCTAAATCATGTTTCCAAAGTCATGGACATGAAAAAAGGACTCAGAGCAGGAAAGTCATCGTGAATTTAGAAAGTTTTATTTGCATCCGGTCCCAAGTAGTATAGAAACCACTGAAGACGCTGCAATAGGCTAGCAAGGAAACTAGTCAGTAGAGATGGTTATAAATGCAATGGGCAAATAGTATTCTTTTATTAAGCATTTTATTTAAGTTAGTGCAACACCCATGCATTTTATTTTTCGTTATTATGGGATAAAAGCTTCCTTTACTCATCATTAATGGTCAATTGAAGTCTCAGAATTTTTTTAATTAATAATCATGCATAGTCTCTATGGCTTTAACCTGTATTCTGCTGGCCTTTTGTCTGAAAGTGTGCTTTTTTGTTCTTCAGCTTCGGTCCTCTGTGCTATAGCTAAGTAGCCATCAACATTATCTGCAAACAAAATTGGACTGTATTGGAAAAGAGAGGGTCCAGGTCAACTAGGATGCACTGGGCAGTGTTGCCAGACTATGGGACCTACTGAATTATGCACTCAGTGGACAGTGGACCTTTGTCTTAAGAACTTAATTTGTTCTGAAGGGTTGGTTGTAAGTCAAGC
Source organism: Ptychadena robeensis (assembly GCA_036250615.1). Classification (NCBI taxonomy): domain Eukaryota; kingdom Metazoa; phylum Chordata; class Amphibia; order Anura; family Ptychadenidae; genus Ptychadena; species Ptychadena robeensis. The sequence goes on from CM070038.1 coordinate 73,390,735, forward strand.
TGGCTGGTAGTCAAAGACATTATTCCCATAGGAAATAATGGAAATGGCAAGAATCCGTTCCAGACTTCTAGACCTCTTTCCTAACCTTTTCATAATAATTAAAGTTCTAACATGTTACTAGCCTACCAGAAACAACAATTTAGGACTGTATTCACCATTTAAGTAGATATCTTCTTCTGCTCAGTTGTAATTGCTCTCTTTTTTCCCATCTGTTCTACCTTTTTTGGGCCATGATGCACTGAAAATGCACTGATATTCCTCAGCACAGAGGAAAATTCCTAGACACCTATGGGGTTCTTACCTACATCTCCATGTAAGTTATTTTTTTACACCTCCGGAGTCCTTGTGTGCAACCCCCAGGCAATACTCAACAATGATGAAATGAAAATTTTGGTCCTATCACAAAATGGTCGTATCTTGAGGGTACACTGTATTTTGATGATGCACTGGACAGCTGCAGAGCTATGATAGAAGGGTATTTATGTTCAATGCCTATCTGATGTCTTTTTTTAATTAATTTTTTAACTTTAAATTTACATTGTATTACATTTTACATAAAAAAAAAATTTTTTTACATAATTTTTTTTTTTTTAGCAATACTTCCCCCACGTTTATTCTGAGTCTGAAGTGTCTGCATGCAATCCCATGTGTTCTACAATATACTGTATACATTTATACATATTGTAAGATTGAATTCACAAGAAACTGTCAGTACAACAGGGTTGTGACCACATGAGGAAATCAAGAAATAGAAACTCTATTTTAGCTTAATATCATTCTGCTGAGCTCATAAGCAGAAATCAGATCTGAAACATGGATCTAGGAATACATTACTCCTCCTCCCCCAAGGCCATAGCTGGTGTCAGTATCTTGTGACCAGATTTCCTACCCAGATTATTTTTTTATAGTTCATCCGTACATTGAGGAAACACATAACCATCAATTAGATTTACATTGGATAAAGAAATGTAGTTAAAGCAGACCTACCACCAGAAACTAAAACAAAAAGTACCCATAATATACAGTAATGCATAAAAGAACAAAACAAACTTACAGGTAAGGAGTAATTTAAGAAGATCCCTTGCTGCCCTCCTCTCTGACTGTCTTGTACCGTGGAACCCCCCGGAACTCCGTCTAGAGATAGACGGGTTAATCTCTAATCTTGGCTGTTCATTAAACTGTAAGGAACATATTGTCCCATAGAAATCGATTATAAATGACCCCAGTGGCTAATCACGATATTTCACCCAGAGTAAACCCCCGAAAGCCTGCCAGATAAATATGGAAACTCTCATACGATTCCAGGCAACAGCAGGTAAGTATATTTTTGGGGCATTGTGGAGTGCTACGCCACCATCATACCAGCTCAGAGGTTTAAGTTAAACTTTAATTTTACATATGTATTTTTTAGATTTTGATATACATGCACTTTAACAAATAGTTATCATTAAAGCACTCCCAAGTCTACCTTCCCAAGTCTCCTTTTGGCTGGCAGCCCACCACTGTGTCACTGAAGGAGTCAGGCTTCAACAGCTTCAGATCTGGATTGGTGGAGGGAGTGAGCATGTCATTCTGTCATATTTGAACCTAGAGGACTGGAGGCTGCAAGTATGGCGGCGTGGAACGAGAAACAGGGGAAGGTAAGTATGTGGTTTTTAAGTTTGGATTTTTTTTTTAGAACTGCTTGATACAGAAGACTTTAGTTTCTGACTCCAAATATAAAATGACAGCAATGGACTAGTTTGCACAAACATCTGCACCTTGTCTGTTTATTCTGTTAGAAAGAAATGACATATTTGTTTGCATAGAATATTTTATAAAACTTTGATTTAGTACACTAATTGCAGGATGTCATTTTTTTAACTAGCTGATTTTATGATTTAAATATAAAGCCCTTGAACAAGATATCGAAGAACGAAAATCATACATGATTCCAAACATTTTTTACAAATAAATAACGGCAAAGTGGAGTGTGCGTAATTATTCAGCCCCCTTTGGTTTGAGTGCAGTCAGTTGCCTATAGACATTGCCTGATGAGTGCTAATGCCTAAATAGAGTGCACCTGTGTGAAATCTAAGGTCAGTACAAATACAGCTGCTCTGTGACGGCCTCAGAGGTTGTCTAAGAAAATATTGGGAGCAACAACACCATGAAGTTCAAAGAACACACCAGACAGGTCAGGGATAAATTTATTGAGAAATGTAAAGCAGGCTTAGGCTACAAAAAGATTTCCAAAGCCTTGAACATCCCACGGAGCACTGTTCAAGCGATCATTCAGAAAAGGAAGGAGTATGGCACAACTGTAAACCTACCAAGACAAGGTCGTCCACCTAAACTCAAAGGCCAAACAAGGAGAGCGCTGATAATAAATACATTACATGTGGGGGACACAGCAAACATGTGGAAGAAGGTGCTCTGGTCAGATGAGACCAAAATTTAACTTTTTGGCCAAAATGCAAAACGCTATGTGTGGCGGAAAACTAACACTGCACCTCAGTCTGAACACACCATTGTCAAATATGGTGGTGGCAGCATCATGCTCTGGGGGTTCTTCTCTTCAGCAGGGACTGGGAAGCTGGTCAGAGTTGATGGGAAGATGGATGGAGCCAAATACAGGGCAATCTTGGAAGAAAACCTCTTGGAGTCTGCAAAAGACTTGAGACTGGGGTGGAGGTTCACCTTACAGCAGGACAACGACCCTAAACATAAAGCCAGGGCAACAATGGAATGGTTGAAAACAAAACATATCCATGTGTTAGAATGGCCCAGTCCAGATCTAAATGCAATCGAGAATCTGTGGCAAGATCTGAAAACTGCTGTTCACAAACGCTGTCCATCTAATCTGACTGAGCTGGAGCTGTTTTGCAAAGAAGAATGGGCAAGGATTACAGTTACAAAAGACTGGCAGCTGTAATTGCAGCAAAAGGTGCTTCTACAAAGTATTGACTCAGGGGTTTGAATAATTAAGCACACCTCACTTTACAGTTATTTATTTGTATGTAGTTTTTGCATAAATTAAGTTCAAAGTTCAGGCAATTTTGGTGATGATTCTATGTTCATGGGCTTTGCAATTAACTAGGGCTTCAAAATGTCTTGATTTTCATCAATTGATGTAAATATAAGACAAATAAAAAGGGTGAAATCTGCACTCCAACAGTCCAGTAAACAATAAATGAACAAAATAGCCTGACAGCCTCCAAATGCCCACAAGTGTAGTCATGTAGCTTCTTTAATAAGTAAGGTCGGGTGCAGGGTCCACAGCAGGTCCATCTCAAGCCCTGTATAAGCAGTAGTTGATTGTTTGTTGGGCCGCACTCACAGTCCAAAACCGTCTTTCAAACGTGCTTACATTTATTGGAGTTTAAAACCAGCGGTACAAAACGAAAAAAAAACATACAACATGACGCCCCCAGGTTCAGGCCAGAGCCCCCTCTCAGAGGGGGGCGTCATGTTGTATGTTTTTTAGGTTTTTTTTTTTCGTTTTGTACTGCTGGTTTTAAATTCCAATAAAATTAAGCACGTTTGAAAGACGGTTTTGGTCTGTGAGAGCGGCCCAACAAACAATCAATAAGACAAATTAGTTTTCCAGCACATTTTGGGTTTAGGTTACTGACAACAGTACGGTCAAGTACCACATCTACAAGACAAGCATTAGGTTTGTCATACTGATATTGGCCTGGTAAGGATCAGGTGACAAACCTGTTTTTTTCTGCAGGAGACTGACCCATTGGGGACAATGCAGGCAGTTGTTGTGTACAAGCCACTCCCAACCCTCCTCAGTGGAGCATCAGCCTAAAAGCCGAATGAGGAAGACACAGACATGTGATGTGATTTAAGGAAAGTTATCCAGTTGATGTTATAAAAGACAGGAAAATCTCTTTGATATACAGAAACCAAGGAGACTATCACAGCAATGAATTTTTTTTGAATTTTTTTATG
>CM070038.1:73403621-73448464 GCA_036250615.1 Ptychadena robeensis
GCCTCAGCTGAATGACAGCGGTTTTCCAAATGCTTTACGGTTCAGTGTTGAACTATTGGCAATCCATTCCCTTCCCTTATACAAGCTTCTCTAGTCCGGCAACAAACATTGACTTCATTATCAGCGAGAGTTAAGGCCGCCATACACGCACCGAGCGTCGGCCGATTTTGCTGCCGACCGATGGGCGTGTGTGTATGCCGATCGGGGGAGCCCACATGGGTCGACAGATCGAGAACGGACATGTCCGATAATCTCTGGCCGATGCTGTTAGTCTCAATGAAGACCGGCGTCTTGCTGTCAGCTCTGGAGAGCAGCGTGATGACCTCATCACTCTGCACTCTAGAGCTCATCTGAGCTGGTCTGTCAGCCCCCACACATGTACCGAGTTAACTTTAGGTTAAGGTCACAGTGGGCGCTGTAATGTTATGCGCTGCATGCATTTATTCTTATAGCAGAGAAGTCATTATGTTTATTATGACTGTTTGTTAATTGCGACATTTGAAGTTATTTTTTTTTTATTTAAAAAAAAAATGTTTAATTCCCATTTAAATTTAGTAGGAGTCGGAGTCGGTCCATTTTTTGCCAACTCCGACTCCAGGGACCCAAAAATGTCTCCGACTCCTCGATAGTGATGGCGCGAACCCTCCCTGGGGTGTCCGCGAACAGGACATTTCGCAAGCTGCAACCACAGCCATAAAGTTATTCACATTTCCTTCATTAAAAGCTTGATGGGTTTTAGGCAGGATCCACACAAGTCGATACATACATAAGCTGGGCATACACGTACCAATTCCTGCACGATCTGATCCCTGATCGGATGCCGTGCGTGCTCCCGCATCCCTTAAGGATTGGGTCGCGCAGGAATTGGATGCAGCAACTGACGTGGATTAGGCTGAAATCAGCCGTCCTGACGGATCGCAGTTATCCGACAGGACGGTAAATTTTAGCCCGATCCCATTAGTTCGGCTGGGGATGGGGATGCCTTGCACTATCTATAATATAGCAAAAGAGAACAATACACTAGAGCAGTGGTTTCCGAACTTTCTGTACCTGATCCGGCCGACAGAAGAACAATAATTGGTATGATCACCAAAATTGCATTACAAAAAAAGTTCACAGTCAAATTAACATTGCGACTTGAAACGTTTATATTTGACATTTAAATTTTTTGCAAAAACTATATGTTCTACAGTAGTGGTTTTCAACCTGTGGGTCAGGACCCACTTGGGGATCTAACAATCAATTTACAGGGGTCGCCGAGTTCACTCAAAGCATCAGAGCTGCTGCTAACAAGTGGGGTGGGAAGTAAAGAGGGAGCTTAGGAGCAATGGGGCGTTACTCTCCCTCCTAACTTCCCACCCCGCACATAATTTGCACAAGCAGGGTGGGAAAATATATGGGAGGGGGGCACTCATGTATTCCAAATACAGGAAGTGACACTTCACTTCTGGGGTTACGGATTTAAAAAGGTTGAGAACCACTGTTCTAGAGCATAATTTTTTATATAATGTTCCCACAACCCTTCTCTACATCTCCAGCAATTCTGGTGGTGATACCATGTTCTGGGGCTGTATCTTGATGGCACACGCAGCTCACTGTTTAATTATGAGGGGTCACCACATTTACAAGCGAGCCCCTGTCAATATATTTGTTGTCTTTTATTGTTTACTTATTTCTGTTCTTTTAAGGATCTGACTTTGCATCGATATGTAATATGATAGCTCTTGGTTAGTTTTACACGCAGCCAAGACCTTCCTCATACACCAGCACTTAGTGGCCATTTAAAATGTATTCTCATCGTGACTAGGTAAGTGCATTATCTAGCAGGGAATTGATATCTCTGGGGATTAGCTGTCTGAATACACAATGGAGACTGAGCTAGACAAATGCAATTTTCTTCATTTCACTGCAATACAGTCAAATGATGCAAACACAAAGAAACAATTGATCAAAGGATGGAAAGAAACTGCCTTTCGGGTGTAACATCTATACAGTCCCAAAACACTAAAGAGAACAATGCAATAGGGTGCAAATATAAACCATTCTGTGCCCACACTGGGCTTGTACAAAGCTTTTTACAAAAATAATACAGAATGATGCGTCAGCAGTGTTAGATTACCAAGAGCAGCAAGTCAGATATTGACAGCCACAGAAGACAAAGGACTGCACATAGGAATGAGGATAGAAACATGTTTCAATAAACACTTAAAATATCCCTGAAAACAGAACTATTTTTATTGAGGTGGGCAACAATGATCCCAAAATACATCATCTTTAACCTCCCTAGCATTCTGCTGAAGTCCAGATTTCTGTACCAAAAGTGCACCATAGACTCTAGAATTTCTTTATGTTGTAGGCATGTAACTTCCCCTGTAGTCTGTACAATGGTCTAATAGACATCCTGAATATAAAATGTTTGAAACACACAATTATGTAATAATAAATTACATTTAAAAATGTTATATATAATAAAAGGTATTATTTGAATGCTAAAATCTCTAAAATACTTATTTTGGATGATAGATTTCAAAACAGTATGTATTTATATTTATGTTTTTTATATATTCATAATAAAATGTTTATTCAATTGGAAATGTGTTACGTGCTTTTTTTTACTTTGAATTGTATTGGATACAGTTATCATCTATTGCAATGTGCCACACCCTGCTTGAGTGTCCTCTTGGACCTTTTATTATCTACCAGAATTGATGATTAAGATGGAACACATGGCTCGATATACCAGCTGTTCGAGGTTCCCGGCATGATGTCATCGCGCTGCTGCCCGACATTGAAGGAGCTGGAGGTGCAGCACTGCTGATCATGCTTTGCATGGAGACCCCGCAGTCCTCATGCAAAGCAATGGACATCGGCCATGATTTACAGTCATATCCGATATCACTGTTTTCGAGGGGTATTGATCCATCGATCTGGAGTATTATATGTGGGTCTTCTTTAGGGAATTGAATATATTTTGATATGTATAATGATGGATTAACATTTGCCGTGGGCGTTTGCGGACTGTGGCCCCCTACTCGAAGCATAACAGAACTCATGCCAGCAGGGGGTCTGGTATGCTCTAGTAGGGGGGCATCTTTTTTTATTGGATGGGAGGGGTACCTAATTGGCTGTAGTGTACCATTCTACGGTGAGGTAAGGGGTCAAACTTTGCTTCCATATTAATGAATAAAGATTGATCGAACATCAGGAGTGTTCGCCCATTCAGCACACCGGATGTTTGTGGTTAATTTGAAACATGATTGCTAATGTATTCATAGATAGACAAATAAAGGTATTTGTTGTAAAACAAACAGTATTTATGTTGTATTTTTTATTATAGTTTTGTATAGTTTTAGGGTAGGGTTAAAAGAATACCAAATACCCTTGGGTCGGGGTTAGTAGGAAAGTCATAGGGCTTAGTATTTACAGAAGGGAGGGCACACATTTGCCCTTTTTCTGCCCACTCAAGTTCTGGCAATAGGCCTGGTATGCACAAAACATGGGAACAAATTCTCGCTGCCTTAACTTTTCCCTGCCAGCTTCACCTCACTCAACTGAAGGCAGACTGTAAGTATGATGGTGGTCGGGTAACCATATACTGAGTGTAATAACCAGCATACCAGTGCGTATAATACATACATTATAAATGATTATGCCATATGCAGGGGAGGCAGAATAAGCCATTGGCCTGTACGTTTTTAAACTACCTGCAATTCACAATAGTACTTGACAGTCTCTGGAACGAGGAACTTTTTGTGCAGCACATCACCTAAATAACATGTCTGACTTTTCCTGGATACCTCAAGTTACATGACACACTGCACAACAATCTCTGTGTACCCAGGCATTGTAATGTCCAATTACTGAACAGTGTAATCATACCACAGGTCACACTTGATTATCTATTAACTAGATTATATAATATTCTGGAAGTCTATGAGTGGTATGAGGTATGATCAGTCTATACAACTTACAACAGTAATTTAAAGTGAAACAGAAATGCATGTGTTGCACTGTGTAATCTGGTGGGCGTCCAAAGTGTATTTATCAAATTCAGGAAACATTTCTATCTATGCTTTCTATCCTTTAATGATGGAAAATGGCAGGTTCCAGGGCGGCTTTGACAAGGGAACCCCCAGGTCCCTGTCCCCCACCCTGTGGAATTAGTAAGGGGATCTCCTAGGCTACTTACCTTTTCTTATTTAGTGTAAAAAAACAGTTCTAGAAATAAACAGACAAGATGAGCATGTCATGTGTCTCCATCTGAATAATTTATACCAGACATGCGCAGGGAACCGGCTCTAATATAGCCCCTAGCTAGTCATTTGTAGTCAGGAAATCAAAGAAGATGGACCGTCACAGAACCCAAGCACAATGAGGATAACCGTGCATTGTAGGACTCTGCAGCAGAAATATTTTCTACATGCGGGGGAGATTTGTGCAACCTCCACCGTCTAGAAATAGCTAAGATATTCAGGAGACCTCTGTACTTAAATTTAAAAAACTACTAGAAAGGGCCAGTGGGACTTTAACGGCAAAAGTGTTGTAATGGGTAAAATTTTATTAGGTTAAAAACAGCTTAACATTACAAGAGTGTATTCCACCATATACAAGTTGACAAAAAATACAAATGAATTTACAGTCATCCATATCCAAATATTAAGGTAAAAAATATTGCACCACCCGACGCATTTCACAGACACACCGCTTCTTCAGGGGCTGAAGGTGCAAGGTGACGTTTCTATGTAGAATAGGTAAACGGAAGAGTCAAGAAAATTCAACGTAAATATCTTGGTAGAAAAACCACAAGAAGTGCCAACCTGGATTCACTCACCTATTGATTGGGTGAGTCATGTCAGCATTTGTGTCAACATTATATATATTTCCTAATGTGCGCAATAAAGTAACTGTGGAGAAGGTGCATCCTGGACATCGGAAGAACGGGGGGAGAAAGACAAGACCCAGAAGGACATCTATCTCGCCAGGTGTATAACAGTCCAATTGTTGTGTTAAGGTGCTAGCAAGAGGGAGAGAGAGAAAAGGATGTATCTTCAATGAAATTTGTATTCGACATCTAATCAAGATATTCATATTTTATAGCTGGAGAGTCTTATTATATATATGTCACATGCAGGATCAAGATCAAGAAATGCACTTGATACTTAATCCATAGGGTTGGGGCGTGGATCCTCAATGAGTTTCCAGGCACAGACCCCCTCAACAATGGGTCTCATTGTGGGGAAGAGGTCCCCTAAATAAACTAGGGGTGCTCTTCCTCTTTGAGGAAAGAGGGCATCAGGTCTGGTTGTGTGGATGGGGTGGTACATGCTTATTGTCCTATTTTCACACAATGACCCTGATGAGTTGCCCTAACCTTTCCAGGCTCTGTGCCTAGAGGGGGTTAGGTATGACCTGTGGGGAGGGGGGGTTGGGGGTGTGACACATTTGTTTGTTAGCTCCCCTTCTCAGGCTTTCCATGCTCTATGCCAGCGGTCCCCGAACTTTCCTTGCAGGGCCCCCCTTTTCTATTTAGGAACATTATGGAGCCCCATCCCTATTCAAACACAGGTTAAGAATGAGGACCAGCGCCCCCCTGGAATGCCTTTGCACCCTCCAGGGGTCCCCCAGTTTGGGAATCACTGCTCTATGCCAAACGGTGGTCTGGCTTTGGGTATACAGTATACATAAATATAATAAACTATAATCACATGCAGCTTTAAATGCATGTGCACAGGGGTTTAGCAGGAGAATTTGTCCTGAACTCTGTCTGCTCTTTTAGAAGACAGGTTCTCTTGACATCTAACCTGACACCCTGGGTTGTAAAGGACTCAGCAACAAATATAGTTTTACAGGCTATATTTACAGGGTCGCTTTCTGGGATGCTGTCAGATGCTTAGATAACCCCCCCATGACAGGTCTATCGGGTGTGTGGAGGAAGACAATATGTGGTAGATGTCGATTTATGTGTATATATTATAATATATATAATTGTATTACTGTGTCATCAAGATCACTTTAAATAGACAGCACATTGTGACTAGTTTGGCCATGTGCTTGGAGGCAGATTTTTCTGCGTGAATATTGTCACTTTGTCACCTGTTGCATCTGGTCAGGGACCAGCTACTGGTCACAAGAATGATGATCTTTGCTAATTACAGTTTCTACTGGTATTCTGTCTGTCTCCATAATTGGTAAACCTTCCCCCAACTCGACCTCATGTACACTGTATATAACCAACCTTTCTCTCAATAAAGATGGAACAGTATGTTAGACGACACATGAGTCCGAGTCTGTTCTCTGGCGATCCCAATAAGGATTGCAATAATACATATTTTAACTCCAACAGGTGACATTAGGAATCTCTTCCTTAACAGGTGAGACCCTGAAAACCGACCAGCAAAAGCCTCATGTCCAGTTCGCCTGGTGGTTGAACTAATAACTCGTTTACTGGGTGTTTAAAAATCGCCTGTGTAAACGAGCCCTAAGTGTTCCTATTGAAGGTAATAGAGGAGTTTTTAACATCAAATGTCTGTGTGAACCCAGCCTAAAGGCCCCCATACACCTTACAATCTTTCCATACAATTTCTGTACAATCAACTTTCCTTCTTCCAAATCCATGTAGTATGAGGACCTTTATAAACCTTGCAATCATTATGTATTCTATCAGGGAGGACTCTGAGGCACTACATAGTTGTTGGTAGATCTAATGGGAATTGTATGGATCGATCTTAAGGTGTAGGGGGGCTTAAGTTCAACTGAAATGAATATTGCCAATTGTAAAGCACAGATTCTTAGGCTGGGTCTACATTTGACTTGACGTGTCCATAGCGCCTGGCCACAGTATTCGCCATGTTGGTGCCCCATACTTTCCATGAGAAAACCGTTACAGGAAACGCATGGGTTGTGAGTTGCTCATGTCACAGAACGTCACATTATATGACTTGTCTGCATGACACAGATGGATCCGTTGTGTATGCTGTGCCGCCCCCTGACGCAGGTCACGACGTCTGCAGGGGGTAGTATAGACCCAGCCTGAATCAGATTGATTTTTTGAGTTCTTGAACTATTTTTAAATGCATATTTAAATAAAAAGACAGTTCATAATAGGTTGTTTCTAATTTTCAACATTTACTGCATCATTTGAAATTTCAATTGATAATGATTCTTCAAGTTGAAATCAATCTAAACAGGAGTCATAAAATTGATAGTCTGTTGTTTATTCAGAAAACACAATCACCGCTGATGTAAGAGGCAAAACTACTGGTATATTTCTGTTTTTAAGTGTAAAGGCCCCCACACACACACTGAGTGGGGGCCGAAAGAGCTGCTAAGATCAGCACTAGAAAGCAGCGTGATGATGTCATCACGCTGCAGTCCCGAGCTGTAAGCATCAGCGGGCACCCTTTGTGTGCCAGCCATTACCTTCAATGAAGATGCCGGTCTCCATTGAAGTTAATGGCATCGGCCGGTATTGGGACTTGTCGGTTCTCTGGCCGGCCGAGCTGTGGGGAGACAGGGATCTGTTGCCCCATGTGGGCACCCCAGATCGGCGGCAAATTTTGCCGCTGACCAACGGCGTGAGTGCGCACGCCCATCGGCAAAATCGGCCGCCGCTCGGTGGGTGTATGGCAGGCTTAAAGCCCCCCATACACCTTTAAATCTCTCTGTCAGATATCCTTTAGCTCTACCAACAACTATGTACTGCCGGGTCCTCTGTGATTGAACACAGGTAGACTTGATTGTTCAGAAAGTCCCTCATATTACATGGTTTTGGTAAAAAAAAGGAGATCTAAAGGAAATCTGGCAGAGAAATCTAAAGGTGTATGGGGGTCCTAAGACAAGGACCCCTTATTGGCAGTTTTCCTTGCTATTCCTTACTACCCCCCCCCCCCCCCCCCCCCCCCCCCCCCTTCCCCACACTAGTACTACGGCATTACTAAAGCTGGCCATACACCTTCAGATTTCTCTGTCAGATTTCCTTCAGATCAGATTTTGTTTTACCAAAACCATGTAATATGAGGACCTTTCTACACCTTCCAATCACTATGTATTCTATCAGGGAGGACACTATACTACATGGTTGTTGGTAGATCTGATCTGAAGGAAATCTGACAGAGAAATCTGAAGGTGTATGGCCAGCTTAAGGGTTTCACCAGCATTCTCCTTCACTTCACTAAAATAATATTTCTATTTCTGTGTGTGTTGTCGTCTGAGAGTTTCCGTGCCGTCTGGTAATACTGCTGTCACCAGGACACTAGGGACATACAGTATTTTTAATGTGGGAAACAGGTGGGTATTCCTAACTTATGTTTACAATGATAGTAAATTATTCACCATCAATGTTCGGCAAAAAGTCACTTTACACCTGTGTGAGCCCCAGAAGCGCAGTATATACGGAATAGTATACACGGAATAGCGGCGGCTGTATCATGGAGAGGGGAATGTTTTGGTGTCACAATCACATAATGCAGCTGTAAACGCATCAACTTTTGCTCAATCGAACTAAGGCTATGTCCCCACTTAGGCGATAAATCGCCTGTGCTGGCAGTTAATCGTCTGAGGTGGCGATCTTCAATCCTATCAGTGGGGACAAGCCCATTGAAAGTAGTGTAGGCGATTGGCAGACGATTCCTATGTGGGCACATAGACTTAAATATTCAAATCTCAAACTTTTATTGCAAATATTGGTACTTCGAGAGTTCGTGAAGATCTCGAATATAGTGCTATATCTTCGTAATCACCATTTTCGATCAGTAGTGTTGATCGCAAAAAAAATTTCACAATGAAGGTTGTAATGACTGGAGATCACAAACTTATATTGAAAATTAGGCAAAACATTTGTGATATTTTGCGAATACGTATGTTGCCTATGCTGCTCATCACTATCAATGACGCCATGCAGTGCGCGTTCTCGTCCCTCGATTGCCGAGAACCGAGGGTCCCCATCCAAATCATAGAATCTATTGCACAAAGATTCCTGTGCAATGAATGAATGCTCCAGTGCAGTGACGTCACCACACTGCGCTCAAACGGGTCAGCGATTGTATAGGTATCGGCCTTTCGATCCATGGGGACCTTTAAGGAAGCCAATACATGGGTCGATTTTTCACTGATCACTGCGCACGTTCATGGCAATCACCGATCAATCGGGTTCTGCCCACCAACATGTCGGTTCAATGTCGGCCATTGAAACGGCATGTTGGTTTTTTGGGGTCGACCGTTTGGCAATCGGAGTACGTTGGTGGACCCAAAAGGCCTTTGCAGCAGCCTTTCCCATCGATGGATTTTGTGGAATCGCCCATTTTGGAGATTGGCTCATGTCGAAATTGCGCACAAATCGGATTCCCAAGGTGGTGTTGCATTGATTCCCGATCCGATCAATCACCAATCTCCTGGAATGATCGGTTTGGGAATCGACAAATTGGCCCATGTATGGCTACCTTTAGATTCCATTGGCTTGTGTGATTGAAATATAGACAGTCTAACAGCGATTCATAACCGATGACGGTAATTACTTTTCCAGGCACTGCGCACATGCTCCATAAAACCATTAAATCCAAAGTCAATCGAAATACCTAGAAAACCCGTCAGATACTTGACCGATGTACCAACATGTCCGATCACTGTTCGATCGATTTTATGTGCGATTTCTATCACTTGTAATGGATGGATTGATTCAGGTAAAAAAAGTACCTCATGGTCTTATATTATCGATCAAACAAACATGTAACCCTGTATGGCAACCTTAGGGGAAGGTTTCCACTTACGCAATCAGCGCCGTGGGGGGACACAATTGTAATCGTGTACAATGATTTTTTTAAATTGTCCCCATTAAAAATAGAGATCACCCCTCGATCGAGAGATAGAAGGGACACGATTTTTTATCGCAGCCATTCATGTCTCTGACTTGTCAACCCCTACCGTTTTTGCCGGGAAAGTCACGTTTTTTATGTGGCTCTCCCGGCCAAACCATGATTGCCGGATCTAGCAGGGAGAGAGGGCGTTATCCTCCCTGCTAATACCCCACCCCGCACATTATCAGCTCAAGCAGGGTGGGACATTAGCAGGAAGAGTAATGCCCTCTCCCTGCTAAATCAGCCGAGAGGTAAGCCCAGCACCAGTAACGTTCAGTGACATAACTTCCGGTACGTGGAATGCAGAACCACGATCAGCATACCGCAAATGACGTCACTTCCTGTACGTCACCCTTTTTTTTTTTACAGTTATGATGTCTATGGGCGAGATCAGGGCTGAAAAATCGCGTCCACCCACACGGGGAGCTGTGGTGGGGTCGCACCATGTCCGCACCGATCACGGCCTTTAGTTAAAGGGGGGATACAAGGCCATTCAACTAAAGCAGGGTACAGACACGCAGATATGGGGCAGATCGATGGTCGTTTCGAGCGCTGTGCACGCTCACGGTCATCTATCTGGCCCATATAATGTGCGGCCATCGCTGTTTTTAAGCGGGACCAATCAATCCCTCTCGAAAACAGCCATATCGGACATGACCATTAAATACAGCCAATGTCCTTTGCTTTACATGGAAACCGCATGTCTCCATGCAAAGCATCGGATGAGCTGGGTAGAGAGCAGAGCTGTCTCCCCAGCTCCGCCGATATCTGAAAGCAGAGTGATGATGTCACCACCCTGCTGCAGGGAACATCTCATGGCTCAAATGTCGAGCCGTCTGTTTCCTGCTTAAATGTAAGCAATCAGCCACAATAAAAATCGCCTCCACGCCGCAAGTGGGAGGAAAGAGACTGGTTAGTAAACACGGGAGAGTACATTGAAGTCTTCCATACTTTGCCTATCACGTGTCCACCCTGACTAGAAGTGCGCTGTACTTCACTGAATATTCTGGACATGGGAATTGTTTCCCTCACACATGACAAAGTGATTGTACTCCCGGGGTTTCCTATGTCCCCTCACACACATGACATTGTACTCTCCCGGGTTCCTCCCGTGACCTCACAGCCAGTACATGAGTAGTTTCCAGTCTCTTCTAGCTGCACTCTCATCACGTCACGGTTCTCAGTACTAGCACGTGACCCTCCTCGCCACACTCCTGGGCTATTTTGAGAAGAGACGCGGCTAACGTCACGTAGTTTCCGAATATCTTACAAGCCACGCCTCTCCCATATTCGCAAATGACGTAGCCCGACAGAGCCTATATATATCCTGGTAAACCAGCGGACGCCATTTCCTTACTACAACTGACATAGATAGAATATACGAGTGAGTGGCCAAATGACCAGGCATGGCTTATAGCGCTTCACTAGGAGAGGTACCGCTGTCCTTACCAATGCTCTGTGTGCTGTACAAGAACCACAGGAGAGCTCGTGTATCCGACATCAGCTATCACCGTGTTATCGACGAGCCCCCCGCTCGGGAGAGCACCACTAACGTCTGCTGGAGCGCCTTCGTCACAGGCTGACTGCTGAGGAAAGCCCAGGAAGGTATGTCGGCCCGTATATTCTTCTGTACTTCGGCTTGGGTGGGTAACTGAGGAACTACAAAACCCAGTATGCTTAGCGGCAGTCTATTGTACGTGCCATTGGGGCTGATGACTCCTCTCCTCCGCAGCTAGGGGGCGGTAGGGTGCTGGGTGTCTGGTCATCTCGGGTAACTTCTTTGTACAGCACAACCTCAACAGAACCCCTAAACTTAACTTTCCAAACTTCTAGCACTAATCCCCCTAATATTAAACCGCCCAAGTGGGATCAACTCTACACCATTGGAAGTTTCTTGTTACAGAGAAAACCCATCATTCATTAGTAATATGAAAAAAGAGGTAATTAAAGGTTCTCTATAGCCTTGAGGATTAGCCTTGTGGCACTTGGTGATTGAGGGGTCTTGGGTCAGTCTTCTGTTGTGTGTGTGTGGTTTATTGAAGACTTTCCAGTAACGTATTAAATACTATCACAATGCCTAGCTGGGAAGAAAGGCCTGTGTATTACAAGGTTTCTCCATTGAGGGGGTTGTACAATGAGTTGTTCACGCAAGCCATGATCACCTACCATTGTTGGCCGGGTGCTCCTGTATTGTGTATAAAGTTTGTGAGTTGGTCCAGTACACAATGTGTGGAATGAGCTACTTTGTCAGTTATGTAGAACCCTCTGCCATGTTTGTCCCTCATCAGCCTAAAGTGGTAACACTCATTTTCTGGACATTTGCTCTATGTATCATCTGTATGATTCCACTGAAATAATGAGGCCGAGCTGCTGAGGGAAGAAGAGGAATGTACTCTGAATAATCACATGTGATGAGTAATCTCTTCTAGTAAAACCCCTCCCTTATGTGTCAGCGATAATACACGCATGGAGATATAAAAGGCTCTATAAATATGGAATGTGCTGTCTACAATGACCAGAAGAATCAGCATGAAGCCTTTGCTGGCAGACTATGCAGACTTTCAGAAAGTCAATGTACAGGCCTCCCTTTATTTAGAGCAGTGGTGGGCAACTGAGTTGATATGGAGGGCCACAAGTGCGGCCCTCAGCCTCACTAAAGGGCCGCACATAACATTTTCAATCTATACTGACTTGTATAAGCATTTTTAATGTGATGACAAAAAAAGGACAGCAGGTATAGCTAGAAGACCTTTTTTAATTTTCAAATAACAAAGCGTTTTAAATGATACTTCAAGCATGAGGGATAAGGGATCACTATTGACAGGTAAGTTCCTATGCATTAACAGTTAGGTTTTGGGGCCGCAAGTGGAGGACTGAGGGGGGCCACTGAAGAATGCCTAAAGGGCTTGCAGGTTTGGGCACCTGGGATGTAGAGGGTATATTTGAATAGGATTCTCCATTTTGAGTGGAACATGTGATAAATGGTCAGTTTGGGTCTGGTAATAGCAAATGCATCTGTCAGGATGTGATCTCAGAATGATGCTCCTGTTTTTCCTGATTTCTGTTGGTAATCACCGCTTGTCTCCAAGCTCCTGAAGTTTGGTAAACAAACCTTGTGACAGTTCATTTTACTGGTTATGTAAATAGATGAATAACCAGTTCTGGTATTCTAAAAAAGCCTCTTGGAAAAGCTGTCATACTATAATTTAAATATCTTGGATAAGCCTTTATTACTTACTGTCATGCTAGCCCAAACCTTTGTCAATCCATACCTTGGCTGATGTGTCTAAATAAGCGTTTTAGAGCTTAAACATATGTTGCAGTCTTTCATTATTGCAGTCTTAAGTTTTTATTTTGTTTCTGCACAGGGCATCAGTAAACAAAATGAGTCTCGGCTACCTCTGTTTCGGCTCATACTGGAGGAATCTTACCTCTCCATTCACCCATTGGCATCGAGGAACTGCTGTCCAGATTGACACCATGAGAGACCAGCCAGAAATGCAAGTGGTTGTTGGTGAGCTGGGAGCAGACATGGTGGTGTTGACAATGGCTGCCAGAATTACACACGCCATTTTCCTTCTGACCAGAAGTCTGTATAGAAGGCCTTTGGGTTTGAAGATCATTCCGAGTGATTGGAAGACTAAAGCTCTACAAGCAGTGTTGTGGATGTGCTGGAATATTATAGATCTCTTATTAGCTGTGGAGGTGACAAATGTTTTTGTTTACAAGAGCTTGTCAAAGCATTCAATTCATCATACAGGGCGGTCTGTGAATGCCATCTCTATAAAGTGTCACTGGGACTGTAAAGCTGAGCTTTATAAACAAGATATGGTTCCAGAAAAGGTGCTGACCAGTCCCATCATGGAGAGTTCACAAGCAAATACTTGCATGGAAGATGTATGTGTGCATGAAATGTTTTCTGATATGGAAGTCACAGTGAGCAAAGAGACACTTCTGCCATCCTGTACAAACCCCTTCATTTTGTCAATGATCTGTGTACCATCAGAGGATGGGGAGTCTCTACTCCCCTCTGAAGAATCAGATCTTGGAGAGTTTGAATCTGATGGTGATTGTCCCCTTCCATGTGATGGCTCCGACCTAAGTGAGTCTGAGGAGATTGAAAAAGATTCTTCCCTTGAAGATAACTCTGTGGATAGTGGCATGCAAGAGTCATGGCCTCCAAAGTCTGAGGAAGGCATAAATGATTGTGAAGAAGAAAGTGACTGGTCAAGTGAGGAGGACGATTCATGGGATGAAGAAAGTAAAGAAGACTGCAGTAGAGATGACGACTTGTGGGCTTCATTCTGTCGGAATGATGACCCATATAATCCACTTTCTTTTGCTATGCCCACGCAGAGTCCTAAGCAAGATGCAAAGGAAGTGCTGATTTCAGATTCTGCAAGACACAACCGTGTCAACAGTTGTACTTGCATCGCAGAGGATGGAGAATGTGAAAAGTTGAAGCGTACTAGGAGGCCGAAGGCCAGGAAGCCAGTCCTTTCAAGTTTTAAATGCTCTCACAAGTGTGCCAGCCAGAAAGATGGGCCTGAAAACCTAGAAGATGTTAGAAAGGTAATTATGCAAATTGAGTTATTCATATCTGGTTAGGCATGAAATTTGTCTTGCATAGAGATTAGTAGGCCTCAGCAACTTATTGTATTTGTTTATTTTGCTGTCATTTATTTTTTTGCTAGTATCTTTCACCATTGTAAATAAGGCTTCTAATGTCAGGATAGAAAAATAGAAGATTCAGTTGTCTAAAGGTCAATTTATTTGATCATTTTCCATTTTAAATATAACCTGCACAAATTAGGAGTTTCTAGGGCTTCCTGTTTGGCAGTGACTCTCCATTTTTTCAGGTACAGCCCTTGCTATAGGTGTCATTGCTATAAAAAGTTTAAAAAAGGTAAAAATTACAAACATTACTATAATGCAGGAACAGTGCCCTGCCCAACAGAGTCTCATTTCTAAATTGTGTGTTTCCCTTCTACAAATACTTTTGGCCTATGATCGCTTTGTACGTGAGCCTTATAGTGTAGTACTATAGTGAAATAGTGCATGAATTCTGGAGAAATTTATCTTACTAGATGTGTTTTTCTTTAAAATCCCCTAATATAACCAATAATACTTTGACCCCCACCTCGTGACTACAATTACACACCGTTGCATAAGGTCTCTTGTGGGCCCTGACGCCACCTTGTGAAACTGCAGTGATCTGTGGGAAAACAACGCTCGGAGAATGGGAAGTCTGGGAGTATTCAGACTCAGCCATGGCAACCACAGTCATACAATGTCATCACTTCATGCAATCCTCTTGTAATGTTACTGGAATTATAACCCCTTGATATTTTAATAGCATATATGTGTTGTAGCATCAAAGACTGATAATAATGTTGTTGTTTTACCTGAAAAGAACAAACTGATCTGTATTTTTGGGGGAAGTGAGCGATTAACAAATATTGTAGGGCCCTATTCATTCTAGTTTGTTCATTAGTCAAAAATATTCTAAGGCTGAAATCTGTATATTGATACTTTGCCAATAGGCTATACTATATACTGTGTTCCATTGACTGAATTGTGACCTTTTTCTTTCAGGTGCGGTTTTCACCCAATGTGACTGTACGTCATATGGTAACATGGAACTACGCTTACAGAATGGCACGCAAAGGTCCATGGGAAGAGTATGCTAGAGATCGCAGTCGCTTCCAGAAACGTATTGCCGAGACTGAGGCTTCTATTGGCTTCTGTCTAGAACCTGGTCATAGGGAGAAGATCCGGGCTGCAAATTACTGTGGAGACAAATAAAACCTTGCTGAAGGGACTTTATGAACTCTCAATAAAAGTACCAATTAAACATCTAATGGTACAAACACTTTTCTAGATTCTTGTAGCAACTATGACCTTTACTTTGCACTGGACCAGACTACTATTGCAAAAGCAGTGTTCACTTACTGTATTCCCTGCACTACATTCCTAGTGCAATAATCTGATATGAGTAACTTGATATATTGTGTTATATGCTGGCCATACTCTACACTGTTCTCAGTAGGTTCGATATCAATAAGGTTAACTTGCTGAATATAGGGACATTCTCTTATCCATGCTTGATTGCTAGATCAGTAGAATATTAGATAGTATCCAATCTTCAAATGTCTAATACCAGGAAACCTTACTAAACCTGCAGCCATTCACTGCCACTTACTAGAACACCGCTCTAGCAGTAACCGGCATGGAATTCTCGTATTGACCCGTTTTAAGCAAGGCTGCTTGCCATTTTTTATCTTTATGCTACTTGATGGGTCTATGGTATTTACCTAGTCATACACCCATCAATCAGTGTAGGGTCAAGCAGAAGACTGATCCTTTGTATGAGCCATAATTTTGTGCCAATTCTGTGACCTAGCTATTAGTCTCGTGTAGCTTTATTTTAGGTTTGACTGGAAACTAGAGAACCTGAAGGTTTTCCTATGCCAACTTATTATTTTTTTTTTTTACTCAGTTCTGTACTTTACTACAGGGTTATTTCATTCCTACCTCAGTTGGCCTTGTATGTGGATTTGTGCAAATGCGGAGATGTTACCTCTAGAAATAAGCATTTTTTTTACCTTTTTGTATAGGTTCTCAGAGCACTATTATGTACAACATAGTTCAGGATCTACACCTGTCAGGCACAACTATATACCCTCAGCTGGTGACAGTTCTAAGACTGAATTACAGCACATGTGAATAATGTGTGCTTACTATACCATCTAGAAATGAACATACATTAACAAACATAATTTATGCCAAGGGTCAAAGGGCCTTGTACAAACTCCATGTTGCGCTCTAAATTATGGTTGCTTTTATTTATTTGCTTCTGGGTTTTTTTTTGTTTTTTTTTATTGTATTTACACATGTAAATAAACATTTTATTTTGCAATGAGCAAACTTTTTTTTTATAGAAAAATAATAGTTTCTACATGCCTGGTATTATTCTTGAAGCTACGTTGTTGACCAAATCAAGTAAAATAAGCCAAGTAAAATTAAAAGCATTCTTTCAAGCAGCATCAAAATTACATAAACCATTGTTACTTGAAAATTGAACATAAGGCAGATATGTCCCTTGCACCAGATCAGGGCTGGAATGTAATGGGGGGGGAAGGGGGGGGGGGGGAGAGCGATGTTGGTTAAATGAGAAGTGATAAATTGCTGCTCTCCAGGTTTGGTTAAAGCAGACCTACCACCTCGCATGGCTCTTTATTACCGGTAGTGATGCTGCCAATAATGTAAAGGCAATCACTGCTTTAAAAAAAAAAAAAGATTCTGATTGCAGATGGGGAGATTTTCTGGTATCGGCCCTCCCCCCAGTGCACAGTACCATGGTATTTTGATTCACGTCTGTGGGATGTAGTGTAATGAAAGTGGCTCCATCTAGAGACCATTATGTAGAGTTAAAGCTCCATCTCAAAATAAAGTATTTCTGAAAAATGGGGGAACAAGCTTCTCTTCGCCAGTGCTAAACATGCTGGTGCCAGGAATGAGGGGGAGTATATTATGTCAATGTAATTGTGTTTTTTATTTGGCGTATAGAACTGCTTAAAGGGTAAGACAACCTGGGCTCATGAAGTAGGCTGATTTAGACTGACCATAACTGAAAAATCACATTAAAAATGTTTTATTTGCTAAACATATTTCAGATGGATTATATTTTGCTGAAGTCCTGGTTTAAAGTATATTTGTTCAGAGTAGGAGAATGCTCAACATGTCATAGACCAGTGTTTCCCAAAATTCTTAATTCTCTCCGACAGAGCTTGTGCCAGTCACTAGTCTTTTTCTCTTTTTTAAAACTAGGGTCACATTGGGCACTTCCTATTTATGAACTAGGTGGTCCAGCAAAGTTACAATGTCATGAAGGCAAGTTACCAGTCACAACTAGAAATGATCATCCTATACCAGGGGTGGGCAAAGAATGATCCGGGGGCTATAAACTGCCCATTTAGTGGCCAAGCTGTCCTACCCCATTGATTGTGGATAAGGCTTAAACCATAGACCTCCTGTGCATAAATGCTTGTGTTTCCCTTAACAATAGCCTGGGTAATCCTATTAACATGCTCAGGATACAGTAAATAAAGATTGGGCCACACCACTGAGTTTAAAGGAACTATGCACAATAGTATAAACATCAAACCAGACATGCTGGAGCTGTGATCAGGCCCCGAGGTAATTTAGTTCATCAATATTACAATTAGTGGGCTGAGTTATGGGTGTCCACCTAAATATAATTCCTCCAATAAGCAGTCAGCTGGACTATCCCAGGAATTCTGAATAAATGTGTATAACATTAGTACAAGTTACTGAAAGTGGGAAGAGATGGAGGACAGAGGAGGAAGTAGTGACCCTCAAGCAGCAGCCAGCCACTGATACTCGGAGCCACAAAGTGGACCGCAGCTATCAGAGCCTATGCCTAGGAGTGACCCAATGCTACAACTGTTGCCAAATGCCTATAAATCTTAAGACACCTCACCTGTTCCTCCCTTGTCCCTTCTAAGAGCCACTCGATTACAACATTCATCTGAGCCCTCTTTACAGCATATGGTCTTTCAGGTTTTGTCCATATGTACCTGTTGAACAGCATGTCCGGCCACTGAGAGAGACACAATAACAAAGCAACATGAAAGATCTCACAATTTTCATCTGAAAAAAGCGTCCATGTCCTCAATGACTTACACTTTTTCCGTAAATCATCAGACTAATAAACCAATCTTAGGGCCTTGCTGGTCAAGTTGCCTCATTTTAGGGATAATCATCCTACATGCACATAGGTGTATTTCCCTCTCCCTCATTTTCCTTAAAAAAGTAACTCCTTTACCTCATTTAACATAATTTCACCTTTAATTTCTGTCGCTGAGCATGTGCCCTGTCCCTCAGCACAATCAGGCTTAATGTCATACCTCAATGACGATAAGAGCCCTTGTTATGGCAGGAGGCTTCTTCCCCACAAAGCAGCCCTGTGCCGGTTGGGTTCGGATGAGCATTAACTGTAAGAAACATTGTTCTGCCGAGATGAGCTGTCCTGGCCTTAACGCCTAACCTTCAGAACCCCAGAACTCCTAACACCGAAAATCCCTCCACTAATCAATAGAAAAGTGACACTCCACATCGGTGATGTGGTTAACATCACCGGTGTGGAGTGCTCTCCGCTGTCACTTTTCTTTTACTTACTTTTTCGGTGTTAGGAGTTATGGGATTCTTAAGGTTAGGCGTTAAGGCAAGGGGTTCTGGGGGTGAGGGCTTAATGTTGGGATCCTATTATGATGCAATAGGTAACATTCTGGTTTTAGGGGAATTTGGGTGCCCGTAATCTTCTGAATTGCATCATGCACTTTAACCCAAAACGGGTTGACTAAAGGGCATTCCCACCATATGTGAAGATGCGTACCTGGGGCTGAGGAGCAACGCCAACAAATTCCATCGGTGTCTGGGTAGATAGATTTTAGGAGCTGCGGGACTCTATACCATCGTGTGCGGATCTGAAAGCTATTCTCTTGGATTCTGACGTTTAGAGAACCTTTGATTGTTAAAATGTTAACCTTCTCCCAGTCCTTCTCAGTGATGGATACTTGTAAATCAGATTCCCAAGATTTGCGATGGGTTTGTGGGATGGGTTTGGATTCAATCATGTGATTGTAGATTACCGATATTGAGTGTGTGATTGGAACGCCAACCTCCCAAATGTTCTCCAGCAAAGTGCGTTCTCTACAAATTCTGTTTCGATTGTGGGAAGTGTTTAGATAGTGACGTACTTGGAAGTATTGCCAGTGTTGTAGTGGTACGCCCTCGGATTCATTTAAAGAGGTTGTTGGTGAAAAAATCTTTCGCACAGACAGAATGATCAGTATTGTCAGGTGTGTGGCGATCGACACCCTTCTCTGATGGACACTGCAAGTTTTAACGTACTGGATAGTTAAAACAACTTAGCTAGAGTTAAGGCCCCCATACACGTGTCGGATTCGCACCGGATCCCGGCACGATCGATTCCGGGCGCGTGCACGCGAAACGGTCGTGCCGGAATCGCATGCAGCCCACCTTGTCCGATCGATCACGTCCGATCGTTCAGGGGCTCAGAATCGGATCCGACGGAGAACCAACATGTTGGTCTTTCTCATCCGATTCTGCCCGGATCAGGGGGAGTTGCCATTTGTGAGGTGGAATCGGAGGTGGAATCGCACACGGAATCGTGCCGGAATCCGCTCGGACAAGGTGGTATGCTGCGATGGATACTCTTAATTGGTCAATTGATCACACCTGCGATTCCCGGCAGAATCACCGGAATCGATCGGATGATGAATCGATTGGACATGGAATCCGACACGTGTATGGCTAGCTTTAGGCCTTAAGGCAAGGATAATACTGGTGTCTAAAAATGTTGCATTTTTGGTGTTCAGCTAGCTTACAAGCATTATGGATTCAACAGCCATTTTTTAGGTGTCTACTCCATACAAGTTAAAATAGGGAGCTCTTGAAATTTTGTGCTGCACCTACACACAGGGGATTAAGGGGCAGCTAACTGGTGGCAGCACCTCGATAATCGTCTGTGTCAGGGATGGGCAAACTTTCTAACTTGTAGGCCGCAATGGGTTTTTAAATTTGACAGACAAGCCGGACAATGAACCTGTTAGGGCTGCCTGAATCCTCCCAGCCTGGGTGGAAAATTTAAACATTTATATAAAAAAATAATAATAATCATACTGGTTACCAGGGAGGCTAAAAAAGAAAAACTAAAAAAATATATATAAAAAGTATTATATACAAAAATAGGCTTTGGATTTATAATCATCCTCTTGACATGATCTCCACTTATTGCAGGGAATGAGCGGAGGGGAGCCAGAGTATCTTGACACCAAGGTAACAAAGGGCCGGATATGGCCCCTGGGCCCTAATTTGCAACACCTGGTCTATGTGATTCCAGGCTAAATGCAATGAAACCCATGTCCAAGAATGTTATGTGCTGTACATCGATATCCAGTGCCATCTACTGACCATTCTTAGTACTGCAGGAAGACGTATACAGAAAAGAATGGCAACAGATGAATCTTAAAACCGTAAACTGCTGGAACATGTGAGTGTATATTTCCACCACTGTGCCAGCTCAGAGGAATGCTAAATTTTACCTCAATGTTTTGTTTTATTCTTTAATATAGATCCACTTTATGCAAAACTTAAATTCCAGAGAGGAAGAATTATACACCGTTCACCAAGTCTGTTAAATACCATAACAATATATTTAACACATAGTAGGGCATTCACAATCTTGGCGACTAGTTGACTTGTTGTCGATGTCGCCTCTCTGTGTGCACCCCTGCGTGGTGGATGGCGTAATGCCCAGTGGTCAGAGGCTGCATCAGTGTTCTGCTTGGAGTGATAAAACTTACTGACATCATATTCCTGAACTGGAATCGGCTGGTGATATGTATACA
Source organism: Ptychadena robeensis (assembly GCA_036250615.1). NCBI lineage: Eukaryota > Metazoa > Chordata > Amphibia > Anura > Ptychadenidae > Ptychadena > Ptychadena robeensis. Next base: position 73,424,929 of record CM070038.1, read on the forward strand.
AAGCAGCTCCATGTTGTGGTTGTTTCATTTTTTTTTTTTAGAAATGGTAGAATTTAGAATATTGCTCTAATTTTGTGATTTAATGAACCTATGTACCTCTTTTGGTACAGAAATCTGGATCTCAGTGGACCCCCAGGATAGTTACATTTTTCGGACCACTTTTGGCACAGAAAACTGGACAGAATTGGACTGCCAGGGGGTTAATCCCTCTCTTTTTGAGAAGTATGCCAGCCAGCTAATGTGTTATATTTATTTTGCAATGACCATGAGCTCTTTTGTGAACCACAGTTGACTCATTCTGTGTGCCTTGGCTGCCACAGTTTAAGCTACCGTATTTTTCAGACCATAAGATGCACTTTTTCACCCCCAAAATTAGGGGGGGGGGGGGGGGGGGAGTGCCTGCGTCTTATGGTCCAAATGCGCGACCCACGCCTTGGCTTTCCGCCAGCTCTCCCGACACGGAGATAAGCTGGGGAGCTGGAGGAGCTGTCAGTTGAGAGATGCCAGCCGGTGTCCGGCTCTCCCATCTGAACTGTATAATTGCCTATGCCAGCAGAGCTCAGAGCCCTCCTGGAATAAGCAATGAAGAGAGACATAGATGAACTGCCATCTATCCCTCTCTCCCTCCGTGGAAACTGCAATCACTTTGCAGCTCCCACGGACACAGTAACAGCCAGCCGGAGAGGAGAGACAGAGTAGAGAATCTGCAGATGTTGGCCCCCCTCCTCCCGATCAGTGTGGAGAATGACGCTGAGTGCTGAGAGTGTACTGCTGCTAGTGACACCTACTGGCTGAATTGAATATTGCATTCATTGAATTCATTGCATTAACCCAATTGATGTGAAAACCTATTAAATCTTTTTTTTTTCTGGTTTTCCTGCCCTAAAAACTGGGTGCTCCTTATGGTCCAAAAATACGGTATATGTACCCACTCTCTGTTTTGCACTCAAATTTACCAGGAAATTCAAGGTATTAGCCTATTTAGTGACGGACACTTGGGTCCCTAACTGCATCTGTGATTTGTGAGGACGTCATTAGGACTAGTTGACTCGACTACAACTTTCTAAAATGAAGTTGTTAATGCCCTAACACACAGTAAGAGAGGAAAACAGAGGAGAGTAGGAGACTGTGCAGCCCGGCCCCCCTTCTCCCGATCAGTGGGGAAAATTACGTGTTGTACTGAGAGTGTACTGCTGCTAGTGACACCTACTGGCTGAATTGAATATTGCATTCATTGAATTCATTGCATTAACCCAATTGATGTGAAAACTTATATAAAATCTTTTTTTTCTGGTTTTCCTGCCCTAACAATTCATGTTAATAACCTATTTATTGATGGACACTTGGGTCCCTGTGTCTGTGATTTGTGATGACGTCATCAGGACTAGTTGATTTGACTACTACTTTAGTGACTGGTGACTAAACTTTCTAAAAGTCGTTAATGCCCTAACACACAGTAAATGATACAGATGGTTTGAAAATTATATTTATTAGGTGAAAAAGAAACCTTTAAAATTACATCTGAAATAAAAACATTTCTAGGACATTTGTTTTGTGGACATAATTTTTATAGACTGCAGTTTCCAGAAGCCCACACTTCAGTGCCTGAAACTTACTGCTGGCATTTGGTTATTCCCTGGATGACCTCAGCATACCCTCTGCCACAGTATGTGGTCTGTTATCAGGGAAGGCAAGTACACGCAGTTTATGTTGCCTAATATGGCGTGAACCTCTCATCAGTATAGGCAAAGATACGTTTTGAATAAAATGTCATAGTATAAGGCTTTGCTTAGACCCACCATTACCACAGGTGAAATCTGGATCCCCCAGGTCTGGGTGACAGTTGTCTATAGAATGGAGATTGAGAAGACTAGATCAGGGCCAGCTTTTGGTTAGAATAAGCCTTCTTTTTTAACTGGAAATGAACCATTTTCTGGTTACATGAGGAGCTGTAGAATGCAGTGGCATGAAAAGATCTAACTGCTTAAGCCTAGTGATACACAGGCAGATTGTATAAGATTGGGATTGTCCAATTCTAAAAAGGCCAGATCTGCATTTTTTTTATAAGAATTTGATCAGGATGCAGTGAATGTCGTGAGGCGTGGTGAACAAAGGGCCAGAAAATAATCATTCCTAAAACCGGGCCTAAATGTAGCCCTCAAGAGCCGGAGTGGGAAAAACTCGCTTATAGAATAATTGCTAGGAGTAGAATCTGAATCACACTTTGTAAACATTTACAAACATAGCAATTAACTGCACATATAGTTGGAGAATTGTGCGGTCACATGGGATGAAGTACTACATAGAGCACATTTAGCTTTTGTCATAGGCAGTTTAAGAAGCGATTATCAATAGATCAGGGCAGAATTTGGCTATTGCTTCGCTAATTACTCTTTTCATTTAGGCACTGCCATTGTCAAGCATAACCTTCACTCCACGCTCCAAGTGAAGAATTGTTGTCAAGCTTTATCATATAAAAACAAAAACAAAAAAAAAAGAAGAAGAAGGTTGGGTTGATATTTCTATGGGTGTCAGTTGCAGATACAGCCAGACGGAACACTATACATTTCCTAGGGAAGATGCTACATACACCAAGTTTTGACACAAAGAGCTATTGATCCTCATGATCGTTTCAAGCTGCATGAAAACATCCCAGTAGGTCAGAGCTACATAAACAGCCCAGGTGATAACAGAACGTATGTTTCTAGGGTTATAACTGCTCATTTCCCCACAGTTTATATATATATTGTTTTATTTTACTTGTAAGTTTGTTTTTTGAAAACAAGAAGCCGGATTCCCAATGTGAGAGATTTTCCCAGAGGGCGATTGCACATCCCTTGACTGATCTCCAGAGGGGATACATAGGGGAGAAGCTAAGATAGAGGTCAACACTACTTGCTTCCCTGATGCATTCTCCATCCTGGGGGTCTCTAGACTCTTATTGCTGGTTTTGTTGTACATGTGTCTCGAGGGGTGTCTCTGCTGCTTTGTCACCTGGCTGTGGTGCTTCTCCTGGTTGTGCTGGGTGGATTTCTGAGCCTTGATGTGCTTCTGGGTGGGGTATAAAAGCTCAATGTTAGAAATACAGTAAAATATGGTCTCAAACAACAATAGGGGACAATAAAAAGTTTTCTGGCTATGCAGAATACCTCAATGGTATAAGAAACGTGTATGCCTTAATAAATCACATTAACCTCCCTAGTGGTCATGACGAGCCCAGCTCATCCAGAGTTTGTGTGAAGAGCAAACTCTGGATGAGCTGGGCTCCCATTAAAGGGCTACGGCAATGCCCTTTCCAGCCGCAGCAGGGTTGTGCGGCGTCACCATTCACGTCACGGTGACACACAAGGGGCGTGGGCAGTGCCATAGACCTCCATGTTAATGGAGGGATGTCGGCTTTCCAGCCCTCACAGCCGGATCATTAATGATGCCGGCTGTGTGGACAAGGGCACGGGGAATTTCAGGCAGAGTACTTTGAACACTGGCGTGATTGCCCGTGCCACGCTGTTAAAAACAGCGCAATACGGGCAGTGCGCTAGGGAGGTTAAGTAAGAAATATATAAATATCAAACTATAACAAATCTAGTGTGAGACCAATGATACAAATACTAATTAAATGAATGTGGCACTCAAGACGTTTTTTGTTGTTGCAGAAAACCATTATCAGATTTCTATATCAGGAAGTTCACTCTAAAAGGTACACATACACGTGTAGACAGCCGCTTCAAGCAATGAAGTGATGCCAGGTCATCCCTGCCTTCTAGCGGGAACAGGGAACGGAAATGTGCGTAAACACCTCTTTGACGGCCATACTTCGAATCGTGCACATAGTGGTGCGCCGTCCAATCGACGTACACTAATGATGTCACTGTGCTGTGCTTGACCGGGTCATCGTTCTCATGGGTACCTACCCATGTTCTCCTGACTTATTGACACATGAAGCAGAGCAATGAGAAATGGCCAGGAGGTAATTTGTAATTTATATCTAAAAAGAGTTTACAACCTGTTCAGTACATGCATGAGGGAGAAAATGATAGCTTTGAAAAGGTATTTGACCCCAATAGCCGGATGTTATTTTTCCATTATAATCTTTACCTTTTTCAGCTGCTCCTTCTGGTACTTGAGCCTGAGATTTGATCTCAGCGTTGGCGCCAACAGCTGGGGCTGCTGCTTGTTGAGCTTTCTGCTGTTCCATATGAATAATTGCCTGGTAATAAAAAGAAGGCAGATGAATACCCTTGAAATCAGTTAAGCAAATTGCCAGCTATGAACTGACCAATTCTTGTACTAATAAATGTGCAATCTACTTAAAGTTACATCGCAGAAAGGGAAACATCCACATATAAGCCAACTGCAAAATGTCACTTTTGTATCCCTCCCCTCCAATTATACAAGCATAGACCCTACGCCACTATAATTCCATAACAAAACTGTCCCAGCATGTCCCCACTTTTCCATCACCAGTGTTAAATACAGAATAGGATGATTTACTAATGAAATTCAAAATGTATATCAATATGGCAAGGCAGCACAACACAAACAGCACAAAAGTAAAGATTCAAATAACCCTGTTGTGTTCCTTGTTAAATGCATATTTTAAAAGCGACAGGCAGATTTCCTGAGACAGGGATGTAGGCCTAGGAATCCCTAGCAGGTTGCCTTAGTATCAGGTATATTTCCCAATGACAGGAATTTCCCTGGAGGTTCTCTAGGGACATGCAGGAAACTTGAAAACCACAAAGGTTTCTGCAGAGGAACATTAGGTGACAAATTAGGTGAGGTTTACACGGTCAGCCATCTGCTGAGGTGTTTGTGTGTTTTTCACATACACTAAAAAAAACTATACAAGCATACAAAGCTTTTCTGCCCAAAAAAATGTAGAACCCATTTGCACATATCACTTTGTAATAGCTCAGATGCAACTCTATGGCTATGACTCCACAATGCTATCAGGTCCGTCAGCACCCCCTGCGCTAAGCTATTCCTGGGCGGGGATGCCAATGGACCTGATTCCACATTACCTGCCTACAGCACGGGCTATTCCCACGTCGTTCTGCCGATCCCCTGGCCAGAAGGTCAACATAGTGCAGTATGTCAACCTCTGGCGGGCGGATCGTCCAAATGCCATGGGAGCAGCCGGTGCTGTAGGCAGGTAATGTGGATCGGGTCTGTTGGCATCCCCACCAAGGAATGTGCTTAGCGCAGGGGGTGACATAGCCTAAAGCACAAATCTTTTACAAGTTTTACAGAACAGTTTACCTGCTGATATTCCTTTTTCTGAGCATCCAGCTCTATCTTTCTCTGTTGGAGATCCTCGTGTTCTTTGCGCAACTCTTCTGCTTTCTGGTTTAAAGCTGCTTCCTGAGATACCAATTCTTGTTCAAATCGCTGCAATTCCTCTTCAGTGTACATGGGGGTTTCCTCTACAGTCTGAATGGATAAATACATTACCGAGGTGTACTTCTACAAACATCCAAGCCCATAATTATTCATACCCCTGGCAAATATTGACTTAAAGTCACTTTTATTCAACCAGCAAGTTATTTTTGATGGGAAATGACATAGGTTTCTCCAGAAAGATAATAGGACAATGTACAAGAGGCATTTTTATGAAAATCAATAGAAAAGCTATAACAGCAATCACACGCTTCCTTTAATTGAAGACCAGCTTTTTGCATGTCTCCACAATTATTTTTGCCCATTCATCTTTAGCAATGAGCTCCAAATCTTTCAGGTTGGTGGGTCTTCTTGCCATCACCCTGATCTTTAGCTCCCTCCACAGATTCTCAATTGCATTCAAGTCAGGACTCTGGCTGGGCCACTCCAAAATGTTAATGTTGTTGTCTGCTAACCATTTCTTCACCGCTTTTGCGGTGTGTTTTGGGTCATTGTCATATTTCATCTGACATAACTGAGAAGATCAGAAGTCTTCTTCTTTGTCCAGATGAGCAATTGTAAAAGCCAAGCAAGCTTTGGTGTGCCTTATCTGGAGAAGTGCCGTCCTCCTTGGTCTACATCCGTGGAACCCAGCAGTGTGCAGTGTCTGTTGGATTGTCTGCCTTGAGTCATTGCCACCAGTAGAGCCCAGATTGACCAGGATGGCCTTGGTGGTGATCCTTGAATTCTTTTTCACCTCTCTCACTATCCTCCTGGCCAGCACAGGTGTCACTTTTAGCCTCCGACCATGTCCTCTGATATTTTCCACAGTGCGGAACATCTAGTATTTTTTAATAATACTTAAGACTGTAGCCACTGGAACTTCAAAACATTTAGATATGACCTTGTAGCCTTTTCCTGAAGCAGCCAAAATGTGCGGATGCAGGTCCTCACTGAGCTCCTTTGTCTTAGCCATGACTGTATAAAACCAACAAGAACTGCCGTTTGTCACCTGTTGAGCTGATTAAAAGCTGTACCTAACTAATCAGGGTAATTATGATGCTTTAGAACAGCTTTGACTATTTGGAATGGTATAGAACTTTAGATTTTCCCAGAGACAGTGACAGTTTGTGAAGGGTATGAATAATTTTGGACATGACACTTTTTGCTCAAATGTAAATAAAAGCTGAGAATTTTTTTTTCCACAAAAATGCCTCTTGTACATCTTATTATTATCTTTAGTGAGACACCTTTGTCATTTCTCATCAAAACATAAAGTTACTTTTATTCAAACAGCAAGTTAAGTCACAATTTGCCAGGGGTGTGAATAATTATGAGCTCAACTGTACATATTCTCACAGAGGTATTCGGTGTAGCTAAAAATACTCCTAGACCAAAAATGCAAAAATTTGTAGATCACCAGTCCAAAGACATGGTAGCTGCATTTGTTTCCTTTCAAGGTACATACATTTTCTGCATGTAATGTACCTGTTGATCCGGTCATATAGCTGAAGTCCTTGTTACTTCATGTCCACCGATTCTGGCAGAATTACAAGCAGTAAAAAAAAACTGTTCAACCTTATACAGCAGTGCAACATGATCTTCGTAGCATAGCTTATTGTTGAAAACGCAATTTAACCGTCTATGTCTGGCACCAAATCTATCAGTCTGGAACCATTTGGCAGTTTACATTTTAAAGTTTAAGTTTAACCTCCTGAGTGTTCTGCAATCGGATAAACTACCTAGGAGGCTAAAAAATACATTAACAGTAATTTCTTAAAAATACAAGGATACACCATAGTGCTGCTCCATTACCTTAATGCTGATGAATCCCAATATCCCTATTATTTGAGGGTACAGTACATAAATAATGGTCTTATGGTGCACATTATAATGAACATTTTCTAACCTGCCAGCCCTCGTGGTTATTGAATTCCTTACTCTCTGTGGATTTCAGGAACTCTTCCAGGGTCACCAAGCGATCATGATTTGCATCCACCTGAAAGATAATATTGGTAAGCATTAAAGTGAATGCCTTTTCTACTTAAAGATGAGGTTTAAATGTTACTGCCACCTTTTAATTTCTAGCTGCAAGATGAGCCACCTGGGGGGACATTAAGGACAACTGGTCAAAACAGATAACCCATTTTGGTTAGACCATCCTTCTACTTGAGGACGCCATACTGTTGGTTGTATACAGAACATGCCAGAGAGAACAAGGCTCTAGGACAGTGGTGGGCAACAGAGTTGATATGGAGGGCCACAATTGCGGCCCTCAGCATGACTAAAGGGCCGCACATGACATTTTCAATCTATACTGACTTGTATAAACATTTATAATATAATGTATGATATTAAGCATATATAAACAAAGGTTATTATTATCATTTATTTATATAGCGCCAACACTTTACGTATATATAATCAAAGGTATAAGCATATATAATCAAAGGTTATGTGCTTCATAGATATCATCAAAGCCTTTGCCCCTATTCGGAGGTTATGTGCCACAATATATATCATACAATAAGTGGGAGCAAGTCCCTCGCCTCCCCTCCTCTTCTCTAACAACATTCCAAGCAAAGACTCATCAGGGAGGGTCAGCGGACAGGTGAGTTCCTTTGCCCTATGCATTAACAGTTAAGTTTCAGGGGTCGCAAGTGGAGGACTGAGGGGGGGCGCCGAAGAACGCTCAGAAGGCCGCAGGTTGGGCACCTGGGCTCTAGCAAGAGCCACCATAATCTTATATGTGGGGTCTTCTTCTACTGGAAGAGCCAGTAAGAAAAGAACAAACTATTTGGTGTCAACAGTATAGTGCCAGAAAGTATTTGGGAGACTGTGGATGTTTTGAGACCAAAACTTTCAACAGCTTTAAGTTCTTGTAGCAAAAGTAGAAGCAAATAATTGTTTTCTTGAAGCTGTCTGGTATTAAAGAAAGCACATAGTGTACGTTTGCACCCAGGGAACAAGAACAAAAAAGGAGCAAAGAAACGAGGATACAAATTAAATAAAAAAATCAAGGGAGCTCCTAATGCCTAGCCAGAATTGATAGCTTGTGGGAGTTAAGGTAGGAATACACAGGTCTATTTTCCCAGATTTCTGCACAGCCAAGTGCCGTGCAGAAATCTGGGAAAAAATCTACACGTCTATGCCATTTTCCAAGCAAAATCAATAGATCTTGCTCGGCCGAACAGGTTACCAACATGTTGGTAAACCTTGTTGGATATCCTTTACTTTGAATAGGGAACCACGGTTCCCCATTCAAAGTATAGACTTGCTGACAGCTGGCTCCCGATATCTGGGAAGGCCGGCAGTAGCGTGATAGCTCAAATAGTTCTGAGTGAACAAGGGTCACTGCTAGAAAAGAGTTGGTTAAACTTAAATCAACAAAGCTGAGCCAAGATAGCCATGTCCCTAATGATGTTCCAAATAATAGACTTCAAAAAATCTTATTTATTTGACAAAGTGAAAATAGATTCTGTTTTTATGGATCAAAATCAACCTGGATCCAAAAAGGAGTAGCTATTGGACATAGAGGTAAAGTTTAGTTGTTCAAGCATTCAATGCGTTCTCTAGGTACGTATGTAGATGGTACTATGGAGCATGCTCACAGGGCTAAGGAAATGAATGAATCTGATAACGAAAAAAGCCCACTGTATATGCCCACCTTAAGACACTAGCATTAAACATGTTTGTAGAAGAGGCATACCACTGCCCACTCTCCACATTAAAGGCCGCCAAACACGCAACGAGCGGCAGCTGATTTTGCCACTGACCCATGTGCGTGCGCCATCGGTCGGCCATAGAACGGACATGTCTGATAATCTCTGGCCAATGCCATAATGTTCATAGGGGACCAATGTCAGCATTGAAACTAACGGCTGGCACACAAAGGGTGCCTGCCTATGCTGTCAGCAATGGAGAGCAGTATGACGACTTCATCACGCTAGACTCCATCATTGATCTGTCAGCCCCCACTCAGTACATGTGTGGGGGCCTTTAGTCCTTAAGTGGAGGACATTTGTACAATTACACTTCTTTGGCATATGTGAATATAAAAGAGATGGTAATTGTTAAGGTTTACATAGACATCAGTGAAAAAAGAATCCAGATGCCTGCATTGGAACAACACTGTTGTAGATTGTCATGGGTCGAAAAGTAATATGGGACTGCAAATATCATGTGCAGATATTTGAAACACCGACAGGAGAAACTGGCAGACATGCAGCCATTTGGGAGCAAACATATTAGTTGAAATATAAGATTAGGGTTCAGCTAGACCAAAAAGGTTAGAAAATTCACATTTTTCATGACGTGCTCTCTCATGCGCATTCGCTCTTCTTCCATCTCCACCATATCATCTTCTTCATTCTTTGGGTCATAGACCTTCTCCAGCTATGTAAAAGAAATAAAAAATAGTAAATATTTAAGATCTACAGGATACATTAAGAGGACATTACTCATATTTAAGATCAAACTATGTACTGACAAAGCAAACAAATCTTTACAATATTTTGATTGGTTGTTCAGAAATTTAGTATAAATGCAGAACTGACCTCCTTTGTAAAAAGCGCCTCCAGTTCTTGTTCATCAAGAATGCCATCTCCATTAGTATCTGCCAGAAAGACATATAGAACAATTATTGACAACATCTATGTCAATGAACATAATCAACACCCTACTTCACAGATACACATGACTAAAAAGCGACCATTTTAATTTTACAGTGTCAACACACTTTGTTTCTTTACACAGTGGTATCTGCAGTTTGCCATAAGGAGCTTTAAATCTTAAATCTCTACTACATTCACAGCACACAAACACTTTCCAAGTAAAAGTTTATTAAACTATCAATGTATTTCTGGACTTCAAGAAGGAAATAGAATTGATTTAAGGTATCGCCCAAGCGTGTGAATGCAGCCTTAATAAAGCAATGACTGTTCAAGTCTTTAACCAGCTAGCACACTGTTTCTATGTGAATGTGTATGGAATAATTAAGGCAACCATAAGGTTTATTTTTCTCTCAACAGGAGTTCTTACTTCACCTCCCTATCACACTGCTGAGGTACAGATTTCTGTACCAAAAGCCCACCATAGTCTTAAGTTGAAGAAGTTTTTTTTTATATTTTATAATACCATGTTCAGATGCTTTGTGAATAACTCACAATATCAGATAATGAATATTTAAAAAGAAACTGTATCAGGTAAATTAGCACTGCAACCACTAGATGGCGCTGCAGATGTGCCAGGTTACACAGGACAGCATTGTAATACATTGAAGCCAATGAACTACATACAGTTCTGTAAATTTGGTGTTCCCACCCCCAGAACAGAGAGAGAGAAGCAGAATAAAGACAGCTGTAGAGGACATGGGGACAACGGATCATTTATTTAGGCGAGTATTTTACATTGGGAATCATATCATATTGAATAGTGTTTTCAATGGCGAAAACACTATTCAATATGATTTTTATTTAAAACTCTAACCGCCGCCACGGGGATCCGTTCTCCTGCAGCAGCCTCTTCATTAGATCGGAGCCACACAGATGGGTGAGTCTGCACTCCTGGGGCTGAAATCTCCACCAGACGAACCCAGCTCGTCCAGTGCAATTCTAACAGTTTAGAGCTGGACAAGCTGGGACCGCCAGGAACGCCAGGGGGGTTAAGACATAATTCCTGAAATCTGCTTTCTTACCGTGTAAATTGAAGAATGTTTTGGGGTTGAAATCATTAGCATCCAGGCCATCGGTCTCCTCCCAGACCTCTTTCAGTTGGTCCTTGCTCCCCTAGAAAGAGTTCAGATTATAGATATAATACCAGAAATTGTGATAATCTTATTGACGCAACTTTCCATAACCATTTTGAGAAAATGAGAGATTTAGTTCCAACTAAAACATACATTCTGCAACTTCTGACCTTCTGAGAATGCTACTGGTGTTACCACATCTGACTAAAAAAAAATCACATATTCCTATTCCTGAGGTGGACACTTGAGTACAGATACTTGTAGTGTATGCCCTTCAGGCTGTCAGTTCGATAGCAGAACACCTGGAAATCACTGACACCCAGGAAAGTTGAAGGTCTAATGATTCATTTTGGGAGTTGGTCAAGAGACTATGCTTTACGGCCCCCATACACCTTACCATACAATTTCTGTACAACAAACTTTTCTTCTACCAAAACCATGTAAAATGAGGATCTTTCTAACCCTTTTAAATCACTAGGTATTCGATCATCAGGGAGGACCCGGCACTACATAGTTGTTAGTAGATCTTATAGAAATTGTATGGAGTGATCTAAAGATGTATGGGGAGGTTTGGAGCTTATGAAAAAATAAACTTTCACCTAGCAGTGGAGTCTTATTGCTTGCTCAACACATGCAGGTATTCTCCTATTTGCAGGACAGTCTTGCCAAGTTTCTTACCTTATTACCTAAACACTAAGCTCTCTGACTATCGTTCTGGAATTGTGCAGATGAGCACAGAGGGCGGCAATCTGGAGTTCTTAGTTTAGGCATGTTCACTGCCAAAAGTTAATTTAAACAAGAAAAAGTAGCACAACGATTAGTTGTCATCTAAAACACTTACAGGAACGTTCACTTTGGGATGCTCCCGATGCTTTTTCTTCATCTCTTCATAATGAGCTTCTTCCTTCATTCTTTTGTCCTCATCTAGTGATTTGAGATATTCTCTCCTTTCATGTTCCTTCATCATCTCATAGCGTTTGAACTCTTCATGTCGAGCGGCATCATAGTTTTCAAGATCCTTTGTGGCCTTAAAGTCAAAATGGCGTGTTCTTATAAACATGTTAGAATCATAAATAGTTTTTTTGCAAATGGCTTATGCTAAAGTAGATTAAGGGGACAAAATAGGTTCACATTTCAAACACAAAATTGACCTCAGCTATTTAAGGGGTTGTCAGTTTTTGACAGAGGAACATGAGGGGTTTGGCTCTGCTTAAAGCACAAATGAAAAAAAAAACACATACATTAAACAGACACAATACTCACCTGTCAGCAGTCCAGATGCTGGAAAACTGCTACACAATAAAACCCCACAGCATACATACCTTCTTTACTTTCAGTTCTCATGCCTACATCTTGGCTCCTGGAGAACTAAAGATGCTTCTGCCCTTACTGCCCCCCCTCTCCTGTAGAGCTCCGTGGGGGTGTGTGGAGGGGGGGAATCAGCTGCTGATGAGTTCCTGCCTGGGAGAGATGTCCCAGACACCATTTCGGCTGCCTAGGCGCTACGTAAGGCAGTGGGAGGGGAGCACTTGTAACAAGCTCCCCTCCTGCTGTCAGAAAAATATATTTTTTTTACTAATAAGGATGAGCTGCAGCCGATACTGCTGAATGACCTCCCAGGTTGTAGGTCCGATTTAAGTTGTGCTTAGGAAGGTCATTGGCTGCCAGTTGTTGCTGGTTATCAGGTAATAAAAGGTGCAAGCCATCCTGACTATTTTATAAAAGTGCATTACACAAAAATAATTAAACAAGCTGGACCTAAAAAATGACACTTCCATGACACACATCAGAAAAAAAGACATTCCAATCTCATACTTACAGCCTGGATCAGTAATTCTAAATCACGAGCCTCAAATGTGTGCTGGTTTTGTGGGTCCAAGTGCTCAAACTGCTTCAGTAAAGCCATGTGATCAATCTGAACATCTTCAGAACAAAACACATGAATTAAATTCTGCAACAAGTACCATTTGTCATGAAATAAATACCAATGTAGTAAACCTTTAGAAGAAACAACCATTTCCAAACATTTGTATTATATAGTGCTAGTTCTAAAAGAAAATAAACCTGCTGCACGTATGTCCATCACTGCGATTTCTGTTGTAACCTACATACCTGGATATTTTACTTGGACCTTTTCTGTGGCTTAAAAATGACCACACTCCATTGATGAAATAATGTAAAAAAGTGTTCCTACATGGGACACTTGTTATTCTCAGAACCATAAAAACCAATGGATAGAGAATTAAAGGTGCAAATCTTTGTATAATGAAATTATTGGCCAAAATGTGCAGACTGTTCAGTTGTGCAAGTAATACAAAATATCCAAATCACTTGGTATGCACCAATATATCATTTGACTGGATAATATACATGTACTTTGGGATTCTATGCAGGGCCATCACTTTTGTATGTATACCTTGTACAACATGTGGCAAACAATAACATGTTTTAGTTTTTCACATATTCATATATGAATAAATCTGTTTAATTCTGTAACACCTATGATGGGTGACAACAGAAAGTGTGAAGGTAATCACAAGCAACCAATCAAATGTCAACATTCTGAGTACAGTAACAGTTTATATTTGTCTTTTGATTTTAGGGGATGGCTCTTTAAATGTACCATATGTGGAGAGCATCTACTGTCTTGGAAATCTCCTCGTCTCTTACTTACTTTCTTCCATGGTGGCATCCATCTTGGCCTTTATTAGCATACGGAGCCTTGACACTTCCTGACGTTTGAGTTCATCCAGTCTGGTCCTTATATGATGACTAACAAAGTCTAGTTCCTTGCTAAGTTTCCCACTCTGAGAAAATGAAGTAAAATACCCATTAATGAGAGCTGGTAAAGTTTATGCTTCCTTTAAAGGAAATCTGAGCTAAACTTTGCGTCACCTAATGTCATTTCTGCCATAATATAAATACATAAATTACACATCATCTTCCCCACCTTCTATTTTTACCTATTGACCTGATACATTTTAACTTTGCTTTGACATTTTTAATGTAGCAAGTAAGGACAGCTGTCTACATAGCCCAGCCCACAAGGAGACCAGTCAGTGTCTTCTTTGCAAATTAAAGGAATGTAAGAAGCTGTCTTTATGACACAGCTTAGCTATAATGAATACATTCTTGAAACAGAAACACAGCCATATATAGATGAAGTGAATACATAGGATGTTCCAGCGAAGCAGGCAGGACTGGACCATGCAGTATTCACTCTTATATTCTTCCAGCCAAAAGGCCAGGAAGGTCTTTGCTGCAGGGCTTAAGGTGGGTTTACACGTGTAGATTTTTTGTTCGATCAACTGGCGATTAAATTTTTTGATAGATTTTTTTTATCAAACATCCATTTATCGAATGTAACATTAGATTTTTTTGTTTCTTCATCCCGATATCTAATGAAAATACATTCAGAATTACTACGACCGATAAAAATTTACATGTTCGATGACCTTTTGAACGTTTTTTTTTCAAGATCGAACAAAATTTATCCATCGAACAAATTGCCCATTTTAGATTTTTGTTCAATTAACCAAAAAATTGTTCATTCTTCATTGATTGGATGGAAAAAATCTACAGGTGTAAACCCACCTTTAAACTTTAAGTCCGTGCCATTGACCTCCATTGTAATGATTGTGTCATTGATGACACAGGTGACATGGGACAGAGGCGGGAGGAGAACGTGAATTTTAAGCACACAGAGTACATTTACAGGCAGAATGCTAGGGAGGTTAATGTAAATACACAACTCATACTAACTTCTAATTGTAAAATGTGTCTCTCCATAATTTGGACGGTGTTTTGAGAGAATGGGAAATGCTAATACAGATAAGATCTCTTCTTGGCAGTGGATTTTTGGCTTGCTTGGAGGGAACGTAATATATTGCTCCCAGGATGTTTGGGACAAAAAAAATTATGCTTTTTTTTCATATTCGAACCATAAGACGCAGGGACACTTTCCCATTGATTTTAACTGTAAAAAAGTGCATTTTATAATCTGAAAAATACAGTATTTATTAAATATATCCTGTCGATCCAAACGCTCTTGTATTACCAAGGTCTCTGGTTTCCTTCAAGACTATCCAAGTGTCATTCCACTTGTTTAATTACATAAAGGGTATTTCTACTGTAATACGGACTTGCAGCACTTCAATGGAAAAAGATTGGAATTGTATTACACCAGCTGCATATTTTTATGTTCTAACTGCATTTTTCAAACACAAATGTACCTAATAAACTTTTTTATCAACTGCCAGAAGTTTTCCATATTTCCCAAAAGTAGAAGTGCTATTAAGTAAAATTAGTCTGGATTTTGCATACACAATGTGCCTGCGTAAACAGGTGCATCATAGCCCATAGGAGATTACAGGCAGCGTCTTCCTCACGCTGCAATTTTCATGCAGCGGACACAAGCCCTGATGCTGTTTATGAAGACATCAGGATCAGCCAATAATCTGATCGTAAAGTTGACAAGAAACATTGTTGGACTCTCCTCCAATCGGGAAGCTGTCAGGCAATATATTTTTCACTATAGGAATTTTGTTTGCTTCGGTTTGTCTGTGCCAGCTTATTTATATGCTAGCATGCAGTAATGGAAGAGACATCATGGAGCGTGCAGTAATGGAAGCAAACATCATGATTATGGAACATATCTACACCTATTAAAATAGTTTTCTTTAGTTTAAGATTCTGTGTTTCAACAGAATAAAAAAATGAGCACAGAAATGCAAGGGGCAGGAATGAAGTCCAATATCCACTGATTATATTTTCTCTCGAGGTTATGTTCAAATTGTACTTTGCTCCTGCACCAAGCCAAGATCAACAAAGAGTAATGCAAATATTAGCAATGCCAGCAAAGGTTGGAAGTTTACCATACAGAATATGAATTTTACCTTAATGTCTTCAGCATTGGCGGTCTGAAGCTTCTCACGGAAATGCTTGTCTGTTTCCAGCATTTCAATAACCTCACGAAGATAGCGATCATAATACAGGCCCGTGTCCTGTGACAAAAACAAGAGTATGATGCAAGGAAATGTCTGCTGCTAGTGACTTCATAAGCCCCTGTATAATATACAACAACCCAGAAAACTGCATCTTCTATGGCATACAGACAACATTGCCTGTCCGATCCGTATTCTACATTGTTACCCAGCTGGTGTAATACTTCAATTCACCTCACTCCCTTCACTTGCTTGTGAAGTAGTAGATGTATTCCTACACAATATTGAAAGTTTTTCGATAAAAATTGAGCCCCATTTTTGACATCACCACCAGTCACAAAAACTGGGTCATTTAAATCCTATAAACAAAGCTTTATAAAAAAAAAAGTTCACAACATTACGGAATGTTATAAATGGCTGTGGCGTTGGAAAGGGCCATTACTTCAAGTTATATAGGCTCACGCTAGAAAGTTACTGAATAAGTGCAGCTCTACTAATTGTATCCGATTCGCCTTGCACTTCAGTATTTCTTTGGGGGGGGGGGGGGGGGGGGGGGGGGGGGGGGGGGGGGGGGGATATTAGCATGCTAGGCATAATAGGCACAGGAGAAAACTAGTGGGGGATATAGAGAAAGACCTCAAGAAAATATAAATGACGTGGAGCAATAAGGTACTGGGGAAGAAACTTGTAAAGTGCCATCTCTAATTAAAACCATGCAAACAAATAACACCACATCTGACACGTCTGGATGGGGAAAGGGGTGGCTAGCCCAATGAGATTTTGGTGGTGGACAAGGGCACAACCCAGAATGTATTAAAATTGCTTTATTTAAAAAATAAAATAGCAATGACTCCATGTCCATAGCAGAGTCCAAGTGAAAATCCTATGTAATAACCACAAGGAGTTCTAGGACATATGTCGACTTATGCACATGTAAAGAATTTAAAATGCAGATTGATGTTCACCAATGCAGATATGTTTTGACTGGAATTGGGAGAATATTTGTCCTATACCATCTTTGTTCAGGTTTTCTGAACACAAGCCACAACAGCACTGTGTACAGCAGGCTTCTGCAATACCAGGCGAGTTAGCCAACATTCCCATTATGGTCCATGGTTGACATCCCCATATTGGAGAAAAATTTCTTCTGCGTAAAACCTTTTGAAACAATTTTCCAAATGCTTTTCCTGTGCCCATTAAAACATTCAGGACCCTTTCACACTGTGAAAATATGACCCACTGCTGAAATATGGATAGCACTTTAACAGTGTATTGCCACCATAGTTTCATTTCTGTGGTGCATAAGAAGTTAATGGCACCCAGACATACAGAGCGGTTCTGAAAATGCACCCTTTACTACACTGACATTTGATTTCCCCTCCATTCATAACAATGGAGGGGAATTGTAACAAATTTCTGGAATGTGAAGAAATCCTCCAAGCACTGTGTACAACAGGATTACTACTAAATCTCCCTTTGGACTGAAGTGTAATACCATTGCAGATAAAAACCAACAGAAAAAATAAATGGTAAAACATTTTCACATCTTAAGAGGCTGCATGTTGTAAAATACTAAAAAAGAATTTACCAAGAAATCACTTTCACTTCAGAGAGAAAAAAATATTTGCATGATTTCCCTTTACACAGTTATTACTGAGCAACTATTAATTCTCATTCTATGAAACTACAATAGGTACAGTTAAAAACAATTTGTACACTGGAATTGCTAAACTACTTCTGATAAAAGCTGCCATGGCCTACAATTATTAGGTTACAGACCACTAGTAAGTACAATTAAATCTACACCTGTTCCAAACTACTAAGTTAGAAAGTGTCCAGTTGACCAGTATGAATACATGCAGCTACTTCCCAAATATAGATGAATGTTTATTTTTTTGGGTTGACCCCCTTTGGTTACCAAAAACAAATATTATTGTTTTAAAGTGCACTCACCTCTAATTTACAAGGTACTGTTTCATAGTCCCAAACAAGTTTGACCCCTTGTCAGTCAAATGGTGTGTTTTTGTTACCATGATAACAGGGGTGGTGGTGTGTGCTCCATTAACCTTTTTGAGACTTAAAAAAAACAGTTTTTATGTGCTAACACTTAGGCTAAGTTTACACTGTCTCTTGCAAGGTCATTTTCTGGTCTTTTTGGTGACCAGAAAACGACCTTGCTTTAGGTTTAAAATGGAAGTCAATGAGGTCGTTTAAAGAACAGAAAATGTACTGTCGTTAATCAAGCAGATCGTTGTCTCTTCATTTTTTGAACGCCTTCTGCCGCGTTCAGAGGGTCGTTTAACTACCCAATTGGCTTCAATGGTAAAGCTCTGAAAGCGACTGCAGCAAGTTTGCAGATCTTTTTTCAGTCTTTAAAAAAACCATCTGGGAGTGGCTATCCCTTCTTTCCAGGTACCCTGCAGGGTCAGGTGACCTCCTGTGGCTGCTTGAAGCTCACCCCCTGCCCCCCTGGATGTTTTTCAGTCTTTAAAGCTAGAGTACATTATGTACAAAGGTCTTTGCTTTAAAGCATCTTTAAAGCCTTTCTGCCACTGGAGAGTGTCTAGGAAGCTTTAAACGGGACGGCAGTGTAAACTTAGCTTTAGTGTAAATTAAATTGCCTAATATCACAGGACACATATGTTTTTTGTTACTTTTGGTCACTGATGTTATTTAGCTGGCTGAAAGTGATGTGGTATCCAACCATACCAATTGGCATCATTTGGAAGGAGTGATAAGATTTGTTTTAATAAAGATATCTGTTGCCATAATAAATATGAAAGACATGATTTTACATTCTTCATACGTTGTATAGTACTTACTGCGGATTCAGCAGGCGGCTCAATCTCCTCTTTTTTTGGTGGTGCTCTGTCAATTGGCACAGCAAAACTGAGTCCCAGGATGGGAACCAACAAAAGGTACTGGAACTTCATTGCACTGTAACAAAAAACACATTGTTAAAGTTTCCTGCATCTGCAGTACCACTATGTCCTCAGTATCTCCTTGCAGAGGAGAAAACATCATTAAAAGTAGTGGATGCAACCATTCTTCTGTGAAATTTGAATTGCTTCTTCTTACTAAAAAATGTGCAGGTTTTCCCAATATTGTTAATGAACATTTTTAATGTGTTAGACGGATTAACTATTTTTGGGGGAAAAAAAACAAGTGAGCAGATCTCAAGTTCGGACTTTTTTTCTGACATTTCTTGCTGCATGCTTGTTCCAGGAGAAGTGACTCAAAGAACTGAGAATAAAGAACTTGGATAAGGAAGTTGGGAATGGCAGTCTTTCTGTCTCACATCACAGTTTCCTGTTTGGAACTGAAATGATCTACAGACCTAGAGTTCTCAACAGGAAACAGCAACAATTCATGAATATGACTAGTGATATAGGACATGTAGTGTCCCTCGTTTACATATTATTAAACAAAGGACAAGTGAAATTGTATTCATATTTGAAAAAAAAAAAAAAGTTCCTTTTTTTAAAGCGGATCTACCACCTTCGCATATGCCTTCAGTGTTCTCCCCAGATTTTTTTTTAAGCCGGGCGGCGCGATGGCGCGATGACGTCATCGCGTCGCCTGCACCGGTCCGGCGGCACACAAGTCCTCTGACAGGCGGCGCCTCCCCATTCTTCAGGAGCGCGCCGCAGCCACTGAAAGACTCCGGCCCGCGGCCCCGGTAGTATGCCGCGGGCCGGAGTCTTTCAGTGGCTATGGCGCGCTCCTGAAGAATGGGAGGCGCCGCCTGTCAGGCTGCTCGCTGCGTGCCGGGCGGGGACCAAAATCTCCCGGGCGGGCCGCCCGGCCAATCTGCTTTGGGGAGAACACTGGCCTTAGATTATCAGCACTAGGGCAGATAGGAGGTCAAAAGAAGAAAAAAAAATCCACAACCCATCCTACCTACCAACCCCCCCCCCCAACCCCGCAGAGATGTCACACAGCGGAGTCCGCAGGGGAACATGGGAGGTTAGACTTAACTTCTGACATCTACCTTCCCATGTCCCCATGCACCTGGTACCCAGCCACATCTGAATGGGGTGATGCAGAGGGATGGCGCGTCACCGGATTCAGATCCGGATTGGTGGAGTGAGACTGGAAGAGTCTCGCTCCTCCATCTTGCAGCCTGATGTATTGGGCACTCCAGGCTGGGCGGCGCAGGAGTGAGCAGGCAGCAAAGGCGGGCATTAATCTTTAGGGGTTGCTGTCTGGATGAAGACTGGATATAGGCGAGTTATGTTTAACTTGTATTTAGGGCTTGTGAAAAGAAAAATATAAAAGTCTTTGTAGTTTTAGACTTTAAAGATTCAGGCTTTGGGCCTACAAGTCACTGAGCAGAAATGCTATCTTGCTATCTATCTCTGTGAATCCAGGTCCCGGATGATGACCCTGCCGGCATCAATCCAGGTACCGAATGATGATCCTATAGCGTGCCTACACTGTAAAGGTCTACCCTTGCAGGGTTACCTCTAGACCGTAAAGAATGACTCTCTACTAAGAACAAACACTTCTGCTTCAAACCATTTTTTACACAAGGGTATATTTCAGACAGCTTTTGCACAACTGTAAAACAATAGCTGATGTGGTTTACCGAGTCAAGTAAACGTAATGTGTGTAAAGGAATCACAAAATGAACACACACTGCAGTGACTGTTTAACGCCGAAGGCAAAGAAACAAGTTCACCCATGTTTTTATTCAAGAATTTCTTCTTACAGATATTTGCGTCATGTGTATAGAACAATGACTGAAAATGTATAGTGGTAGGAGGAATATGGAGTGTTCATCTCAAAATAAGGCAGGAAAATATTAAACTGTATATGTATGTATACAAGTTTAAATTCAAGTCAACAATTTTCAAGTCTAAATTTCGACTTAACTGAACTTAAATGCAAACAGTACATGTGTTACAGCAGGGGTTGGCACTTCAGCTTTGTTGCAAGCCTCCTCCCTCCCATGAGAGCAAAACACTGGAAGAAAGAGCGAGCAGCCAACATGGCAACTGTGCAGCAGCTGCGTGAGAATGGAGCCACAGCCAAGATCTCCACTGTTGCGCCTCCCCAACTGTTGGTGGCTGTTTAGCTGGAAAAGTTGGCAGACCACTGTTCTAGAGCACAAAATGTTCAGACGCTTTGCAATTATCTCAAAAAAACATATTTGCTGTGTGTTTCTGTGATTAAGCTGCTGCATTTCCTACTCAATGTTTCTTTACTTGAATCCAGGGTGGATAAAAAAAAAATCAATGATTTTTAAAAAAAAAAAATCACTTTAATTGCTTTTTTTAAAAATAAAGTGCTTTTTGAGGAAAATATGTTACCATCCCAGGGTTCGTCCATGATGAAATAAAGATTTGTTTTTATTATGTAAAATAAGGCTGTATATGTTTATTTTTTTGGTAAATAAATTCCATTAATCCATTCACAATGTCATGCTCTGCCAGAGGTTTTTGTAAGATTTTATAATCAATAAAACTACACTCTCAGGTGTATAGCGGCCAACATCCCAAAACAATAGACAGAAGTTGATAATGGCATAAACACATCCCCTTGGATAGACATGGGTGAGGGGACTTTAAGGGCCACTCAATATGTAAAAGCAATACATGTATTATACACAGTGCAAAAGATGAAGTAATGACATCATATCATTTAAAACAATGCACGATGTTGCGGATGTCACATCTGTACATGTGCTTAGACAATAAAAATAGTCCAAATGGCGCAAATTTCACCCCAATGCATGTTTTGTTTAAGACTTCTTCAGGGGGTACAATATGTAATTTCATAGTTGTTTGTTTTATGTATTATTTTTATATATTATTAGGCCTTATTATGTATTATTAGGCCTAACACAAGAGGATCAATCATACTGAATAACCAAATCCACATTAAAGTGGACACAGACCCTCAGGGGTTACTCACGTCCATAGATCAATATAGGGGGAAAGACACGATTTCTCAAGGTGGTGTCCCCACTGTGCCAACACCAGTGGGGAACGGAGAGACAGACAGACTTAAACCGCATAAATGCCGTGGTGATCTGTGTACAACAAATACATTTTTAATACATTTACTTTGGTAAACATGATCAGTTGATGGTTTGAGTCAGTCTTGTTACGCAGATCACCAGTGGGGACGCCATCTTCAGAAATCATGTCTTTCTACCCTATATTGATCTATGGACATTATTAACCCATGAGGGTCTGTGTCCACATTTATGTCGATTTGGTTATTCAAAATGACTGATCCCCTTGTGTTGGCTGTTTGTGTTATGTAGATTTGGCCAATGAACTTACATATCGTACCCCCTGAAATAGTCAACAACGAAACACGTGTTGGGGTTAAATTTGCGCCATTTGGACTATTTTAATTGTCTTACAGCACGTGTAGAGATGAGTACATCCGCAACATTGTGCATTGTTTTTGATTGATAGGATGGTCATTACTTAATTTTTTGCTCTGTGTATAATAATAAATGTATTGCTTTTGTGTCCCCTCACCCATGTCTATTCCAGGGGAAATTTTGGGTGATGTGCTTATGCCATCATCAACTTCTGTCTGTTTTTGTAAGATTATTGGGCAGTTTCTCTGCTACAAGATATTATCACAGATGCTTGGTTTACTTTTTCAGTTCTCAAAACTAAGTGCAACAGAAAAGTTGTCCAAATATGAATGATTAACCTAAACTGGGGATAAAAAAAACTAATATGAAAAGTTGTTATTCTAAAACTCCTCACCTCCTTGCATTTTAAAGACGGCAAGAATGATTGATTTAAATCGGTTTGATTTAAATCAAATCCTCCCTGCTTGAGTCATAAAATGTTTCTAGGTTTAGGTAAAATTACATATCTTGGCTTACATAGTATGTTAAATAGGGATTGTTTATGTCTGGTAGTCCAAAGCTGTTGTCATACAAGTATGGACAACATGGCAAAAGTGCTGAGGGCACCTACTAAAAGGTCCATCTACAATATTTATGCTTCCATTCCAAATTCACAATTTGCTTGCTTCTCCCCCATGTTTCCCACACCATTATACTAAAATGCAGTTTAATTATCTAAAAGGTTTCATTATTCACTGCAGCTCTATGACTTTTTTGTTTATTTAGGCAGTACATTCAGTCTTAATACTATGTAAATAAAGGTGGATGCTTAGAAAATGACAGCTGTCCTATTAGCATCAAAATATTTAGGTTCTTCAGTCCCAGCAGGACTTGGCTTACAGATAGTAGGGGGCGGGGGGAGCTGAGCACAGGTTGTCTTGTGTGGTGGTGGTGTACAGGTGATGTACAAACTCCAGCCTCCACCCCCTGTCGGACACCAGGTTGGGAACCACTTTTCTAAGCAATAAATACAGTAACCAGTACTGGATTACCCAATATAGAAAAAGTTCTGCAACCCACATCAGCTAATTAGAAATTGTTATACAGTGCTGCTTGAAAGTATGTGAACCCCTCAAGTGGTGTAGATGTTTCTGT
>CM070038.1:73448564-73461571 GCA_036250615.1 Ptychadena robeensis
TGTTTTTTGCACAAACAGTGACCATGTCTGGAAGGTTCACATACTTTCAAGCAGCACTGTGTTTATTTTCAGAAATAGACATCAGCAGATTTATCTAGCGGAGTGAAATAGACAGAGACACCTTCTTAATGGCAGCTGTAATTTGGCAGAGCTTGAAACTTAATTATAACAACCTTGTTGAAGGAGATGTAAGGTAAGATGGAATTTATAAAAGACTGGGGTGTTCGTTTATAAGAGCTGGTTTCTTTTTGGGCCACTAAATTAACCAGATGGGCAAGGAGGTTTAAGTCACCCATACCGTTTCATTTTCCCTACGATCCATGTCAGATTCGATCGTAAATTTTGATCGACGTTAATTTGATCGAAGTATGATGGAACTACCTATCACATTGAGAAACCGATATTTGAACGATGTTGGTTTGATCGATTAAAATCATAATCGAAGGAAGTCAATCATTAATACACCAAAATGTCTGCCAAAGGATGTATCAGTATGCTTATAATTTAAATCTAACCAAAATCAGTTGGGCACAACAAAATAACATTTAATGTATACTTGATCGGTATATAATGTATAATTTTCCGACATGTCCGATAACTTTTCCATCAATTTTTTTTTTTCAATTTTGCTCAAACTAGGTCGATTAAACCATGTGGACAGGCGTATGGGGGCCTTAAATGTGACAATGACATTTCTGCATACTTAAAGCCCCCATACACATTTTCAATTTTGCTGTTCGATCGACCTAAACCAACCAATTTTAAAGTCGATCCGCCAAAAATCAATGTCTGTCCACATGGTTCCATCGACCTAGTTCGACCTAATTTCGATCAAAATTGACAAAAAAGTGGAGTGGAAAGTCGGACATGTCGGAAAATTTTGATCAATCGAGTATACATTGAATGTTAACCGAATTCGATAAAAAAAAAAAAAAAAAGCATACTGATACATCCTTTGGCAGACATTTTGGTGTGTTTACGATCAACTTCCTTCAATTATGATTTCGATCAAACCAACATCGTTCAAATATCGGTTTCTGCATGTGGGAGGTAAAAAATTACGATAAAATGCGACACGGATCGTAGGGAAATTTAAACGTGTATGGAGGCCCTTACTGAAATTAATAGATTATGTTTTTAAAAGATTAGATTTCTTTAACAGAGGTTGTAATATTTGAGATTTACCATAAACTTGGAAACAAAAGCATGTTCATAACACAACATCTAAGCCAGTGGTTCCCAAACTTTTCTTGCAGGGCCCCCCTTTTCTATTGAGGAACATTATTGAGCCCCCCCCTCCCTTCCTATTCAAACACAGGTTAAGAATGAGGGCCAGCGCCCCCCTGGAATACCTTTGCGCCCCCAGTTTGGGAACCACTGATCTAAGCTAAGGCCATGTCTCCACTGCTTTCATATTTGTTGGTACACATAGGCACATTGGAGAAATTCCTCGAGAAAGAGCCCCACACTGACACAAAGCAATTCGACATTAGTATAGGCGCTCCTATTGAGAATGCGTTGGCAAAGGTTTTGAGTCTGCTTTTAGGCATTGAAAAAAACTTGACCCATGCATTTTGGAAACCTATTACATAAAATTGATTTTTTTGTTTCATCTCCTTGATGCTGCATCAAAAAACTGGTTCAGATGAGTCACTAAAGTGCGCTGCAATTTTGGAAGCTTTAACGCTAGCGCGCGCAAAATGACAGTAGAGACATGGGCTAATGAGGAAGTACAATTGATGGGCGGAGAAGGACTTGATGAAGCACAGATGGCCAGTCAGCCTCCAGACTTCTGTACGGCCTGAAGGAGAATTGTTGGCTAGACATTGGCTGTCTTTCTTATATTTTTTTTTCTTATTGTACGCTAATACTTTTATGACCAAAAAAAAATGTTCGGAGTACAAAGGTAAAGAAAAAAAAAATCTCACTTGGCCAAGAGGTTACAAAGTTAAAGTGTTCCTTTATGCCTTAGGGTATAGAAGAAGCTTCACTAAGGGAGGACAGGGTGTTCTGCCTGCAGGTCCTCCTTTACAATGCAGCACAGCGAGCTCATATGTAAAGTATACACTGTGAACCTAAAGATCCATTCATTGACCATAATTAACCGATCTACGCTACAAGGATTTGCAGTGTGACAGTGAAACAGACTGACTTGATAAACAAGTTGATTTTTTTTTTCACTTTCTGCTTTCACTATTGGGAAGAGCAACATAGCAAATGTTTAAGGGATAAAACTGAAAGCTTGTCTAGGCTTTATACCCCCTCGGTCTTTGTCATTCGTTGGGCCATTGGTATCTTTCTTTACCTTGATGCACAACACTACATAATATGATGGCACTTTATAAAGTAGGATGTCAAGAATACATTGAGTAATGATATATTTGTTGTTATTTATAATAATAATAATAATAATAATAATAATAAAAACAATGAGCCAACATGTCAAACATAACATTGAGGTATCACTGATTCTTTATGTTCTTTTTTTTCCAGTGATGTGGCGGTCCTAATGCTGTGGTGGTCCCAGTTAAATGCTATGGGAGCTAGGTGGGAACAGATTTGTAAATCTATTTAAAAAGGTTGGTTTGCCGTTTACAACCATGAGCTACGATCTTCCCATAGTCAGTGGCTGGAGAACACATCACAGTGTGATCATGGAATGGGATTTCTCTACAAATATATCCCATACTATACAATGCTCAATACATACACCCAGCTCCAGAACAAAACATCAGCACACCAGATCAATGACAATGGTCACCCTTATCCATCCTTCCTGTCCCCATCTTGACACTGATGACGTTTATATGTCTGTACCACAGCCATCTTCCTTTGACCATAGTGGTGACAGCACAAAGGTTAATCCTCTATTCCCCATCACGATCCTCCCTGTCACACACATACCTGCCCGGCTCTCGTCTGCTCGCTGTCCTCCTGGCAGGTGAAACACTAGCACCGCCTGGATAGAGCTCTCTACAAGTTCCACGACACCCTTCCGCCCAATGACGTACCCACTACACGACACATACCCACCAGAAACATGGCGGCGGCGCACACTGATGACGTACACAGAGCGCTGGCGTGCCTATGGTAACTTGTACACAATGCAGCTGGCGTAATGGGAAACCCCGCATTGATCGTAAAACACTGACTCACCCCAGTACCGATTATTTCTGTCGTTGCCGTAAATTCCAATATAAAGAAAATATTTAAATGATAACAAACATTAAATAGCTGTATCGGGTATTTACACTTCCCTGTGCTATAGAGGGGTTTCATAAAGCAGTGTGATTATCTTACAAAGACACTATATATATTAAAGGGTTGACCTGATGACAGCTAAGCTGCTACTAAAGAATATAAAATATTTTGCAATATTTTGGGCCTGGTTTTGGGCTTGTGCATATGACATTTCTCATTCATGTTCTTGTTGGAAGCAATCAGAAATGAGGCTCTAAAGATTAAAGGGCTTATCCCCACAGTCCAATTTGGCCGCGCGGCGCTGCGGTTTTGAGCTGCGGTTTTGAGGTCTCCATTGTTTTTAATTGGGCTCTCCCCACTTGCATGCCTGGTCACGGCTTCCCACAGCAGCGGTCGCGGCCACATTGACATCTAGGCCACCGCGACTGCTAGTGATCCTTGACAGCCATTAGCGGCTGGCAGCTGGTGGGACTGTGCCGCTCCGCGGCTAGCTTCTGCTATGGGCGCAAGTCCTAAGTGGGGTAACCCCGAGCCACACGCGGGATTGCTTACTTATTCCAAGCTAGCCAGAGGTGTCCTCTAGCGATATCCATCCAGTGATGTCTTCCTGCTTGTTGCTTCCTGGGATGCCTTGATCAATATGGATTGAAGAATATAGGCAAACAGCAAAGGCAGCCCATATGTTCCTGGCAGGGCCGTTTCTAGCCATTTTGGTGCCCTAAGCAGATTTTCTTGATGGTGCCCCCCCCCCCCCCACTTGGTGGTGCCACCACTTTCAGTGGTGCCGGGCGCTGCTCTTAAAGGCGCCAGGCGGGCGGCTTGGTAGGCGTAGGTAACTAAAAAAATTATAATAAAAGCTAGAGGTGCAGATTTCCGATTTGACAGTAAGTGTGACCTGCCGATTCCGATTTTTGGCAATGATGCCAATATGCAGAAGAACAATTCCCTTTGAAAGACTTTGCTAACTGATATTTTCTTCGTGCAAGGTTTTGTTTTATCTTAAAAGTGCTATATTTCTTCAAAGTTCCTAACTTTTCCTTGTCTTTGAGGAGCTCTTGAAAACTCACAAAATGGGTGTCCATTTATGCAAAATGTACAGATTTTTTTTTCTCATTTTCAGCTCAGAATAAATACACTGTTAGAATTGGTTTATTTGTACAATGAACACTTTTCTCCTTAGGCAGTATTTTCCTGTTTGTGAATCTTTGTGTCTTTTAAATATTTGTTCAATTTCTTTAACAGCTGTCAGAGAATGCTGTTGTCATGCAGTACCCCTGGTTATTTACTATAACTGTGCTGTACAAGTAATTAGCAAGGAGCCCTCGGACCATAAGATGCACCCAGTTTTTAGAGCAGGAAAACAAGAAAAAAATATTTAATACGTTTTCGCATCAATTGAGTTAATGCAATAGATTAAATAAATGCAATATCAAATTCAGCCAGTAGATGTCACTAGCAGCAGTACACTCACAGCACAATGTCATCTTCCTCATCTTCCGGGGGATAACAGCTGCACCGTCTCCTCTCTGGCTGCCTGTGTCCAGAGTGATTGCAGTTTCCAGGGATGGAGAGAGGGATAGATGGCAGTTCATCTATCCCTCTCTTTATTGCTTGTGGCAGCAGGGCTCTGGGCTCTGCTGGCATAAGCAATACAGTTCAGTTGGCCGGTGTTCTGAGATATTTTGCTACCCTAAAATATTTTCCTACCCTTACAACTGCGCATGTGCACATAGCCCTAGTTCTGGGGTTTCAGGGTTTCACTTCTGAATTTCGGGTGTCAAGGTTAGGGGTTTGGGGGACGGTTAAGGTTAGGGGGAGTGGTGCTTGATAGTAGGGGTAAGTTTTGTGGATTAGGGGTGAAGTTTAGGGGTTCCGGGTCTTAAGATTAATCTAACCTCCCCATTCCCCTAACCTTAACCCTCAGAACCCCTTAACACCCCCAAACCCCTAACCTTGACACCCGAAATTCGGAAGATTAACCCTGAAAAGCCCCAAAACTAGGGCTATCTGCACATGCGCATCTAAGAACATCGGCTATCTCAGAACACCGACATCTCTCATCTGACAGCTACTTCAGCTCCTCGGCTAATCTCCTTGCCAGTAGTACATTCGGACCATTAGACGTAGGCACTTTTTCTACCCGATTTGGGGGGTGAAAAAGTGCATCTTATAGAAACGTACGGTAACTGCTGGTTATAAGGTAGAATCCTTTGTGGTTTGTTAATTGCACTGACCTATGGGCTCATGACAGAATTTTAACCTAATGATCGTTTGTTTACCTGTTTGCAAATCCCTTGGCAGTATATGACCACCACTCTTTAAAGTCCATTGTTTTCTATGTATCATTATTGAGATCCAGGTTTTTGCTATGTCATACAAGTCTGTTTTGTATTCAGGATTATAGGCCATGTTAAGAAAGCTGATTAAGAGGATCCTAATTTACTGATGTCTATGGGATTACACACTCACTGTGCCCTCCCTCTCTACAGCGTTATGCCAGTCCTGAGAAAGGCTTATACTGAGCATTATTTTGCTTCCAAGCCCGCTGAAGCTGTTCCGCCTTCAGGTATGCCATGCAGAAACGTATCTACAGACTGATCATAATTAGTATTCCAAATACAAGAGCTGTCTGCAATAAGCTGTAAATGAAGGTCACCGTTTCATACATCTGTTTGTATCTTGTAGATGGCTTTGGATACTGACAGTCCTCACGTCTGGAGACAAGAAATGTAAGTACCCTTTCTGTATCTGAGTGACTTAAATGACTTTCATTTTTGCACTTAGGACAACTATTGCCAGCTGATGTGTATTTCCCCTTGCTGCCAATTATATCACAGCTTTTATTATATAGTGCAATGTATATACAAGTATAAGGGACACATGTATCTGCAGCAAGTACCTTATGTGTTGTGCTTTTAATATAATATAAATGTGTTAAAAGTGCTAGGGCTACAGAGATGTCATCTGTAATAAAATTGGAATGCTATATAAAAATTCTAATGGCAAATTTTTTACATCAGTACCTGGAAAAGTCAAATTTTTACATCGGTACCCAGATCTACCATGCATTGCGTTTGCAATATGCAAATGTACAAGTGCCGATTTGTGCAATGAAGGTAAAAATGACTGGAGATTACGAATTCTTATAATTAATATTTTTTTGCGAATATTGTGTGAAAAATTTGCGATATTTTACGAATACGAATATTGTCTATGCTGCTCATCACTATAGCTTTTAATTAAGAATATAGCCATGGAACCCTCTCTCTGTTAAAGTTATATCAGAACGTTATCTCTCGTAACTCTTATCATGTAGAAACATTTTGCTGTGTCAAAGACAGTTCCTCTTGTGACATTACATTTAGTAGAACTGATATAGCAAGAGTAGAGATGATGCTTGTATTAAAGTAATACTATAATTATTTTTAACACTGGTGGAAAGGCTAGGCAACAGAAGGTAATGATCCACGTCATGCTTCATTCATATGCTGCTGCCAGGCCTTGCCTATTTTTCAATAGTATGGACAAGTTTGCTTTAACTTATGAAATTATTCTGTAATTTCTAGTTCATAAAACTGAATTGTAATTGGTTAGAAACTTGATCAACCACCAGGTCAATGCTTCAAAATTGGGATTGCCATACCCAGGGACTTTGAGGCACACCTTCAATACAGAGATGTAGTTCTAATACTACATGTAAATGACATATTGCACCTTACTTTACATAAGGTAAATAAATAAATATTTCAAAAAAAAAATTCAAAATTTGAGCACATGTACATATATCAAAGTCAATGATTTCAAGCCTGAAGAAGTTCTCAAATCAGTATTGTAAAGTCCTCAACGCGTTTCACCCTTACTCCAGGGCTTCCTCAGGAGGGAGATAACAATCAAATGTTTGGAACAGGCAAATGAAAGTGCTCAGTGCTCAAAAGGTGCTCGATATTCCTCCCTGAAAGAAAGGAAGAACAGTCACTCATCAACATATCATATAAGGTCCAAAAAAACTTGTTACAGTGGTTCGTCATATTTATAAGGTTGTGTCACAAGGGCTGTACTCACTCACAGATCTCTCACAGCATTACGTTGTATTGAAAGCAAACCATTATAATCCAAAATCCAAAACGAAAATAAACATAAAAGAAAAAGTGGTTTGCTTACCTGGGAGGTAAGTGTACCAGGGCATGGGGAATGTGGACAAGACCGAAAATAGTATTTATGTCACTAATGTAATTGATTAGTGTTGCCAAGAAAAGCTGACCAGTTTTAATGTACCATGAACTGTGACTGACAGTTGGAATGCCTACCGTGTACAAATGCCATGACTGTGACAAATAATATTATTCTACTGATTTTGTTAGTATTGAGATTATCGTTACAAAATACAACTACATTTACCCAGTTTACAGTAAAAGTATTAATATTTTATTTAAAAATAACTTAATTCATGGTGTAAATGTCTCTTATGCCAACCTCTTGTAAATCCATAGGCAACAGTAGGGAAATGCACCCCCCTCCCCAACCCTTTAGCCATAACAAATAACATTCTTCCTGGAAGAATTTTTTGGGGGGTTGACACTAGCATTTTTTGTCCATTCATCTATAAGAACATTTGTGAGGTCAATCACAGATAAGAAGGCCTGGCTTATAATTTCCATCTTAGTCCCTCCTAAAGGTGTTCAATTACTATTATTATCATTTATTTATATAGCGCCAACCTATTACGCAGCGCCGTACAATACACTAGAGTGGAGATACAACACAATATAGTACACACAGGAACAGGTTTTGACACAGAAGCAGTAGAGAACCTGCCTGGACGGGCTTACAGTCTAATAGGTTGAGGAATACAGTGTACAATAGGTGGTGGTGGGGGGGTGGTACTGGTATGGTTGTGATGTTAGGGGTGAGAAGATGGGTAGGCCAGACTAAAGAGGTGAGTTTTCAGGGCTTTTTTAAAAGAGCTGAAGGTAGGAGCAGTCTATTGGGGTGAGGGAGAGAGTTCCAGAGAGTAGGAGCCGCCCTAGGGAAGCCCTTTAGCCCGGCATGAGATGATTTTATGAGGATTTTATCTTATTAGTAGGTCACTGGAAGAGCGGAGGGGGCGGTTAGGTGTGTGTTATTGTGTACCAGGCCGGAGATGTAAGGAGGACAGGAGGTGTGGAGTGATTTGAAGGCAAGTCACAGAACTTTAAATTGAATTCTCTGGACAATTGGAAGCCAGTGTAGAGATTTGCAGAGAGGAGCAGCAGATGAGGAGTGGTTAGAGAAGTAAATGAGTCTAGCAGCAGCATTACTAATAGACTGTTAGAGGTTGTATATATTATAATAAAAGCTTCAAGACCCCTACTGTATGGAGAAACTAGTCACATGCATTACTCTGGTACCATTTTGGCCCATTGAGAATTTACTTGGCTCTGCGCAAAAATCTCTGCAAGATTTTTTGATGAAATCTCCAACCTTGTTTCCTGGTAGATGTCATTTCAGGTCTCTGGCTTACATGAGTCATTGGGTCTTGAACTACACTACAGATATTTCCGAACTCCACTCCTCTTGTTAGGGACACTTGGTCATGGCTTTTGGAGAAATGTTTCCACTCTACTCCCAGGTTACTGCCCCACAGGGTTTACTAGATCAAGCACAGGCTTAGTAATATGTATATAACCAAAGTATGTTTTTGAACAATAGGTTTGCTTACTTGGTAATAAGAAAGTTTCTTGGTGTAAGAGATCTTTGATTTTTCTTGTCTTTTTGCAGCTCTCCTTTTCTTCATTTGTTCAATATCACCTGTGTTATTCCACTAAACATAATTGATGTTTTTTGTTTTAATTTGATTGTGTATGTGGATTACTTTAGTTGTGTCTGACATCTGGTGAAAATGTAATATCAGTAGCCTCATAGAAGTATATATTTATATTTTTTGTATATTTTTTTTCTTCACTGTATATACATTTGAATTTATTTTTAAAAATAGCTGATATTTGATTTTACATTTACTGTATATGTTTATATATTTTTATATTTTTTAACAGTAACCAAAGCGCTTCTGTAAAACCAGAAAAAAAATTGTGGGTAGAATCCCCCGTTTTTTTATTTGGTGTCCCCCAAATCTATTTGGCATAGAGTCTGGCAGACTTGTAATGGGGGCCCACAACAAGTGTCCCCGATTCCAGACTATAGCCTGGCAAAGCATGGAGAGGGTGACAAACAGCATGACCCCCTCCTCCAAGTAATATTAGGCCTTTTGGCAGACCTCCATAGCACAACCAAGCCCCATGCTATACGTCAATGAGCGGGGGCCCTGAATATGGTAGGGGGCCTCTTCCCCACAATGTGACATGGTGTTTTGAGGGACCCTAATTATTTCATTCTACCTACTTTGCAGGGTCCAATGTCCCTCGCAGCCTCCACCAATTGAATGACTTAGATCCCTCAGTGCAGAAACCTATATACATATGTCCACTGGTTCCCAGGGGTTTTGTGCATGCACTAGATATCCTTGTGTTGTTAAAGGTGACCCTATGTTATCTAGAGCATGTCCAGTAGTATATTTGCTTCCCCACCCAATCATTAAGTATGATTAATAACCCGTTTTTAGTATGCATTTATGAGCATGTATGGAAGTGAAGGATGTTCTGGATGATCTTGTCAG
This sequence comes from Ptychadena robeensis, assembly GCA_036250615.1. NCBI lineage: Eukaryota > Metazoa > Chordata > Amphibia > Anura > Ptychadenidae > Ptychadena > Ptychadena robeensis. The sequence continues at coordinate 73,458,418 of CM070038.1, forward strand.
AAGAAGCATGACACACTCTGGAAGCAGGGAAAGTGTGATCATTTTAAAGGTCTATGTTAGCAAGCTTTGGTCCCTCTTGGAAAATTTTCTTCAAAAGGATGGGTTTCTGGAAAATGAGGAATAGCCTTAATGTGTTTAGGCGTTATCTTGTGGGATCTGGGTGAATTCTGAAACACCCTCTCCAGTATGAAAGCATGGAAAACCTAAATATGTGCTGTGAGCTTTGAGCTTGTGTCAGTGGCATAGATGTAACATGTTTGAGTTGCATCTAAGTTTATTATTCAGGATTCAGGTGCATTTAGCCTGCAACTGATCACTTCAAGACTTTTATATGTTATTAACTATTTCATTTCCAGGGGAGTGGCTTTACTTATTGACAGACCTTGCCTGTAGTGCATGGTTATATTATTAACCCTTAATTTTAACATCTTAAAGAGGAAGTGAAATCTGGGAGCTGCGCACGAAATGTGATGGCTCAGTGCAAATGTCAAATTGCATCTTTGTTGATGTGCGTTTGTGTGCTACTGATTGTGTTTCCATAAAGCTGCTGGTAAAGGTGAAGGCCCCAGTGTTTGTCCTGTATCAGGATACTTAATTTTTTTGTGGTTATTACATGAATTCTTTGTGTGTGAATTGGAGCATTTACTTAATTGATCATACCCACTATTCACCTTTGCATTATCTGCTGCTTTAAAACCGTTCTAAGCTTCTTGCAGGGTGACATGTATGATATAATACTTTAACACAGATTTGCAGACTTGTTCTCCAGTGGCCAGTGAAAAAGTGTACCTCCCCTGGAACAAAAGGCATGTAAAAATGTTTAACCAGATACCACTGTCACACATAAATATACACTTGAGTAATCTGTAAGTGTATGTGGCCTACAACACAACCATAGTTCCATTCAAATAAGCAAGAAACTCACTCCTAACATTCAGTCAACAAATACAGCCACCACCCTTTGCATACAAATTTGTTTCACTGTATTCAGACATAAGCATGCATGTTATAAACACATAATGATACAATCAATAGTATGAAGCTGATTATGTGAGTATCTAACAACATACATAAATTTTAGTTTCCTCCTAAACTCAGGTGTGACATTTGTGCTCAGCTTTCTTGTGCATTTTAGCAGTATAATGTACAATATACTGTATGCAAGGTTCTTCTTGCTGGATACAATCACACTGCTGTCTTCTATAATAGGCTTAGTTGTCTGTTTTAATCCACTGTGTCTGGACAAGTTCTGTTTCAGTAATATTAACGTTACTGCATTAGGTGAAATTAATGGCGTGGCTATGGCGGAACAGCTGTGTCCATAAATTGGCTGCTCCTAGAGGAAATCAATGCACTGTATCAGCACCTTCCACAATGGAACACACAGCAGATCTAATCGTTTTTGCAATTACAATGAATTAAACAGAAATTGAGAGAGAGAGCGAGACAGAGAATGATGAGTGGAACATATTGATTTAAAATTGTGACTTAAACTGAAACGTATACTTTACTGTTAATTGCTAACTTTGTGAGATAAGGGGGCCAAAACAAGCCAGTATTATATTTGAGCCATGAGATTTCTTTTATTTAAAATGTTATGTGTGTTTTATTTTACATTTGATTTCACATTTGTTATAATATATTATTATTTATAATAAAGTGAAACTTTGTTTTCATGTGAAAAGTTTTATTCTGTTATATCAGATGAGAAGAAAAAACCTTCTTGATTACTGACGTTTTTAATAAATGTCAATCTTGGCCCATGACTTTGTCCACTCTGTGTTTGAGTTTGACAACCCTGATCTAGCAATTTTTTTAAGACAAAATAGGTTTAATTTCCATTTCGAGTTAATTGCATAGCCCCTGAGCATGGTATCATCACCAAACTTGCTGGAGATGTAGAGAAGGGTTGGGGGTATACTACAAAAAGAAGTATTACGCTAACAAAAATAGTTCTTGCATAAATGAAGTTAAAATGTCAAAAGTCAAAATTTTGACTTTAAACATAATTTATGCAGAAACTACATATGCTAGAGCAAAACTTTTTTTGCAATGTCCCCACAACCTTTCTGTACGTCTCCAGCTATTTTGGTGATAATACCCTTTTCAGAGGCTTTGCAATCAGCTCACAAAGTCAGCTAGTCAAAAAATTCGACCATCTCTAGTCTAGGGTATCAAGTAATTTCAAAGCCCCTAAAAACACTATTATCACCAAAAATACGGGGGGCTGTGGAAGGATATCCCAAGTAAAAACATTTCAGGTAAATATATTCTTTAGAGAATAATCTTGAAGAAAAAAAAGAGAAATGATGTTGTGTTTGCAGAATTTGACAATTCAATTCAATGAAACCATGTCCCCTGTTAACAGAATGGAAATTATGTTTTGACTAAAAAATTTCATAAATCAGTATTTGGTGGAATAAAGCTGAACATAGCTTTTGTGCGTTCTGGAATGCTCTCCACAAGTTTGTCACATTGCTGCTGGGTCACTTGATGGAACACTTTTTACAAAAAGATCAGCTATCTTCCTCTTGATTTCATTCTAGAGGTTTTCAATTGAGTTTAGAAATGACAGGGCTTGCCAAGACATACAATTTTTTGGGTGATTGCCCATCCAGATCTTGATTTAACTGGCTTTGGCATAGAGCAGTGTTCTGCTGTAAATGACAATTCTGAGTTTCTGAACATTTCCTTCACAAAGACACATCTGCCCGTTTCCAGCCTTGCTAAAGCACGCCCAGGTCATCACTAACCCTCCTCCATATTTTACAGTTGGTGTTGAGCAACTAGGTGTTGAGCAAAAGAGGATCATTATCTTTTAAATAACCTCAGGATTTTCGTGCAAGTGCAAATATGTCTTTTACTCTCTGCAATCTTTGCTGCCTATTTACTTTGTTCTTGTGTACTGTACTGTACTGTTCTTTGAAATTTTAGGGATAGAAGCAACCTAGGGATTTTCTTTTTAGCTAGAAACACTGATTCTCATGCAAATGTTCATCCTTGTGTTCTATTTTTAGAGGCATAACAGGTGGTTAGATACACCTATGGGTAAAGCCCCTCATACAACTTAAGCTAGGCATACACGGTTCAATTTAAGTACCGTATTTGCCGGCGTATAAGACGACTGGGTGTATAAGACGACCCCCCAACTTTT
>CM070038.1:73462850-73474980 GCA_036250615.1 Ptychadena robeensis
TTTATTTAGTTTATCTTTTATCATACCCAGAATGCACACCTCAATATCTACTGATATCCTGCTTTCCAATACTACCTCCAATATTTCTATCACTTTTTCCCAGAAGGTCCCCAACTTCGGGCATGTCCAAAAAATGTGCTCTAACGTCCCCCTCTGTATTTGGCAGCGCCAGCATTTATCGGAGGATCGTGGGTACATGCCATGTAGCTTAGCCGGTGTATAATACCAGTGATGTATGATTTTGTAAATATTTTCTTTATGGATTGTACATATGGAGGTTTTCCCTGCGCTCCTCCATATTAACCTCCACTCCTCCCTTGTTAGTTCTTTTCCTAATATTTTCCCCCACTTTTGTAAATAGCCATGTTTTATCTCTTTGGCTTCATTTATCAGTTTATATACCAATGATATTCCTCTCTTATTCTCTGAGTTCCTACAGAACTCTTCGAACTCTGTTAGTGGTGGTACCTCTTTCATGCGTTTTTGGACTCTTAGGTAGTGGCATAGCTGGAGGTACGGGTAGCGTTCATTTTCTGGCATTTCATACTTCAATTTAAAATCTGGAAACATATATATATACAAAATGCATGCCTTTAAAAAACGCATATAGTGTGAAATGGTCCTTACACACACGCAGGAATCTAAAAAAGATCCAGCTGGCGCAAGATTTTGGTGCAAGACTCCTGTGCAGCTCCCCTACTCTCTCTGCATCACTGCAGAATGAGTGCATGTCCTCAATACCGGATGATGCCATGAACGTTACTTCAGGGATCTCTATCATATCAGAGAGCAGTAAAATGTCAGACTTTGCCTACAGTCCGATCAGCCTGTTCGCAAACGGATGCGGCTAATGTTCGGCCATGACTATATGGAATGTGATGACCTTTCTAAACCTTTCCATCATTATGTATTCTATTAGGGAGGCCACTATACTACATAGTTGTTGGTATATCTAATAGAGATTGTATGGAGTGATCTAAAGGTGTATGGGGGGCTTAAAGCAGAAAACTAATTTTGTTGCATACATTTAACATGTGATTTTCATTGCAGACCAGCAAATCCTTCAAGAGAGGGTTCACCACTTTCAAACAAGTAAGTGATAAATAATAGATGTGCAGGTGAGTCTTTTATTATGTACCCCTAAAATCCCCTTAGAAACCCTTATATGGCTCCAAAGAAGGGATGCTTATCATCTGATATTAAAATATCTTCATATAAAGCCTTGGCATATTACATCAAAACATTTTATTAAAATAGAAAGTCTTAAATATATTGTTGATTTGTGAAGTTAATATATGTGGGTATAAAGCATGCACTTACCGTATTTTTCGGACCATAAGACGCACCGGACCATAAGACGAACCAGGTTTTTAGAGAAGAGAAATTAAGAAAAAAATGCATGGCATCCATCCTGCCTCCTTCACTTCATTTGATGTAGGGTGGGTCGCCATATAGTGCAGGCATATACTAAACACTCCCATATACCGGTAACCTCCATACAATATAACATTGTGAGGGTTGTGGGCTTATATGGGGGTGTTTAGTATATGCATGCACTATATGGCGACCCACCCTACATCAAATGAAGTGAATGAAGGAGGGATGGATGCTCACCCTCAATTAAATGTGCGCTCCCCCAGCCCCCACCCACGTGAATTCGACATTCTGTAACTGTAAGGGTTAATACCACAGCGCTGCTGTCTGCCGCTGTGTTCCTCCTCTGTTGCCTGACTTCCAGCGTGCGGCACTTGTGGGGCGTGTCAGAAGGGTTTGCGATGATTCGCGATGGATGGCGATCAGCGCCGCCTTAGTGGGCGGCCACAAGTGCCGCACGCTGGACGTCAGTCAACACAGGAGAAAATCTGGCTGCTGTCTGCCGCTGTGTTGCCTGTGGGGCGTGTCAGAGGATTTGATGGATGGCGATCAGCGCCGCCTTAGTGGGCGGCCACAAGTGCACGCTGGACGTCAGTCAGAGTCACAGAGGAGGAAGTGGAACACATGGCAGAGATCGGCGCGCGGCAGAGAACAAAATGCCCCTGTACTTCTGCATTCGGACCATAAGACGCACACTGATTTTTCCCCCACTCTAGGAGGAAAATGGTCTTATGGTCCGAAAAATACGGTATTCTTTGGCACCAGCTTACCCTAGCCCACCCACTTCCTATATCTATCTATAGATCTATAGCAGATCTACACTACTGAGACCTTGGGCTACCACTTTGTTATATTGATGCTGTCCTTTCTTTTAACGTGCATTTATTCTTGTATGGGCGAGCTGATTAGTATTTAATTATGTGAAACTTACCGTAAGTCCTTATGTGAAATAGGTAATGCTAATCCAAGTAGGGATTAGATGTTGTTAAGAATATATTATATTTATTCAATGTGAACTCTTGGTTGCACCAACTTTGTCAGAGAATCGTATGCATCATATCTGCAAAACAACATTAAATTTATTGTGAGTACATTTCAGGCCACTGGTAATGTAGGGCAGCAACTAAAAAATTTCACTTGATGTGTTGGAATCATGAAAAATAAGCAAGTATAGGGACTTTCCATGCTATGTTATTGTGAGCAATTCCCAGTATGCAGTGATTTATACATCACCAGAAAGGTAACAGATATCTGGCAACAGGGTAATGGAAATGGAAAACTAAATATCAGTGATACATGTAGGTGTTATTTTGACTACCCTTTTTCAGACCACTAACCACCCTTCAAAGCAATGGTATTCCCTGACTGTAGCAATAGCCTCTTTCATCAGAATAATCTGCCTTACAAAAGTGCATAAAGAACTTGATACGGTGGGAATTTAGCTTTTACATTTGTACAGGTTCAGGATCAACCACGACAAGAGGCAGACGTGCTACTAAAACTAGTTTTAAAAAAAATCAAAATAACAACTCATGAACAACTGGAGGATGGGTCGTACTCCCAATGGGGCGACCGAGTCCCCTTTAACTCCAGTTCGGGCATGTCGATCAGCCGACTGCAACTATGGGTCCTCCCGGCCAGGGTAGTCCGAGTCCCCCTTGGAGTCCCGCTGGAAACGTCCAAGAGCCACGTGCTCGCCACCAGTCGGGGCCCGGAAAGCAAGGGACTCCCCACCTCACTTGAGCAGCGTATGGGGGATGGCCCCAACAGCTGACACACGTACTGCAACTGGGTCTGACAGAAGTAGCGCTGGCTATTAGGTCCACCGTCTATACCTGCACGCCGGTATAGACGGTGGAGGGCTGTTTTCCTGGAGACAGCTAGTATGCCCAGCCGCCTCATCAGGAATCACGCCTCTGGACTGCCCCTCCTTGTCCAAGGGAGCATATATATACTCTGGGAGCCATGGGGCTGATGGGAATGCTCCTTAAAGGGGCCAGTGTCCTGGTTTGGTAGGGTGACTACACTACACATTCACCAGGTTTCTGTCTGATAGAGCTTCTGTATGATATGCTGGTAAAACAAGTTTGACCCATGAAGGCTTCACAACGCAGCTTAAAGGATCTACTGATAACATCTTGGTGTCAAATACCATACAAAACCTTCAGTGATCTTTTAAAGTCAAGTTTTGACAGCGGACCAACACATTAGGAAGGTGGTGGTATTGCTTTAGCTGACTGGTATATGTTGCATATAGCATATACATCCTAAACCATTTCATGTTTTTATCCCACAGCAGGATAGAAGAAGATCTGCATGATGTGCGTCAACAGAAACTGGAACTACAGGTAAAACAATGAAATTACTTGATATTTTTTAGGTCTCCTGTTAGTGTAATTACATGTGCCATAACAGCATAGCAAAGTTCCTAAAGGCCCATATGTATCTCTATAAATATACCTACAAAATGAACATTCTACTCATTGTAAAAAATATATATTTAGAAATATAAGGTTTCTTAAAAAAAACTTTGAGTTTCCACCTTGATATAAATTACATAGATGAGCTGAGAATTCATATCAGAGATGACATAGATACATTGTAAGTTAGTAGGCCTATACCTCTATAAATAGTTCTAATGCCAGGCATACACAGGTCGATTTATTTTCAATTCCCAAATGATCGACCGATGTGTGCATTTGCGGAATCAATGGCTGCCCACCTTAAGGGATTAACCAGAATCTAACAATAAATCGATTGAACACTGATTTCACATGTCTGTATTTTCCGTTTGATAGCCATAACTTTGGATGGGGACCCCCAATCTCATCTAAAGTATTAAGCAGAAATGAACTCCCCATGGTGGTGTGCACTGTGATTGTTGTAGGATCGATTGTCCTTTTTGTGATCACATGTTATGAATGATCGTACAGGAATCGCAGGGGGAATTACAACTTAAAGCGCACCTTAACCCACCAGACAAACTTTTTCCACTAGCTACCCAACCCCCAATTATTGGAGCAATATGTAAATAAAATAAAAAAAATCCTTACCTGTGAAAAGATAAATGTATATTTCGCCCTCATTCCTCCCTATGATCTCACTAGCCGAAAGTGTCTCACACGGATACTCCTTCTTCAGCTGTTCATGTTGTTTTTTCCTGCTTTCACTTTGTGTCCATTGACACACATTGTATCTGGCCCCCGGTGGCCGTCGGTGTTATTGCAGCCTTAACCCATTCAACACTGAATCTAAAATGGCGGCTCCTACAGATGGCAGCAGGATAGGTAAATATATTTTGTTTAGGTGCTCTTTAGCCTAAGGCAGTGGTTCCCAAACTTTCCTTGCAGGGCCACCTTTTCTATTTAGGAACATTATTGAGCCCCCCCTCCCTATTTAAACACAGGTTAAGAATGAGGGCCAGTGCCCCCCGAGAATATCTTCACCCCCCCCCAGTTTGGGAACCACTGAGCTAGCTTAAGGAAGTAGGTCTAATACTTCAAACCAAGATGGCTTTGCTTGGTAATTATTTAAGGGTGGTATATCATGGGAACACTTTAAAGTTTAGTATTTTCTTTAATAAGCTCTAAGGTTGCATTTACTTAACCTCCATGGTGATACGCACGTTTTGTGCCATTTTCAACAGCAACAACCCTCCTCCCCTCTCCACATTGCCGGCCTCATCAATGGTGCTGGAGATGTGGACTGGGAAACCGATGCCCCTTTATTAACATAGAGGTGTATGGTGCAGCCCCCGCCTCTACGGCGTCACCATTGATGCAAAAGAGGCGGTGCCAGGAACAGCCAGCAGGTTTGCCGAGCAAAGTTGAGTTTGCTCAACCCCAGCTCCAGGTAAACAACCTGCCAGGGAGGTTAATAAGGAATATATCACATAGAAATTACTGTATATACTCATGTATTTGCCAAGTTTTATCAGCTTATACTCAAGTATATACAGTAGTGGATAAACAGAACATACTATATCTATACAATAATTTCATTTTGCATGTGATTTTAGTTTACATTACTTTTGGACAGCGCAATCTTTTTGAGAAGAAACAGAGAAGGAAGCGCCAGGAGCCTCTTATGATCCAAGCAAACCCAGATGCCAAAATAAAACCTCGAAGATCTCGAAAGCCTGAGGATCAGGCAGCTCTGGTGGAGTCTTGCACTGTTTCCAGCATATACATGGGTATGTCATGCAGATCATTAGTTACAACTAGCTAGGAAAATATTTTTACCAGGCAAAGAGCATATCGCCTCCTACATGGGTGAACAGTATCTCACAAAAAATTGTGTCAAATATTTGTATTATCTTTTCCTAGGACAACAATGAACAGAAGACACTTTTATCAACAATGCAAAGTAGTCACTGCACCATAGTGTATATTTGCTGTTCCCTCAAAAAAAACAAAAAAAAACTAAACAGCCACAATAGTAACAAAATGGACTACAAAATGTCCATTGTTGCGACTAGAACCCTCTCTTCCACTCCTTAATGCCAACTAGAGATGGTCGAATTTTTTTTAAAAAATTCGACCATTTTGACGATTTCAAGTTAATTGCAAAGCCCCTGAACATGGTATCAACACCAAACTTATCAGAGGTCTCTCTGATTTGAAATCATAGGTACTTTTCATGAATAAAGGGGAGGCAATTTAAGCAGTCATGACTCCCACACCCATAGCTCATTGTTCATATCTATGTGGGAATATTACCCTTTGACCCAATATATTTTTTGAATATTAATGACTGTGTGCATTTTTTGGAGGGTTCAGCAAATTTACACTGTTATACAAGCTGTTCACCGGCTAGTCAAGTGCAAATCTGGTGATAGGGCATTGGTAAAAATGTAAACGCACCATATCCCAAATATAAAGTTAAAGAAAAAGTTTGAGTTCCGCTTCAGGCAGCTCAAACAGGGGGTGGCCAGGGATTTTAACAGTGTACAGAGAGTTGACAGGCTGCTAGTTTGATTTAAAAGTGATATATATATATATATATATATATAATACAAATACATGCATATACAAGTCATAATTATATTTGTACAAATCCTTGACCATCCCATTGGTTGAGTCAGCAGATGTTAGTTTTAGCAACAGTAATCCTGGCTTCTGTGGTCCTCCGTTCGACTGGTTTCGCCCCTTCATATGGGACTTCTTCAGGAACAGTTAGAACATTTGGAAGTTGATCTTAAAAGAACAAACATGGTGTATAAAAGTTCTATGCACAATAACATTGTTACCATAACACAAGTAAGTTGAACATTAATAATTCAACAGCAGCCTGTATTTATATACTCACAGGTGTATTTTTGGAACTTTGGGTTAACTCCAAGATGACATCTCAGGTTGGTCAGAGATCAATTGTAAATGACCAAGGGCTGCGGATATGGAGAGGGGAAGGTCAGCCCGGCCAGCAGTATTCAGGTGCCCGGGATCACTTGTGTCCATCCAAAGCACTCAACCAGGGATATCCTTGTGCAGTTTCTAAATCCCCACTCCACCTTTAAATGGAGAAAGCAGGCACCACCACTATAGTAGCTTAAATATGTTTCTGTAAGGACTAAATCATTACAATGTAATATCAATAATATATAACACACTGTGTTGTCTTGGCCATAGGCTAATAAAGCTTTCCGCTTCCAAAATATCCTGTGTGGATAATTAAATTACTAGATGTAAACTATGTATAAAAGTAACTTTTATTTATATATAGCTTGTTTGAGTGAAAAATTATGCATAAATAACCTGTGACCCCAATTCAATAATGGTGATCCCTGGGAGCAGTATCTACTCCCTTGCTGAAGCATCTTATAGGTATCTTACCTTATTGGTATGGACTCTGTCTCTAACGTTGGTAGAGTGGTGAACACTGACAAGAAGATCTCTTTATACCCCTGTATTGTCAGTGGAGAGAACTGATTGGTGCCATTACAATATGGCACCTTGGTTCCTTCAAGTTGTGGTGAGGTGTTCCTCACAGATGAGGTGCACTTCCGCTCCCAATGTTTACTTACACAGGCTACTTTACATTGTAACAAAATGTATCTAAAATCACAAGTATAGAACATGTCTTAATGTACATCATTGGTGCACATATACTATATTTTAAGTATATGTCAACTGCTTGCTCATAGGTGGCTGGGTCCCAAATATTTTGTTAACCAAAGCAAAAAATATCCGTATGGAGTAAATCCCTCAAAGCTTATGCATTGTTCCTTCCACACACCTTACAATCTTACCATACAATTTCTGTATCATCCACTTTTCTTGTATCAAAACCATGTAATATGAGGATCTTTCTAAATCTTCCAATCACTATGTATTCTAGCAGGGAGGCCACTATACTACATAGTTGTTGGTAACTCTAAAGTAAATTGTATGGAGTGATCTAAAGGTGTATGGGGGGTCTTAAGTTGCAAGAGATGCATAGAGCATAGCATTTCAACTTGTGTTCAAATTGTGTTACTAACCTAAATTAGTTGTAACCTGTGGGGTGTATAGAACCATAAAGGGAGAGAAATGTTTTTCATACTCTTGTTATGGATTTTATGGTATAATGAATTTTTCTTTATAAGATGATTACCTCACAAAATGATTTAACTGTATAACTATAGGATATACAAGGAGTTTCCAAATCTCCCTGTAATTGATAAATCAGCTTGCTGATTTAAGCAAGTATGAAAGATAACTATCCTAAAATACACATTTTTCAGGTGTCTCTAATCCAGCCATATCAGAGGGATCTCCTGTCAGCCCTCCCCACAGTTCTGCTATTTTCTCAGACAGCTTTTCAAGGAACTCCAAGGCTGATGTTCAATTAGAGAAAAGGGAGCCAGACTTCCATGGAGGTAAATGCAAGGTCCAGATTTCTGTACCAAAAGTGCACCATAGACTCTAATGGGATATTTTTTTGTGTTGTAGGCTTGTAACTTCCAAAAATCTGTCCGTATAAGGGTCTAATAGACATCCTGACTATAATAATGTTTGAAACACACAATTATTATAAAAAAAAGTACATTAAAAAAATTATAAAATGTATCATTTGAATGCTAAAATCTCTTGAATACTTATTTGGTGTGAAAGATTCTAAACAGTATTTATGTTTGTTTATAATAACATTTTTATTACAATTGGAAATGTGTTTTGTTTTTGTTTTACTTTCAATTGTATTGGATACAGTTATCACTGTATCCAATACAATGGCATTTGGCACCCTCTGAAATGGTTAACTTCAAAGACCACATCTGGAAATGACAATGGGCGTGATATTCCAGGTGTGGTCTTTGAATATAGCCCAATTTACATATAAATGGGCATTCATATGCAAATTGGTCTGGAAGAGGGGAGACATCGCTGGCTTGCTTAAGTGAAGAAGCAAGCTTCAGATCCCTAGGACAGCACAGAGCAGAATGTGCTGCTGCTGGGATCTGAGTTTAGCTGGACGGCTCCATCTCGTCAACTGCAATACAAGACAAGAAAGTGCAGGACCGTCAGAAGCGAAAGGGGGGTTAAAACAGAAGTGCACTTCCAACTGCATTATATCCTAAATGCCAGATCATTTAATATATATGTGGTTATATTACTACTCAGGTACTCATTGTTCTCCTTGCTGAAAACTTGCTTGATCCTGGTCAAATCATTGACATAAATATTCACAAGTATTTGTAAAAATTCTTAAATAGTTTGGAAAATTTAACTCACAACCTGTTTACTTGCTGTTAGGATGTCTAACACTTTCATGGCTCCTAATAGCCAGAGCCAAGGCTGTGCTTCAGGTCCCCCTATGGAGCTGGGAGCAGTCTTTTTTTTAATTCAATAGTCTAAAAAAACATGATCATTAATGCTGACATCAGTTCCAAAAGTTTAATTATGTCTGTCCTTTTAATTAATTTCATTCTTGAAGCCAAGGCCAATGCATAACCTGTGGAAGGCATAATGCATAATAATTACTTTTCTTACATTGAGAAAAGAATGCTGAAGTTGCTACAACACATGTTGGTCTATAAACAACATTCTGCTGTTATGCATATGTTAGTTAATAGAGTGACCAGGCTTTGCTTTGTAAGTAGTCAAGCAGAGATTTATCTGAAAGCCTAATAAGTTTTTTTCCAGTGTCAGAAAACATACACCTCCTAATATGTCACTTTTTCTGTTTCATTGACTTCTGTTTACAATGGACAAGTGTGATTGCTGTATGTTGTTGAAACCAAAAACATTTAAACCTACCCTAAAAACCCCCCCAACTAATACCCCCATACACCTTACAGTCTTACCATACCATTTATTGTTCTACCAAACCCATGTAGTACGAGGACCTTTCTAAACCTTCCAATCACTATGTATTCTATCAGGGAGGACCCGGCACTACATACGGTAGTTGTTGGTAGATCTAAAAAAAAATTATATGGAATAATTTAAAGGTAGCCATACATGGGTCTTTTTTCACACGATTATTCAACTGATCGACCACTGTGCACATTCCAGACAATCCCGAAAATTGCACCCACTTGGCGAGATCAACTAGGAATCTCACGCATGTCAGATCGCATGATGATCCAACATGTTTGTATATTCCCTGGCCGATCCCATTACTTTGAATGGGGACAGTAGTCCCTATCCAGAGTAATGCCTGGCACTCAAAGGGTGCCGACTGATCCTCTAAGGGTAATCATGCTGCAGTCTGTCCTTCATCTAGTGAGGGATTATCTAAACGTGTATGCCTACCTGAAAGGTGTATGGGGGGGGGTTAAAGGAATGAGGCTAATTGTGAATTTGTGGCTACGGGCAATAGAGACAGGTATTTCAGATGTGTGGGGCAACGTTTATACTGTCTAGTTTTTTTCTCATACAAAAACTGATATGTGTGTTCGATAGATATATATACAGTATATATATATATATATATATATATATATATATATATATATATATAGTTATATATTCAAAATAATTATCTTTGGTCAATTAGCTGATGTCTCAGATGATGATATAGAGGAAACTATTCTTGAAGACACCCGACCTCTAACCAGCAAGAAAGAACCAGCCCCAGCCAGAGCAAAGCAAAAGAGCAAGAAAAAAGCAGGTGGGTGATAGCGAGAATTTTTTACCTCTCATATAATAATATTTAACTTGATAAAAGATGTAGGATGTACATTAACACGTTTTTTCCTTAATAATTAGCAGTAATATTACCAATGAAACATGCTATGTTTTAGATTTAGATTTTCCGGATAAAGTTTAATGCTACACTTTGACACTTTAGCCGGCCATACAAGTTGCGATCTGCCAATCGGCCACGGATTGCAACTGTCCACCTTGAGCGATCGACCCAAAAAGGTCGAAATCGTTCAGGGAATGGATGTCACAGGGATTTGTCAGGATGGTATATCCCTATGTGATCCTGATCGAAGGTCCCCATTCAAGGAGTCCCGTGGGAATTGCTGTATTGGTGGGGAGTCTCAGGATTCCCACTGTTCTAAACGCGTGTGGCGAGCTTTACTTTTTACTATAAAGTTACAGTAAATACTCATGCTGAATAAAACCATAATCATATGTGTTATTTCTTCCAACTGCTTAGTTCACAACACTATTGCTATAACATAATCTTTAGAAAAAATAAAAATTTTTAATAATCTATGCTGAAGAGTGGTACGCTGATTACTAGATATTTTATTGGTGTGTTAACAGGTTTATAGTGTATAACAAATGCAACAAACACTACATGATAACATATGTTACATTACAGTATGCAGTATTGCATTCTGTTTTTTGTATTTATTTATTGATAAAGCTTACAAGGCATTTTGTTATTAGTGAATTATGGTACCCTTACTGGACTCCTTGATCATCTTGTATATAATACTCCCTATGCAAGGGTTGACCATCTTGATGACCACATCCAGGTCAGATTTTTGTCTTTGTAAACCACATATTGTTTTACTGCTGGAGAAATGCTTAAATGTATGGATCTGGCCCTTGAGGTTTGGAGTTGGATGACCCTCTCTATGAAGTGTAGGTAAGTTTGAAGAATTGAAGAAAGGTGTATACAATTGATGTGTTATTGTATATTAGGTAATAGGCAGATCTTTTTGAAATATTCACATTTAATAATTGGGCATTGGCAATATGTCGACAATATGCTCTGTGTTTTTATTGATTTAAAGAAATGTTGCTATACAGTCTGTAGTTTTGTAACTTTTGAAGACTGCCTGTTCAGGAAATGATACGTTTATGCTACATTTCTGGATACATTAAAATATGGGGTTATACAGCCCTCAGCTAGCTGTTCCCAAACCTCATGTTACAACCAACGTTCCTCTCTGTCATTGGATTTGAAGTGAGTGAATGAGTTGGCAGGGCCATTGCAAGACCCTGGCACCAAGTGCACATGCCATGTGCCTATGTATACTACACGTTTGAAACATTGTGTATTGTATCTACTTTGTAACTTATCATGACATAACTGAAAAGCTGTTTTGAACTCAAATGAAAAAAACACACATACATTAAACATACACAATACTCACCTGTCAGAAGTTCAGATGCTGGAAAACGGCTACACAAAAAAAAACCCACAGCATACTCACCTACTTTCCTTTCAGCTCTGAAGCCGGCATCTTAGCTCATAGAGACTTGCAACTACTCCTTCACCTCCACTCCACCTCCCCCTTCTGTCTCTTCTCTGTCGGAGCTTAAAGCAGGGTACAGACGGCTCGATATTCGAGCCGTCCGATGTACCCTGCAGCAGC
>CM070038.1:73476695-73489505 GCA_036250615.1 Ptychadena robeensis
CCCCCCCCCCCAATTTAATAATCTATTGAATTTTGTTGATCTATTTCATCTAGTAAAATATAAATCCATGACCCTGTATGCCTTTACCTTACTGGAGGTACCATTATTTTTTATTTCTCTTTTTAAAAGTGGTACATGGAAGATAAAGCAATTACTTCGTAATCGTCATCAATGTAAGTTAGCACAAGCGTGGCGGCTGGGGATTACCGATATTGATAATGAAAATCCATATTTGGCAATACCGCTAGGGGTTTAAACCACCATTGGCACAGCTATTTCTTAATTAAACCAAATCCAGTGGTTTTCAGAGCACATTTTATGACCAATTCATGCAAAACTCCACGTAATCCCAAAGGTTTTTTTTTTAAAATGATGACATGCTTTGACTTGTAGTTCTTCCAGCTGTCCAACCAAATTTGACATTATTAAATACATTATTGCAGAAGTTCTGATCATTCCCCTAGCTATGGCATAAGGAGAATCAGTGAGAAGATTCAGCTGGAAATAATCTGAATGATGAAATCTCAGTCAGTAAAGAAGGGCAAAAAACATGGCTGCAGGCAGAGCCCTGTGTAAATTTGAGACCATAACATTTATATGAGGGGGTCATCAAGGACTGTCCTGCAGCTGTCAGAATGTTGACACCCCTCATCAGGGAGTAAAATGGTGCCATCTGAGTGTGGATCTCACTGCACCGGACTAGTGGAGATGTGAACACAGGCATCAATTGGCCCCCAGGCATGCCTGACCTAACCCTCAAATTAATCAAGTACAGGTTTACTTAATTTATTTTGCCTTAGAGAATATCAGCATCAGGTTTGCAAATGTCAATAAAGTAACATACAAAATGAAAAAACGATATTATTTTCTGCTATGTTATATTATATTATCCTTTTCTTTTATTTTGTGAAATTTTATTTTTCACAAAATGACTTATTTAGGAGGAAGAATCCCAGTTAGTCCCACCTCTAGAAACAGATGATCTTGAGGGATTTGCATTACGTCCAGCTCCACATGACATGACTCTACAGTGCCGTATCACCAGAGACAAGAAAGGAGTGGATAAAGGCATCTACCCTACCTATTACTTGCATCTCGAGAGAGACGATGGCAAGCGGGTAATTCAATAAATGTTATGTGTTGTTAAGTCTGCATTATAATGCAAAATTTACGTATTTTTTAACATTTTTATGTTGGGTGAAAGTGGATGTGTACTGTAAAACAAACAAAAAAACAACCCATATACACATTACTTAACTTTATGTCATCTTTATTTGGGCAAACTGGTTCCCAAACATAAAAACACATACTGCTCTTCTCTTCTTTCTCTCTCCCGGTGCCACCATTCTTCCTCTATCCAGTCCTTCAGGCTGCAGGATGGTGGATGGCTCTTCCAGTCTCACTCCCTCCACCAATCCTGACCTAAATGTGGGTGACCTATAGCCTAAGTGCCCAACCTGAGGCCCTTTTGCTGTTGTTCGGAGGCCCTGCTTGGTCCTCCACATACGGCCACCAAAACCAAACTGTTAATGCATAGGGCATAGCAACGGACTAAGCTTTCCTAATCAAATTTTGCGGTCCTACATCAGTAAAATAAGCAATGTGGATCAGGGAAACCAGGTCTACATATGAGGGCTGCACCCAGGGGCAGGAGGGGGGGGGGTGCTTTTGGGTTTTGACTGCCTAACGGGATTTGGTCCACCACCTGATGATATATGTCGACAGGTGGAGTGTTTGGATCGATGCTATGTGCGGCCCTTTAGTGATGCCGAGGGCCCTACATATCAACTCAGTTGCCCATCACTGCCCTACAGTGATGCTGGGTGAAAGGAGACTTGGGAAGGTAGACATTACTGTTGACAGGTCCCCTTGCACCTGGAGCGCTGGAGGGGCAGAGCATCGCTGGATTTAGAGGCATTTCACCCAGGAAATTTTAAATAAATAGAAAATACAAGTTTTCTTTCTGAATTAATACGATCTGTTTAATTAATTGTATAATGTCCTGATATTATACAAATGTAATACAATGGGCGTACACATATACATGACACATTTTTTTGCAATGTTTGCTGTACTTACTTTGCATACCCAAACAATAAATTACAATTCTCTGCTCACTGATCTTGCTCCTGTGTCATGGGCTTTTTGGTTTTATTGGTGGCATCAGTTTGATAAGAGGCTTATGGGATAACTCAGAATACATTAAAGGCCCCCATACACGCCCCGATTTTCCGTCCGATCGATTAAGAACCAATTCGATGTTTGCCGATATGGGGGAGATCTTTGTTTCGATCAGACTTGTATTTCATTATACCCCAAATAAAAGCAACCAATATTGTCCGATTTTACCTTATTCGATCGAACATTTTTCCATCGGCCGATTTATGTTTGGAATCGGAAAGTGAAGGGTCATGGCAGGGATCAGCAGATTGAGCCACACCAATGGACAACCCGAATGGGAGTTTTGGCCAGCCAGGTACTGTGGGGTTGTGTCTGGGGGTGGGGGGGTCTTATTTAAAAATTTTTGTGGAAAAAAAATCTGGGAGTCCTTTGATTGGGGATGGCTAATCATAGGGGAAACAGGAGGTATCAACTTCATGTTTATCACATGAATAAAAAAAAAGAGAATAAGTAGATATGTTAAAAAACATATATACATCCTAGCACAACCTGGCAGATGATTTTACACAAATGTTTGAAACAGGAAGTAAAAGTATGATAATTAGTTAGATCGGACCTAAATTGGTGGGTCATAATATATAGTAGCCAATTGAATACAATTTAGATTCGATCGAGAACAATTTTCCAACATGTCCGATCACAATCCGACCGATAATTCCCAAAAGTTCGATCGAAGTTACTCGGTCGAACCATGTGGGCATTGACCGATTTTTGGAAGACCGATGCAAAAAATCGATTGTTTTTAATAGACCGGACAGAAAATCAGGGCGTGTATGGGGGCCTTAACAGGTGCAACAGACTGGCAATTGACCTCTTTCGCATCTGAAGATGGAATGCTTTAAAATTCTGCTTTATGAGTCATTTGACAGTTATGTTTTAGTAGTACCTGATATTTACCATTTAGAAAAATTAAGTAAGCTTTTGTTACACAGTGATATTAAAGCGCTTGTAAACTCAAAAAAAAAACCCACATACATTACATTGACATACTTCTCAACTGTCAGCAGTTTACATCTGTGAAAACTGCTACACAGAAAAAAAGGTACTTACCATCCTCAATTACTCATTCCCGAAGGCACCATCATAAGTACTGGTGAACTGAAGCCACTTCCCCCCCATTCGGTTTGCCAGTACTAGAGCACCCCTACCCTGCAGACATATATACCAATCCCAAAGGGCTGCACATGCGTGTTGCAGCTTGCATTGGAGACAGGGAAGGATGGAGATTGTAGTGAAGCAGAAGGATGGGGATGACACTGTAGGAGACAGGAAGGGATGGAGTCTGGAGTAAAGAAGGATAGGAATGACACTGTAGGAGACAGGGAGGGATGGAGATTAGAGTGAAGCAGAAGTATGGGGATGACACTGTAGGAGACAGGGATGGATGGAGATTGGAGTGGAGCAGATGGGTGGGGATGACCCCAAGCAACTGGGAGGGATGGAGACTGGAGTAAAGAAGGATGGGGATGACACTGTAGGAGACAGGAAGGGATGGAGATTGGAGTGAAGCAGAAGGATTGGGATGACACTGTAGGATACAGGATGGATGGAGATTGGAGTAAAGCAGAAGGATGGTGATGAAACTGTAGGAGACAGGAAGGGATGGAGATTGGAGTGAAGCAAAAGGATGGGGATGCCACTGTAGGAGACAGGGAGGGATGGAGATTGGAGTGAAGCAAAAGGATGGAGTTGACACTGTAGGAGACAGGGAGAACACAAAGAAAAGGAGAGGATGGAGATGATAACTGGTGTTGAAGGGGTTCAGTGTGGAGGTGACATGGATTTAGAGGTGATGGTGGAGGACAGAGAGAATGATTTGCCCCTCTGCCCCTTACAGCTCCCCGTGTCCTCCACCCTTCTCCTCTTCTTCGTGCTCTCCTCCCCAGAGAGCATCAGGTCAGACTGCAGCTCTCTTGGCAGTACAAGAAAATCCCCTGAACTCATCTGGAGACAAGCCGGTGAGAGACTCAGAGGAGATTGGGCAGCACAACATCGTACAGCTGCAGGGACATCTGGGATTGATTTCCTGGGTGCCCTTTGAGCTGTATGACAAGCGCCTTGGTGTGACAACACGAAGTGGGAGGGGCGACCTCGGAAAACTTTCCCCTCCTGTTTCAGAATTTTTATTTTTATTTTGGGGCAGTGAGTGCCCTAACTATCTGATGCCGATAACGCAAAGTGATTTACCATGTGGTAGGTCTGCTTTACGTATAAATACTCAAATAAAGATAAAAGCATATTTTGTGTAAAAAAATAATAACTTTCATCCAAAAAAATAACAATTAGGCTATGTTTCCATTGTGCTATTGGGTCCGTCGGCACCCACTGCTGGCCAATCAGGGACAGGGGAGCAGATCTTGGGGCAGCTGGGTAATAACTGCAGAAACCCTTCTGTGAAAAAGAACTAACACTTAGATTGAGCTGCAGTATCAATGGCTACAACTAGATGGTGAATGTTACTCAAAGGGGTGTTACACTTCATTCCTCATGAGCCAAAACCAAACACAAATATATTATTTATTTAGCAAATTACAGTTAATGGAGTGAAGTGTGGTTTACAAACCAGAATATGGCTGTTGATGCCAAACCCGGCCTGTGTCTGGCATTTGAGGACTGCAGTTCAACACATGTGAAGCAAACAATATAGCGCCTCCATAGTATGAAACCTAGTGGAATGCACTTGCACCAGAATGAATGGCAGGCTTTTTATATATCATATTTGTAAAATCTAAATACATATTTGTATCTTGATCTTACAAACCAGTCATTGTGCCACTTATGACATGTAAATTGTGGTATTATTCAGTGAAAGCAACACACAGTGCATACCCAGTACAAAGACCTGAATTGTACAAAGTGTTCTTTCCTGGTACATTAGCAGCAAATGGCCATGTGAACACAATGCATGAGAAATGAAAGGGTGCCCATATCTATCTTTTGAGGTCAGAAGATGAAATAAATACAGCAGATGTTTATCAAGGACTTGAAATACTTGTTCTTTTCTCATTTATGTATAGTCGTTATTGTTGAAAGTGCTTTCTGATAAGAGACCAAATTAAATTAGGAAACAATACAGTTTACATTTCAATGCAATGTATTAATATAAATATCAGCTACTGTCTTGGCAATGCAACCTTAAAGGTAAAGTGTCTTTGGTTCTCAGAGAAAGCAGAGCCCAGCACTCTGGTGTATGTTGTGCCACTAAAGGTAGGAATAAATGTCTCGATTGTGCAAAAATCTATACAAAAATCTAGTCGTGTATGGGTCAATTAATAAATGAATTCTGCTCAAAACTACAGGTTACCAACATGTTGGTAAACCTTGATTGATGCCTATTCTTTGAATGGGGACTGAGAGTTCCCATCCAAAGTATAGGAGCTGCTGCTTGATAAAGGGGAAGATCGGCTGCCCAGACATCTCGAATCACTCGAATATCGAGCCGTGTATTAGTCTAATGTGGTTTTCAATGGGTCCCACAGTGACTTCACAAAAATTTCTCGCTGGGTTCGGTCATCTATTCCAATTAGTTAACAACTTCAAATGGTGTCTCAGATTCCTGTATCTCTCATTGTATGATAAAAAAAAGTTTTTTGCAAGAACTTAAGGCCCCCATACACGTGTCGGATTCCCACCGGATTCCGGCACGATCGATTCCGGGCGCGTGCACGCGGAACAATCGTGCCGGAATCGCATGCAGCCCACCTTGTCCAATCGATCAGGTCCGATCGTTCAGGGGCCCAGAATTGGATCTGCCAGAGAACCAACATGTTGGTCTTTCTGATCCGATTCTGCCCAGATCAGGGGGAGTTGCCATTTGTGAGGTGGACAATCGGACACGGAATCGTCCCGGAATCCGTTGGATTAAGGTGGTATGCAGCGATGGATACTCTTAATTGGCCGATTGATCACACCAGCGATTCCCGGCAGAATCGCCGGAATCGATCGGGGGAGTGATCAATTGGCCATGGAATCCTACACGTGTATGGCTAGCTTAATTTTAAATGTTTTATAAAGTCTGTTGAGGGTTACAGGACAAGCTTCTCTATATTAACCCATGCTGGAAATAATGCTTACAAAAAGCTGAGGCATGCTGGTAGGGGGTGATATTATACTAGCCTGACAGTTGGGTTCTTTTGTTGCCATGGTTCATCCCTCCAGATGATGGCAGTATGACAAAAATGTATCAAGGTTCTGCATCCCTTAGATTACTTCCAAAAATATATATTATAGTATGTTCTCACAACAATCTTTTTTTGTTTATGTATAACAGCTTTTCCTTATGGCTGGAAGAAAGAAAAGTAAGACCTCTAATTACCTGATTTCAGTGGATCCTACAGACCTTTCACGTGGCGGAGAAAGTTTTATTGGTAAAGTAAGGTAAGCTTAGGGCAGAAAAGCTTTATACTTCAAAGCTTCTAAAACATGTTGCTAACCCAAGCTTTTTTTCCCCTGGAAGACATTTTCATATCTAGGCTTCATTGTCTGCTATTAAATGTAATATATATTATATATGAGCTCAGGTAAAGGACACTTTCTAAGAAAGATTTAACCCAAGCAGCATTCAACCTGTTCTGCTGACCAGTAGGGACTGTATTCTGGATTCAGACATGTATAGCGGACTTTTTGTTTATTTTAACTCCCTTCTGACCTAAATAAAGTACCATATTTTTCGGACTATAGTACACACCAGACCATAGGACGCACCCAAGGTTTGAAGAGAAAATTAGGGAAAAAAAAACAGAGACATCTTTTCAGATATCAAGTGAATATACAGAATGTTCCAGCAAAGTAGACATGACTGGACCATGCAGTATTCACTCTGTATTCCTCCAGCCAAATAGCCAGAGCCAAGAGAAAGGTCTTCACTGCAGCAAAGTGTCAGGGCTGAAAATTTAGCATGTGTCTATTGTGGGGTCATCTGCAAATGGTACTCCCAATGAGTCGATTCACACATCAGGACTTTCTTTAGGGCTCCTGCCCGTGTTTATTTGCCAAAACAAGATGAAAGCTACCCCTCGGGTTGCCAGTAGTAATAGAAATGTCCATAAATTAGACACACAGCCTCTTTAACAAAACAAACATGTCCTTCTCAGTTCAGAGCCTGTTTCACACACAGCAGCCCCTGACACTCAGCACCAGGTGCTCGAATGGGCTTCCGAGTCTCTGGAAATACTGGACCTGGCATTGGGAATATACCCCACCCTGCTCCTTCCTTGCAAATAAAACACTGCTGGTTTCACCTCAGAATGGGAGTCTGAGATACTGGGGTCCCACATATCTCCCATCCAGCACTCTGCACAGTGACACAGGTGATATTGGGGTCATGGTTTTATAATTTATGAAGAGACACATTTTACAATCTGGCACTGAACAACTTACCCATGAGCAGCTATTTACATATTGGAGGAGTTATGAGTCTTTGTCCCAAAATGTATTTATTGCAATGCAGAATATTCGTGTAAATATACAACTCATGCCATCTAATTGTAAAATGTGTCTCTCCATAAGTTGGGCAGTGTGAGAATGGGTACTGTTAGTGCTAATGCAGATAAGATCTCTTTTTGGTAGTGTTTTCTTTTGGTTTGGTTGGAGGAAATGAAACACATTTCTGCCTCCTGGAATGCATAGCTATTGCTGCCAGGATGGTTGGGACTAAAAAAAAAAAAGATATTTTTTACATATTCAGACTATATGATCCTGGGACACTTTTCCATTGATTTTAATGGTAAAAAAGTCTTATAGTCTGAAAAATACGGTATATTAACTAACTGCACAAGATAGATCTTTGTGGCCTTCCTTTTAGGAGTTGCAGGACACATACCTATCAGTCATAGATTTGAAAGTGCCATCTTGACTATACTTTGAGAATTTTTGCTAATAGAGTTCAGTCTCATTGGATACATACAGTTGTGGTTATAAGTTTACATACCCTTGCAGAATTTATGATCTTTTAACAATTTTTGTAGAAAATATGAATGATAACACAAAAAAAAATTTCTTTCTCTCATTCAGACAGTGGTTGTATGAAGCCATTCTGGGGAGACTTCAAACATGTCGTTCATTCAAGATGTCCCAAGAATTTTTTGGGAACTGGAGGCTTTGCCAGAAACAATGGGCAGATTACGGCTCAAATGAGATGGTCACTTTTCAGGCGGCTAACCCGGAAAGTTACCAGGCACTTTTGTGTGCTTGGGGGACTTTTATATTAGCCAACCACTATATATGAGTGAAACAAATGTTTTTGTGTTATCATTCACATTCTTCAAAAATAGTAAAGAAATAAATTCTGCCAGGGTATGTAAACTTATAAGCACAACTGTAGCTCAAGTCCATACATTTTTACAGTAACTTATATAGTATATAGCACTTTATAGTATTATACTCCTGAAAGTGAGAACTTACCACACTGATTAAAACGAATGTATTCCTATTATATTGGATTAAAGTCTTGTTAGTGCACATAAAAGAAAATGGAAAATAGATTTTAGAAAATAGTATATGCCTTTACATTAATGTATTTCCAGATCAAACATGCTGGGAACCAGATTCACAGTTTTTGACAATGGAGTGAACCCTGACACCAAGCCATTTGTGCAGGAGAGGGAATCTCTCAGACAAGAACTAGCGTCAATATGTTATGTAAGTTATAAGCCCCTTGAATGGTTTAAGATTAGTAATTTAAGCAATTTAAAGTTGTTTTTAAAGAGTATTATACCAAAGTGAAATATTATCTGCTGATAGAAATGAAAATGAATCGAGATGTATCAAGGCCTTGGACGCATCTCCTGAATTCTGCCAAAGTCGAGTGGCTAACTTTAATAGCAAAGCTCAGAAAAGTAACGGAAAAAATGATCACTGAATACCAACAGGGCTTGAAATGTAGTTGAGGGGGGTGTTACTGTCAATATTTGATATGCTTACTACTGCTTGTTCCATTCTTTGAATCTTCTTTGTAGCTGCTGCCTTGTTGGTTCCCTTTTTGTGACAAATGTACTTAGATTTGTATCCATCATGAGAATGAATGAGTCATTCACAACACTAGATAGCAGAATGCATCATTCATAGTGAAAGCAGAACTTACAAGGTGGATAAAACATGCAGCAATAAAGCCCCCCATACACTACATACAATTACCATGCAATTTCTGTACAGCCAACTTTTCTTCTACCAAAACCATGTAATATGAGGACCTTTCTACACCTTCCAATCACTATCTAAAGGTGTATGGGGGGCTTTAGAACACAAGCAGACGAGAAGGCAGAAGGCAGGGAACCGATGGTTTGAACAAGAATTTGAAAGAAAACAGGCATTGCACTGTGACTATGCATTAACATCTAACCTTGATTTTTTCTTTTAAATTTGGTGTAAATACCTTGTAAGGGACAATCTGGCTCAGTAGTGCACAGATTCGACATAAGCCAGCATCTTTGATGGTGTACTGGATAGGGAAATCTAAAGATAGGCTGAGGCTCCACTTGGGCGGTTTCGGAGTGCATACAACACGTTTTTTTAGCCACCCCCAAACTGCTCCCATTACCTCCAATGAGCATGTCTTCACTGCCACAGTTTGGGTGCGTCACAGTGCGGTCACAGAAAAAAATATGCGGTTTACTGTGTTTTTCAAGCAGCACCGCATTGCGACCACGTCCAAACCACCCATGTTAATATTAATGGATGCGGATCAGATGCGGTGTTGTCGCTTTTTTGTCCATTGACAGTGGACAACAAAATTATCAATGGACAAAAAATAAATTAATTAAAAAATGCAGCAAATCCGCGAGTAAACCACGGGAGGAAAATGCAAGTAAACCGCCACTAATGCGGACAGAAAACACATGCTCACTGCATGGGTTTTTCTGTCCGCATTAGTCTAGCCATAGAGTAAGAGTCCACTTTGGCAGTTTGGGTGCGGATGCTGCATGTTTTTTTTATCCGCACCTGAACCGCTCCCATTGCCTCCAATGTGCCTTGCTCCACTGCCGCGTTGCTCCGAATCCGCACCCTTGCCTGCCGATGGGACACAGTTTTGCCACGGATCAATAGAATGTCAATGGACTACAAAAAAAACTGTGGCGAAAACCCGCAGAGAAACTGCAGGTAAACAGAGGCTGATCCACACAGATCCGCACATGATTTCCACACGTGTTTTTGTGTGATCCGTAGTGGACTTAGGATTCCCATACACCTTTAGATTTCTCTGTCAGATTTCCTTTAGATCTCCTTTTGTTTTACCCAAACCATGGAATATGAGGGACTTTCTAAACCATCAAGTCTACCTGTGTTCAACCACAGAGGACCCGGCACTACATAGTTGTTGGTAGATCTAAAGTATATCTGTCAGAGAGATCTAAAGGTGTATGGCCAGCTTTACCCTTATGCCAGAACAGATTTTACAATATAGATATCAAAGGCTTGCTTATTTAAATCCTCAATGGCTGTAACACCTAATTGCTGACCAAAAACAAGCACCATCTAATTAAAGTAAAGTAGATGCAAAACTTTTATTAGCTTACTTTCAGATCTGGAACTAAAAAAGTCATAAAGCACTGGATCAGCAATGATGGCCACACAGGCATGTCTGGAATGAATGCAGCCATGTATACTATTCAGCTAGTAAACCTTTCTGCAATGTGTTCTTCATCTTGATATAAAATAGTACACGACAGCAAAGCATTTTTACAGGAAATAACAGCAGCTTTCCTAATGTTCTTGCCTAAAACAATAGTCAGCGTTTTATGTAACCGACATTGTCCTTAACCTATTAAAGATTGCTGTTTAATATACAAAGTTGAACTAAATGTGCTGATCCTGCATAGCCTAGTAAAACATTATACTAAGGTCACCTTACATTGATGGTCAGAGTCTGTCATGTCTAAGTGGGTCACTTTTATTTTAACTTTTTTACCCTCTAACAGGAAACCAATCTTCTGGGGTTCAGAGGTCCCCGCAAAATGACTGTTGTTATACCTGGTATGAACCAGGACTGCGACAGAGTGTGCATACGGCCACGCAATGTAAGTTTTCTGCTAAGTTTGTTGCAGATGTGTTATGTCAGAAATATGTCTGAACACAGTGTAGTAGTTGTGTGTGCAAATCTGCTACCTTCTTCCAGATGCCTACTTACCTTCATTGCATAATCATGACCTATTGTTCTATTGTTCATGTTTAAAAGTAATGTGCCTTTTTCACCACTAAACAAACAGTAATTGGTGCGGTTTTAATCCATTGTCATCATATATAACTTTTTAACCCACTGGTGATGGCATATTTTTCACTATTGACAACAAAGCATTATTGCTGTTTTAGTTACTGTTCTATTACAGATTTGCTGTTCTTCCAGTATAACTATTCCTGTTATTGCTCCAGGAACATGAAACGCTTCAGACTCGTTATCAAAATGGCAACATGGAGAATATTACCGCTCTGCACAACAAGGCACCATCATGGAACGAGGAGACTCAGTCCTATGTCTTAAACTTTCATGGTCGTGTCACTCAGGCCTCTGTCAAGAATTTTCAGATCATAAATGCTGAGGACTGTAAGTGAATACATTACATGGGGTATATGGTGCACAATTCATGGAGGTGTATTTACCTTATATAGATTAGTTCAGTAGGGGTTATGTAAAGTCAATCTTAAACAGTCAAACTTACTCATAAACAGATTCAGCAGGGTAGAAGCTCAATTGCTGTTTTTGCAGGTATTCTATATACCTTCTAATGAATTTCTTCTATAAATACTAATAAAAAGGACTAGTTGACATATCTGTGTGTGGTTCCTAGACCTTCTAAGGACCATTTATGAGGTTTACAGCATTTACAACCCAGATTCCAAAAAAGTTGGGACACTATACTAATCATGAATAAAAACTGAATGCAATGATGTGGAGGTGCCAACTTCTAATATTTTATTCAGAATAGATCACGGAACAGAACATAAATCACGGAACAAAAGTTTAAACTGAGAAAATTTACCATTTTAAGGGAAAAATATGTTGATTCAGAATTTCATAGTGTCAACAAATCCCCAAAAATGTTGGGACACGGCCATTTTCACCACAGTGTGGCATCTCCTCTTCTTACAACACTCAACAGGCATCTGGGGACCGAGGAGACCAGTTTCTCAAGTTTAGAAATAGGAATGCTCTTCCATTCTTGTCTAATACTGGCCTCTAACTGTTCAATCATCTTGGGCCTTCTTTGTAGCACCTTCCTCTTTATGATGCACCAAATGCTATAGGTGAAAGATCTGGACTGCAGACTGGCCATTTCAGTACCCTGATCCTTCTCCTACGCAGCCATGATGTTGTGATTGATGCAGAATGTGGTCTGGCATTATCTTGTTGAAAAATGCAGGGTCTTCCCTGAAAGAGATTACATCTGGATATGGGAGCATATGTTGTTCTAGAACCTGAATATATTTTTCTGCATTGATGGTGCCTTTCCAGACATGCAAGCTGCCTATGCCACACGCACTCATGCAACCCCATACCATCAGAGATGCAGGCTTCTAAACTGAGCGTTGATAACAACTTTGGTTGTCCTTGTCCTCTTTGGTCCGGATGACATCGCGTCCCAGATTTCCAAAAAGAACTTTGAATCGTGACTCGTCTGACCACAGAACAGTCTT
>CM070038.1:73491606-73538561 GCA_036250615.1 Ptychadena robeensis
AACAATTCTTCCCCCTCTAGCACACACACACACCACCAAGGCGCAGGATATACATGCAAGGGATGGCACCGGGGGCCCAGTGGCCCTATGCACACAAATATTTGGCATAGCAGGAGAAACTGCCCTGACTACACCTCCAGAACATCAAGTCGGAATGATCCCTACAGGTTGTAACAGCTAACCTAGGGGAAGTGGGGAGGCTAAGGTGATGCTTTACCTTAGTGGCCGCCTGGAGGCGAAATACAAACTAGAATGCTCTTACTTAACATGAGAAATGTAATGTGATGTACACTTTTTTCATGAACTTTAAACACCCCTATGACAAGCCTGATGCAGGTAACAGTCAGAGTGTGATGGATCAATAAATGAAATTTCATATGAAATTATCTAAACTTCAAGTTTATCACACAAAATAATAAATGTGTCAAATTAAGAGATATTTACTTGTGTGGTTTCTTTGTGACTTTTGAACTAGAGATTAAGGAAATGAAGGTTTGTTTTGTAAAACATTAGTAACGCCAACACACCATGAAATTCCACCCAAATGGAGTCCCTTGTGGTTCCATGCCCTGCAAAACTTAAGCAGTTGGCACATCCCTTGTAAATCAATGGAATTGTAAACACATGTGTTGACAACGCGAAGCCCCACTTCGACATTAACGCAACCCAATGCAGTCAGTGCAATCTCTATAGGTGTTATTATCCAAGAGGAAAGAAAGAAGAAAAAAAAAACACATGTGTCAATATCGCATCCTTGACGCATGTCCCAATGTGTTCTAAGGCAACCCCTACAATCAGCTCTCCCCCTCCTCTGTGATGAGAAGGAAGCCATGCTTATGTTGGGCTCTGACTGCAAGCGCAGTGACATTCGGTGGCTGAAACTGATATTGCAGATTGAGTTGAGATTACAACGTATACAATTTATGTCACTTGGATAACCGCAGGGAAACTTTAATAACTATAAAAGGTTGCCGTTAGGGTTGTCAAATTGGGAATGTAAAATTACTCATTAAAAAAGCTAATCAGAGGCTCAATCAGGAACAGGGAGGTCCATCTGCAGCAGAATCTACCATGCAGAAATCTGACGCAGAGGACAGTGAGTACGACAATGAGGTAGGCCACCCTACATATGGGGTGAGTACAAAACACCATCTCCTGGTACTCATCTGGTATGTGATCCCCTGGCTATTGGATATTAACAGAATTAACAGAATTGTCCCTTTGCTATTTTTACTCTACTTTACTCTATGGTTTGGTTTATTGTGATAAAGGATGGTAAACCTTTGACCCAACCTGAGATTGTGAGCATTGTGGAACAGGTTTTAAGGATACATATCAGTAAACAGCATATCTCTTTACTGTGCTTCATTGAGTTTTCTCTAAGTGCTGACCAGTCTCCCCCACAGCATTATCCTACCACCACCATACTTCCCTGTCTGATGAATTGCACCCACAGACCTATTTAGAATAGAAGCAAAACAGTTCAATCTTGGTTTCAGACCAGAGAATTTTGTTCCTCAGAATGTCCCTCACATGCTTTTGTTCTTCTCATGTGTTTTGCACTGAGGAGAGATTTTCATTCAGCAGCTCTGCCACAAAGCCCAAATCAATTAAGGGCTGAAGTTATGGTTGTCCTTCTGGAACCAAGTCCTATCTTCACATCATTTGATCTTTCTTGGTCACCTCTCCCAAAAACAATCTGCAGGTACGTAGTCAAAGTAGATCAAAAGCTGATGGTGTCAGGTCACAATGGAGCAAGATGCAGAGTAGTCAGGTTGTCAAAAGCCAAGGGTTGGTACACGGATGTTGATGGTGAAGGCACAAGCAGCGAAAAGCAGGAAGGGCGTGATGTTGGCAGGAAGCACAATCATCTGGCAATGAAGCAGAACAAAGACATGGCTTTTATAGGAAGTACATGAGAGGGGACAAGGGTTCAACAAGAACTTGGTAACCAGGTGTCTTTGTACAAGGTATCCAACAAAGAACTTAATCAAACATTCCGGTGGATCAGCAGAAGGAGCTGCAGCCAGATGCCGAAGCATCACTGGGTTCGAATCCTGACACTCAAGATGCCCCTTCTCCAACAGTTTGGTAAGGGGACCAGCCCTTGGCAGGGTCCTGGTTGAGAATGTCTAGGCCTTTTGCTTTTGGGGACCTTTAGTGCTGCAGAAAGTATTCTAGTTTTCTGTGGGTTTGTGCTTTGCAATAATTCTGGCTGACCTAATTGTTTTGTGTAAATGTGAGAGTCTGTCTCTACAATTACCATAAAGGTTTTCTAAGTCTCCCTAGTAACATAATTGTATTACTTGTTGATTCTCTCAGAAAGCTAGATTCCCTTAGCAGGCACAAGTGAATGTAAAGGAGCTGTGATAAATCCTTTAACAATGACAGGGCTGCTCAGTATGGTCATCCTGAATTCATTCAGTTTAAGCTTTGCCCCAACAGAAAACAATTGGTTAAAATGAGTTAATCTTTACCGGTCACATTTGAAAGCTGGTATGTTACCTTCACAAAATGGGCAGTATGCCCTGAAAAAGTTAGCAATACATGTGTAGTCCCCAATGGTTTCTACTGGCAGGCCATTACTCAGCATCCAGGTGTCACACCACAGAGGCTGGAATGTGGACTTAGCTTTATCTCTGGCACTGATTCATTAGGAGAATTATTCTTGTTATCTATACAGAAATAGACACTCCCAGTAGATTTCAGTATAAATGCGCGTTGGCAGACATGCAGAAGAACAAAGAACACTTGGCAGTACCTGTGTTCTGTAAGAGGTTCAATACCTTAATATGGCCACTAGATGGGGTGTCTGTGCTGCAGGGAAGATTAGTAATGACTTTATGGTTGCTCTGCAGACACTGCCAGCTCAGGATCACCAGGTGAGTGATCTATCTATCTATCTATCTATCTATCTATCTATCTATCTATCTATCTATCTATCTATCTATCTATCTATCTATCTATCTATCTATCTATCTATCTATCTATCTATCTATCTATCTATCTATCTATCTATCTATCTATCTATCTATCTATCTATCTATCTATCTATCTATCTATCTATCTATCTATCTATCTATCTATCTATCTATTCTTGTTAAACTTAAAGCATATACAGATAGTGTATAGGTTTCTATCTGCTGCTTTTAATGATGGAGGATACATAAGGGTGCCGCTCACTTCCCTCTCCCCAAAAAAAGAACGAGAGCTTTGTGTACACCAAATCCTGTTACCTCTAACACACAAATTGTATATGTGAGTTTTACATGCGCTTTAAGTTAGTAAATAAGGATTCAATTAATCACAACCATTTATTGACCTGAAGTAGGTTTGATATAGCAGACTATAGGAAGAACACACTTATCAAACGATATTGACAATAAATAAACACACTATTTATTAGTGATGGAAAATTAAGGTCATACTTTTAATGTCATTGATTTCAAAGAATGTACCAAAATAAACAAAACCAACTTCATCCCCAACCATGTTTTCTACCCCACAAACCCCACCTCTAGCTGATATAACATTCTCCCTTGAAAAATCTTAAACCCTTCTTTCATCAATACTAGAGATGGTTGGATTTTTTGACTTGTTAAATTTGTGAGCTGATTGCAAAGCCTCTGAAAATGGTATAACCACCAACATTTCTGGAGATGTAGTGAAGGGTTGTGGGAACAAGTTTTGCTCTAGCACACTTTTTCCATAAATTAAGTTCAAAAACAAAGTTGAAATTCCGCTTCTCAAAATGTTTACTTGCCTTTGAACTTAATTTGTGCAAAATCTATTTGTGATAGAGCAAGGTTTTTTTTTAGTATACCCCCAACCCTTCTCCTATATTCAGATAACATTAACATGCCAAAGCTTATATGAGATTTTAGTGAATGAGGTTACATGAGCTATAAAAATTACTCATGTCTGCTAATCTCCTGAACACTTGTCCTCCATGGATTTTATTAAAGACCTTTCCACTACATAGACCACCCTTATAATTATGTTTATTGGCTCTTTAACTCATTGTATCAAGTGAAAACAAATGTGGAGGCCGCGGTTTTTTATTATTTTTCGTTTTCTGTGTAAAGAAAAATGAACCCACTGGGAGACAGAATAGTACTAATTTTAGGAACAGAAAGCAACGGCTCATGCTTTAAATAATGCGGGGTTTCAAGTAACAAAGAAAGGACAAGTTGATGGAAGATCAAAGCTTGTCAGACGTTTAATATCATTTTAAAAAAAAGGCATTCGGGGGAAAGGGACAACTCATCTTAATTCCCCATTCTTAAAGAGCCGTGTTTATTAATAAAGCTATTGCTGATGAAAGGAAGAAAAAATAACTTGCAATCTGTGATCTGAGTCACTGAAAATCCAACTAGGGGTTCTAAAGAAAAATTACAGGAGCCTTCTATTCATTGTATCATATGTACAAAAAACTAAACTACAAGAAGTATTTTTAAAATGACTTACTGGTTAATAAAACCTTTGATATTGGTATCATGTCTGGATTATTTGCTTTTTACAAATATATTGTTGTTTAGGGACTTTACTGATATATTTGGTAAAACATCAATATAATTAACTCGAAATCGACGAAATGGACACATTTTTTTTTAATAAATTCGACCATCTCTAATCAATACCAACAAAGATCAAATACCTAAAGTTTCTCTGACTTAGGGAAACTGTTCTACTATATTAACTGTCACATTTCCAAGCTATATGCATTACAAAATGAAAGAGATCCTGTGAAATTGAGTGATGTTTACTGCAGGAAATGCTTTACTGTCTAGTTCTTAAAAAAAACCTCTAAACCAGCGGTTTTCAATCTTTTTAGATCTGCCAACCCAGAAGTCATGCCGCAAAGTGCCTCTTCTTGTATTTGGAAAGCGGAAATATCACTTCCGTGTCCCAAATATCGTAAGTGACACTTTGTGGTATCAATTCTGGCACAATCTGGTAAGTTTAATGTGCCTTCCCTAATATTTCCCCTCCCCAGTTGTGCAAATGATGTACAGAGTGGGAAGTTAGAGTGGAGAGTAATGCTCCCTTCCTTCTGCATTACTCTCCCTCCTTACTTCCCACCCCGCTTGGGGGTGGTAAAGTAGCTTGTTAGCAGCAGCTCTGATGCTTTTAGAGAACTTGGCGGCCCATGTGAAATGGCCTTTCCACGAGGATCGTGACCCACAGGTTGAGAACCACTGCTATAAACCAAGATTCTGTGTGCTTGGTTGTTCTATTAGTAGCTGTAGATCAGCAGAAAGCTTCTTGTGTCTGCTCCCCCAGTTCAGTTCCTCTATGTGGGCAACCCTGGGTACTTATCTTGGGTTGCAACAGATCTCAATATTTATTCACTCTAAATAGTGACCAGAGGACAACAAAATCTTCAACATACTTGAACCAGGTCAAAAAGAGGTAACATATACCTGTGAATGAAATCTAAATGATCTCAAAAGTGTTAATACTCAACTAATGCCATGGGCACAAGGCTTAGTTGCATTGGCTTTAACACAGATCTATCTGGGAAAGAATGCAGATGAAGAAAGAACTTTACCCAAAAAATTGTTTCAAACGTTTAATACCTTACTTCAGTTTATACTACCAAGTTAACTCTAACTAATAAACATGAGTAACATAATCAATCTTTCTATTCAAAAACTTAGCCCACAGTGTTTGGTGTTTATGATCTTTTAAGCTCTTAAACCTTTTTTGATTGGTTATTACTTGCAGGCAGTGGCTGTTGCAGCAAAAGACCAGAAACGTGCTAAAGAATTTGCAAAAACACACAACATACCAAAAGTGTATAGTTCATATGAAGAGCTAGCCAAGGATCCCACTATTGGTAAGTGGACATATAAAATAATCGATATCTAAGAACAAAATTTGGTATCAAAGAACAAAAATTATATTTTTTACAGCTTCTCAGTCCTTAGACCTGGTGGATGTGTTTGTTTCATTTCACATTTTCAGAAAACACAGCACCTTGGTTCAGCTGCCGGACAAAAAATAATAAGATACACATGGACATTCGCAGGGTGTTTTATTTGGCATTTGTGTCATAGCAAAAAAGCCTTGATGTTGGTAAAATCTTTAAACCCTATTTCAAACTTCTCCATTGACTTAAATAGTAATAATCATTACCCCACCTGGGGTGATACCCCTTCCCCTGGCTGGGCAGGTCTGCAAAAGCGTCAAGGGGGGGGGGGGGGGGAGCTAATGTCACACCTTTTATGCTGCTGTGACAGGTAATAATTGCAGTGGGTTTTATGTGACTACATCAGATAATGGGTGACAAAGCGTCTATAGAGATTTGGGACTCTAGCAGCAGAATGGATAGAGTAGGGTCACCATTCCAGCACAAAGCTCTGTATTTGTTGTGGTGAGATACAAATAGCTATGGGACCTGAAAGTTTTGCAGAACATAAACATAACATGTTTTGTCTTTATTCCAGATATTGTCTATGTGGGTGTCCTGCATGTTGTCCATCGGGAAGTAGTCCTGATGTATTTAGAGCACAGGAAAAATGTCATATGTGAAAAACCTCTGGCCATGAATTCCACGGAAGTGAAAGAACTCACATCAGCTGCTAGGAAATACAATGTCTTTTTTATGGAGGTACTGTATTTAGCTTTTTTTTAAAGGGTTATTAAATCCTCAGTCAAAAATATAAAATAATTTACATACACTTAAACTTGTATTGCTTTCATTGTACTTAATTCTAATTATACAGAAGTATTACTATGAGCACCAGGCACCTTCTGTGTTGTGGTGGCTACCTTAGTGTGTGGGCATCCCAAACTCAAGATTTCATATGCACAAAGTTATGGCAGCCATAAAAACCTCATTACAACAGGTATTAAAGTTGGATTTACTTCCTTTCTTGCCTCCTCATGTACCTCAATGACACTAAACTCCGATCAGGAGTCTGTATCAATCACTGATACAATAAATGTAAGTGCAAGAATAGTGCCCAGTACACACTAGCAAATCTGGTACCTACTTTGTGCATGACTGGTTACGCTGATTCATTGATTGGTTGTTAATCTAACATTTCAGCAGATGTGTACAATATTCTACCTTTCTGATTTTCTTGGTTAGAAAGCGACCAGAATCTTGATTGGGGGTTGATGAATCATCAATATGAACAATGTCATTTGTGGTCGCCTGATACCAACATGTCCAATGGAAAAATGAATCTTATAGCGCACCTAAACTCAAAAAAAAAAAACACCAAAAAATTTAATTACACTTTTACTTAAATCTAAACTGTGCCAATGGCTCAAAGTTGCTCAAAAACCTAAGAAATTCTTTTAGCTATCCTGCTGATGTCTGTTAGAGCCACCATTTTTGATTCAGTGCTAGCTTCCAGTCTTGAATGAGTTAAGGCTGCAATAATGTGTGTCAATGGACACAAAGTGAAAGCAGGAAAAAAAAACACAACATGTATAGCTGCAGAAGGAATTTCCGAGCCAGGCAGTGTGAGGAGCTGTATGCCGCGGCCAATAATGTGGGGTTGGCTAGCTAGGGGGAAAAGTTTGTCTGGTGGGTTTAGGTGCGCTTTAAAATCCAATGTTGTCGTTATAACTCTTTTTTAGTAAACCACACATTTAAGAGCATATCAATGAATTTTTTTACATTGACAAGCTGTTGAGAAATATTGCTGACATTAATCTCTATTGCATTGTAGGCCATGTGGAGTCGATATTTTCCTGTGTATGATCAGATCCGCTCCCTCTTATACCAAAAAACTATAGGGATTGTTAAAGTTGTCCGGGCAGAGTTTGGTTCCAACCAATACCATGTACCTCGGGCAGTGGGAAAAGAGCTGGGAGGAGGGGCACTTCTGGATATTGGCTGCTACTGTCTCCAGTTTGCTTTAATGGTATTTAAAGGTGAAAAGCCAGAATCAGTGACTGCCAAAGGATTTCTATATGAGACTGGTAAGTTTATCAATTCTTCGATTCTTTTAATATCTGCAGAGTAATAAATATCTGATTCAACTATACTAAAACATAATTTGTGAACATTCAAGTGTCTTTTCAACGCCTCCATAGCTATTCATACCTATACCTTCTCTCAATAGGTGTGGATGAAACTGTGACAATAATTCTTCAGTATTCAGGAAAGCGGCAAGCCATCCTGACCTGCACTATCATGGTGGCAATGCCAAACCAGGCAGCAATTTGTGGTTCAACAGGAATGATTCAGGTATTTTATTTCAGTGGGAAAAAAAGAACACTATGGATGAGTTATCTACACTGAGCAAAAATACACTTTCTGTTTTGCTCCCATTTCGCATGAGCTGATCTGCATACACAAAAGACCCATTATGCTCAAATATTGTTCACAAATCTGTCTAAATGTGTCTTAGTGAGCATTTCGCCTTTGCCAAGATAATCCATCCATTATATGAATGTATTAGACTGCCCACAATAAAAGGCCACTCTGAAATGTTCACAGTATTGCCTTACTGGGAGGGGGTCAGAAAGGGGCCTTTTATTGTGGGCAGTAATTGAGTAATGGGTCTTTTGTGTATTTAGAAAATGTTTCAGATCCTTGAGTTCAGTGCATTCAAATGAGGGCAAAACTTTTATATTTTTTATATTATATTTTTTCTCAGTGTATTTCCACACTCGGATGGAAATACATGAATTATAATGATGAATAATATAATGAATATATTTGAACATTTTTAACCAGACTGATCCAGTATTCCACCAAAGCAGAGTACATACAGCTAGAACAACTTTTGGCCTGGTTCTTTCCTATCCATAGGACATGTGATTTGCATATGCAATTGATATTGGATCGCATTGGATATAATGTGAATATTTTGGATATGCTCAACATGCATTTGCCAATGTGTCTTAAATCAGACAAGAAAAGTGAATGAAATTAAACATAAAATCAATTAAGCCTTGATCGGACAAGTTGGTAAATTTAATTTGATTGTTCAAGTATTCTGAGTTTTGGAAAGGAATCAACTGGTTTTTAAATGATCACACTGTGTGGTGGTACAATTGATTGAAATTAAACATAAAGTAGCCATACACGCGCCAATTCCCGTCTGATTGTTTGGCCGATCGACCGCGGTCGCTTGGCTACAAATTAGGTGCGCCCACCTGAACTGATCTACCAGGATCCTGCCGCATGTCGAATTATAGTGTTGTGGGGTGCCATGTAGTGCATCTACTCGCACGACCAGATTCTTCAGAAGCATGTCTTCTGCTCAGCATACTGACCCACAGCTCACATACCAAGAATGGAAGATCCAGGCAACGAAGATGGGGATATTTACAAGTTTACTAGCAGGAACGATATTTACAGGCACTGCACCATCACCATTGGCAGGTATCAATCTTAGGAGCTACAGTTCCAAACACTTGTGCCTACTCGTTGTTGGGTACCTTGGATCGGCTGAAGGCTCTCCCCAGGAAGGAGATTCCGTAGTACTTGACAGGAAGTCATGCAAAATCAGCGGAGAGTTCTCACCCAACTCTCCAGGTAGACCAGACCAGGGAAGCTGCGTCTGGGGACACATCTGTGAAGTCTGCAGTGTATCAGGACAGTATCAGACACTCAGGACCAGGACACTCTGAGGAGCAGATATTTATGTGCTCTTAGAGAGGGTTGGCTTAAGGCCTGTAGTTGGGCAGAATAGAATTGATACACTAGTGAGGAGTGGAGAGCAGGAAAGGGAGACAGCCGACTGGACACGCACCCAACCTCACATAGGCAGCAGGTGCAAGACCTTTAAAGGAGCAAGCACCAAACAAATATATATATATACAGCATAATGCATGTAGGAATATTACACAGGGTAAGCCGCAGTGATTTGACATGTGTGTAAACTGGTGTCCCCATCCAAAGTAATGTCCCGCACACAAAGGGTGCCCGCCGATCCTCTGAGCGACCACCCGGTCGGTCCCTCATCTATCAAGGGAGAATTGGCCCGTGTATGGCTACCTTAACACCTCTATTGCACAAGTTGCTAGAATTGGAGATTGATAGAACCAAAGATAATTGGTGTATGGCCAACTTTTCACAGCCATGCCTATAAATTGATAGGCGTGTACTAAACCTTAGGGAGTGAATTTGCAAATGACAAGTATACATATAAATGTACTGTATGTGTGTAATTGTACTAGTGGATACTCCTCTATGCTGTATGTAATTTTTTTTGTATAAATACATATTAAATTTTCCCCAGATTCCTTCCTGCATGTGGTGCCCAACCTCTGTTATTGTCAATGGCAAAGAGACACAAATCCCCCTTCCACATTCCAGTAAACCCATGCATTTTACAAACAGCACAGGACTTAGCTATGAGGCCGAGCATGTGCGCCAGTGTCTGCTAAAAGGTACTATGCAAAATCATGTGACCTGTGTTTTCCACCAACCCTCCCTGGTTTGTACTCTAATGTTTATTTGTTATTATAGGACTAAAAGAAAGTCCATTAATGACCTTGGCAGACAGCGAGTTACTACACACCATCATGGATGAAGTTCGCAAGCAACTAGGAGTGCGATTTCCACAGGACAAAAGCTTATAAAATAATTGGTTCTTTAGCATTATGAATTGGGAAATAAACATTTATTATAAAACTGATACAATTATATGATTGGAGTCATTTTTTTATTTAATTGAAAACCACCTGATGTAAGTTTCATGTATCTTATGCCTGGCATACACATGCCGATAAGCGGCCGATTTTTCACCTGACCGACGTGCGTGCGCGCTCGCACCGTCGGTCAGCGGAAAAATCGGCCGCTTATCGGTGTGTCACCCCACAGCTCGGCCGGCCAGAGAACGGACATGTCGGATGTTCTCTGGGCGATGCAAGCCCATGCCACTAACTCCAATTAAGACCTGCGTCTTCATTAAAGCTAATGGCCGGCACACAAAGGGTGCCCGCCGACTAAAGCAGCCCCACAATGCAGCAGGATGCAACGTGATGAAATGTTGGAAAAAAAATTCCTGCAGTACCCAATTTCAGCCACAACAATGGTGTCACAAGAGAGCACACTTCAGGGAGAAGGGGAGGGGATTGGGCGATTGTGCACTCTTCTCTCCCTTCTTGCCAGGTGAGCTGTACAGTAATCACAGTTAGTTGCCCCATCAATGTATGTCTCTCTGATGTACTGCTTCTATCAGCAGGGCTCTGCTGGTAGAAACAGCACAGTACAGATAAAGGATCTAGCTGTGGCCGCATCTCTCATCTGACAGCTCGGGAAAGCTGGTGGTAAGCCAAGGCCCAACCACCCCGGGGTCGCACATTTGGACCATAAGATGATAAGATCTGATTTTGGGGTTGAAAAGGTGCGTCTTATGGTCCGAAAAATATAGTATATTGAATGAAATACCAACTGATACTGAGCCAATCATACAGCAGCTGCAAATTTTGATTGACTCAAATTCACCCTGCGTACAATGTGCATGTTTTAAATGGAGGTCAATGGCGCCATCCCACGCCTCTCCGGCATCATCAATGACACAATCGAGAACCCAGAAAGATCGTCGGGTGAGTATGCCCATGGCTAACTCAGGGTGAGTATTGATAGTTAACATTAATTTGGGTTTACCACCCAGGAGATTACGCATCTCTAGTCTTAAGCACAATTTCACTTAACATGCACTGAGAAGAGATCCTGGGTCCTTT
This sequence comes from Ptychadena robeensis, assembly GCA_036250615.1. Classification (NCBI taxonomy): domain Eukaryota; kingdom Metazoa; phylum Chordata; class Amphibia; order Anura; family Ptychadenidae; genus Ptychadena; species Ptychadena robeensis. Next base: position 73,503,265 of record CM070038.1, read on the forward strand.
ACTGTTTGTAACACACACAACCAGCTATGTATGGCCTAGAGGAAACACACCTCCTGGCGACACTGTCAGTGTTTTGCGACACTGGCCCGGAGCTGTATATCACTACCTTTAAGCTGGCCATACACCTTTAGATCTCTCTGTCAGATATCATTTAGATCTACCAACAACTATGTAGTATAGGGTCCTCTGCGATTGAACACAGATAGACTTAATTGTTTTATATATTACATGGTTTTAGTAAAATAAAATGAGATCTAAATGAAAACTCACAGAGAAATCTAAAGGTGTATGTGGCCCTTAACCTCCTGGGCACTATGCCCATACTCAGTTCGGGCGCAGTTTGATTGGTGATTAAACTACGCCCATGCCAGGATCAGGCACAAACGGCGCCCCTCCTTGTGCCTGCGGCTCTGTAGATGAGCCGGAGGCACACGGAGCCCTTCCGGCCCCGTGTCTTCGTCGTCATCTGTGACGCCGAAGGGGGCGGCGCCATAGACCTCCATGTTAATGGAGGTGGCGCCGCTCTCCTCCCCACACACCGCCGGCGTCTATTTGACATCGGCAGTGTGTAGAGGGCTAGGTAGAGAGCCGGCAATCACGGCGGAGTACACTGTACACTGATTGCGGGAGAAATGGCTTTTCGTGCCATAAAAAATGGTGCGAAAAGCCCGTAACGCCCAGAGGGTTAAGCAGGGTACACACACGAAGATATGGGCCAGTTTGATGGTCGCTTCGGGCGCTGTGCATGCTCACGGCCATCTATCTGGCCCATATCATATGTGGTCATCCTAGTTTTCTAGGAAAACTGGGATATTGGATATGACCATTTATCACGGACGATGTCCGTTGCTTTGCATGGAAACCGCGGGTCTCCATGATCAAACTGCGTCTGTGCCAGGATCGGACGCAACTGCCGGCTCTCTGGCTGCCTGCAGCATTTCTCCAGAGCAGCAGGCAGACAGAGCCTTTCCGGCTTTGTGTCTTCGGCATCATCGGTGACGCCGAAGGGGGCGGCTCCATAGACCACAACAGGAAAGAGCAGTCAAAGGGTTATTATGGATCTGATGGGGAGTGGGCCACGCCAGGCCTACAGATCGGGAGACCAGCAGGGCCAGTACATGCTGCAGGAGATTGGGTCATATTTGCAACTCTAATTGGAAGATTTTTTTCACTGGATGTCCCTGTGAAATCCTTATGAAATCCTTATTCAGCACAGTTTGTTTTCTGTGCCAAAAGTGGTATGAAAAATGGATCACCCTGCTAGTCCACTAAATTTCAACTGAGTTTTGCATGAATGTTATTTTTATGTCCAAACAAAGGTCCAGTATTCATCCTGACTATGATAAAGTTTGAAACACACAATTATGTTAAATCTGCTTATCAGCTCAAACAAGAATAAATCCGGGAAATCAGTTTGTTGATGGACCAGGACCACTTCTCACTGACCTCCATAGATATGGTGTGTTCTTCGTTATATCTGATGAGAAGGAAAAACTCCCAATAAATAGCCCCTCTCCTGGTCATGTGGATTTGCTGACTTTGTGAGTTATTTGCAATGCCCCTAAACATCACCAAAATTGCTGAAAATATAAACACTACAAAAAAGAAAATATTGCTCTACCAAATTTAGGTGGAAAATTCAATGTGACTTTTCAACTTGAATTTATTCTTACAAAACTACAAGTGCTAAAGCAATACTTTCCTTATACATCTCCAACCCTTCTCTACATCTCTAGCAATTTGGGGATGACACCATGTTCAGGGCTTTGTACGGAGATAAACTGTATGGAACAGAAAGAAAAAGGAAGATTGCCCGCCACCATGGGCCACTCGATCGTCTGCCATCTGCCCTGATCAGTGAAAACCGTGACTGTGAACAGAGCGCCTCTCCACCATGCCAGACACCATCGAATGTGAGCATTTGCCGACTCAAGTCGGTTATAATGACGAACTGCAGTCAGGTCCAGACCCCGGAGAGGATGACAAGCATGCAGACGGGCTTCCCTGAGATGGTTTCTGACTATTTAGTTCTTTAGTTATGCAACCAATTGTTGCTGTCCAGGTGGCTGGTCATGGAGGCGAACATGCTGGATGTGTAAAAATCGCAAATGCCCATGACCGCACCACGCCTGTGACCGATCATGATTGCAGCGGTGGGGGTGAGCCATATCAAATGCATGAGCCCAATTGCCTGTGATCGCCATGCAAGGGTGATCGTGACCAATCGCCTAAGAGGGGACAAGCCCTAAAGGTAGCCATACACAGGTCGATTTGTCAGCGATCAATTGCCGATCCAATCTTTCCAGGCAATCAGGAATCGGCGATTGATTGGATCGGGAATCAATGCATCACCACCTTGTTTGTGGTCGATTTGTTCGATCGTTCAAGGTGGGCAGAACGCGATTGATCGCCGATTGATCTCATGAATGCACGCAGTGATCGATCGGTCAAAAATCTAGTGGAAAATCGACCTGTGTATGGCTACCTTTACACAGATTTAGACAGATCGTTGTGTTGCACTTACATTGTGTAGATTAGGATGTTGGCCTTTCTCTGTTATAACACTCAAGTAAGAAAAATTTCCCAACAATGGCACCAACGAGTTTGGGGAGCGCTCAAGCCGCCATTCACCAGATGACTTGCCAAACTCCAGAAGCCTGTGTGTCAAAATAACTGTATGACTAAAGCAGTGGTTCCCAAACTTTCCGTGCAGGGCCCCCCTTTTCAATTTTGAAGTATTATCAAGCCCCCCCCATTCAAACACAGGTTAAGAATAAGGGCCAGCGCCCCCCCCCCCCCCCCCCCCCCCCCCCCGGAATACCCTTGTGCCCCCCAGGGGGGCCCGCCCCCCAGTTTAGGAACCACTGGACTAGAGAATCTTAATGAGCTGCAGAAACTTACAATTAGCATACAAATTGCAAGTTGACCCAATCAAGCACAGAACCAGGACAGTTTGATGTCATCTGCATGCAGTTTTCAGTTTTAATGTTGATTTTTGCTTCTCTGTACATATGAAATTTCAGCAGGAAAACAGATCTACAGGTTAACATGCCAAAAGGTTTGTGCACACCACTTGCATTACATCATATACAAACCATCAAACCTGACCCTCACCAGCAGGCAGAAGTCATTAGGTCACTGATCGTCTCTCTTACTTTCACCTGACAACTGGTTTTGCAGGAATAAATTGACTAGAATCAGCAGAATGTAAGCACACACGCAAACAGCTGATAAAGAGTAGAGATGGTCGAATTTCTTTTAAAAAAATTAGACTATTTTAACGATTTCGAGTTAATTGCAAACCCCTTAACATGGAATCATCACCAAAGTTACTGGAGATGTACAAAAGGGTTGGGGGTATACTACAAAAAAAGTATGTCTCTAACACAAATAGTTTTTGAAAAAATAAAGTTGAAAATCAAGTAAAAATTTCGAAAATCGGAATAAGTTTGAACTTAATTCATGCAAAAACTACATGTGCTAGAGCAAAACTTTTTTTGTCAAATGTCCCCACAATGCTTCTCTACATCTCCAACAATTTTGGTGAGGATACCATTTTCAGAGGCTTTAAAGCTGGCCATACACCTGCAGGATTCTCTGTCAGATTTCCTTCAGATCAGATCTACCAACACCATGTATATAGTGTCCTCCCGATACAATACATAGTTGGATGTGTAAAAGAAAGGTCCTCATATTACATGGTTGTTGTAGATCTTGATCGGATCTGAAGGAAATCTGACAGAGAATCCTGCAGGTGTTGGCCAGCTTAAGGCCCCCATCACGGGTCGGATTCCGCCGGATTCCAGGGCCTCGATTCGGGCGGGTGCACGTGATCGATCGTGCTGGAATCGTGGCAGCCCACCTTGTCCGTCCGATCGTTCGGGGGGCCCAGAATCGATCCGTCAGAGAACCACATTTTGGTCTTTTTATTCCGATTCTGCACAGATCAGGGGGGTTGCCATTTGTTGGGTGGAATCGGAGGTGGAATCGGACACGAATCGTCCCGGAATCGTGCCGGATCCGTTGGACAAGGTGTTATGCAGCGATGGATACTCTTATTGCCGATTGATCACACCTGCGATTCACGGCAGATCGCCGGAAATCGTCAGGAGATATCCCGATTGGACATGGAATCCGACACGTGTATGGCTAGCTTTACAATCAGCTCACAAAGTTAGCAAGTTGAAAAATTCGGCCATCTCTATCAAAGAGCCAAATGTTTTAAAAAAATTAGCAAGTCAACAAATGGATATATAAAACTACATAGTGTAAGTACAGTGAGCTTCTAAAGCATCATAACATTTTAATAGATTCAAATCTGCCCAGCCATTAGTGCATAAATGTATGTTATGTTATTTAGAGTTTCCAAATTCAGCCACATAGAGGCAGAGCTGAGCCTTATATCAGCACATGAAGCCAGCAGAAGGTTCCCAGTTCGGCACGCCTACTGTGGCTGACTTATAAAACACAGAGAGGCCCTGTTGTCACTTCTCTCCCAGTACGACAATCACACAGAAGCTCCTATATAACACTTTGTGATATGGCCACTAAGTGGGGGATTTGTGCTGCTGGGAAAATCAGCAATGACTTTGTGGTGGCTCTGCAGACATTGCCAGCTCAGGATCACCAGGTAGGTACAAATCCAGGATATGCCTCATACCTAGAAATATCTACTGACTGCACACTGTGTAATTACAACTGGGAGAATAATATTATTTGTCTACATCATAGCCCAATTTATAAATGTTATGTTATGAAACACTTATCCCGCTGATTGATCAGCATGTAAAAATCGCTGCTACACTCATACAGAAAGTTGGATCATTAACATATGCGTACACTCTGCATCTGCCTTTCTAACTGTCAATTTGATCTAATAAGATTTTTGGAATGAATTTATGGAATTTATAGGCAGAAAGTAAATAAGTATAGTCAGAATTTGTGAACATTACCAGGGGTGCACATAAGTGATACTCTGGTAATCAAAAGGGCCCAAAAACTAGCTCTGCGTACCTGCGTTATTGTTACAAAACTCATAACTTGGAAGCACTCCGTATCTGGGCGGCCACAGCTAAAAATTAAATCTATACAATTTATGTCACTCTGATAACTGCAGGGAAACATGAATAACTATGAAAGTTTGCAGTTAGAGGTGTGAAATTAAGAATGTAAATTACTAATATAAAAAAAGAGTGGCCTTCTAAGGGTGTCAGATCAGGGAGATGAAAGTTAGAGTAGGCATATGTAAGGGTAAAATCAAGACAAGAGAAAAGCACTGCGTGACAGTTGGAATATGGCTATGACAGGTTGACATTCAGACTGGAGGTAGTCTCAAGGATTAGTTACTAAGCCAGAAAATCTCGGGCTAGCACTACTGAGTTATGAGATCTGAGGGGGTCAATCGGTGTTTTGTACTGTGAGAGTTACATTTGACCCAAAGCCAGCTGGTTACCTGTGGATGGAGACAGCTAATTGGAGGCTCAATCAGGAACAGGGAGATCCATCTGCAGCAGAACCTACCATGCAGGAAGGGAGGACAGTGAGGGAGACCACCCTACAAATGGGGTAAGTACCAAACACCATCTCCTGGTACTCTTATGAGGAGCTCATTAAGTGCACCCCTGAACATTACCATATCCACTTTATCTAAAATCGTATAAAAGGCCTAAACTACTTTTTTTTTATATCAAAAACGAAAGATAGGGTTCCCTCTTGGGACTTTGAATGGAACAGTATCACAAATGTGTGAAGGGGAGCAGAGTAGTCTAGTAATGCAAGTCCCACTAATTAAAATATCAAATTTTATTCATTATTGAGAGCCAGTCACAACGTATGCGCTTGTAAAACAAAAACAACGTCAAGGTGCCAGCTACACTACAACACACACAGAGTGTAGCGGCCAATGCATATACATAAAGATAATCTAAAGGTGGTCAGATACAGTCAGGTGCATGCGGCTACATGTTTCGCCTTTAGCGGCTTCTTCAGGCCAATAGCACCCTAAAAGCATAAGTGGAGATATCTGTGTGAAAGACAAAAATTACGCACCCATATGAGTATGTTGTCAGGGGGAAAAAAAGAAAAGAATGGGCTTTGTTGCAATGAGTAAAATATGTCCTCCCTTCCTTGGCGAATAAAATGATTCGGCATCAGTATCAGGACCTTTGTGTGGTCCACTCTAATCACATCTGATTTAGGCAGCTCAGTGAAAGGGCGTCTTTACAGGTAGGGATGAAGAGTTTTGGATGAAGAGGGATCTTTATCAGAGGGTCCTGTCTGACAACTGCAATGTTGCCTTGTTCTCCTTCCTCTCTCCTCTCTCTGTATAGCAGAATGGGTGCTCATTGTTCTCTTGTCGCTGGGAATGATAATGTTGATAATATTTACAACAGTGTATTATCGCTCCCTATGGCAATATTATATCTTACTTTCTTCAGTGAGCAAGGACAGATTATAAGATTGCAGTTTATGTTTGCACCCTGGCAATTCATATACTTTAGAATGAGTATGAACAAAGCAATTTAGATAAACTCACTTTAATCCCTGTTTATTACCCTCCTAACAAACAGAAACCAGGAACCAGCCATAAGCAGAAGCAGGGATAGGATCCGATCGATGAGCATGCCCAGTAGAAGCTGAGCTCATGTTCATCATCATCGTCCTCTTTTGGGTGTAGAGGTACCAAGCAGTAAAAAAGGCAAATTTTTCGGATCAGGAAATAGTGCACACATATGTACAGTAGAATGTTTGCTCATAAGCCTTTAAGCCACACACGGATCGATTTTCCGCTTGATTGACTAACGATCGATCGGCGTGCACATTCGCAGGTCAATTGAGCGGAAATCTAATGAAAAATTTTTTTTCAAAAAATGGTCGATCGAACAGGGGACAGACAGATCAGTAAATATCGGTCAATCGCTCCTATCCAAAGTATCCAATGGAAATCAATATGCAAAGTGGTGCTCATCAATTCGCCATCACGCTGCAGTTGATCACAGGTCGATTGAAGAGGTATTGGCCTGTGTGTGCACAGCTTAAGTCTTTTGGATAGGCTAAAGCTTTGAGAATGCACTGCATCACTCTCCAGGCTTCCTATGGTATCACAAAGAGTAAGGACGACTCTTTAAAAGCAATTTTCTGTAGTTTATAGAGTTGTTTTTTTAGGCGAATATGTTGCAAATGCCTGAAAAACCTTGAATGTGTAGATTTGGATGTTTACAGTGCTTTCATTGAAGTCAAAACAAAAAGGCCAAACAACCTTAAAACCCGATCTTAATCGTCAAATAAACGGCTAAAAAAACAGCGACACTTTAAAGACAACATCAAATTTGTAAATTTTAACTGCTCTTGTAGACTTTAATGATTAAATGAAAATGATTTTAGATAAACTGAATGGCGATGACCACTGTTTGGGTGCCAGCCACTACCCACGGGCCTTTTAGGCGTTTATGGTGGCATCTTTCACACAGTTGCGCAATTGGGGAAAAATTGCCCCTAATGCAACATTTATAATATTGAGTTATACTGAGGTTATAATATTGATTTGTATGTTATCTTTAAACAATGGTCCCCCCAAATTTCTTACCAGGCATTTGGCATAGAGTCTGGCAAGCCTGGGGAAGGAGGGCTACAAGCAGCTTGGTTCGGGGGATCTGGGCTGAACACTAAAAAATGCTTAATGATTTCCCAAATGCCAAGGCTTTTTTCCCGTGATTAAACTCAGCAAAGACCACTGCGTGAACCTAGCCTAAATGATTAAATATTGAGTTCATTAATACTTGACCTGAGGTTACAACCAAACTTCTCATGTTATATGCACTGTAGGTCAGTATAAGGAAGTGACATTGCAAAGGATAACCCTCCCCTTCTATCCGAAACATTTCATTAGTCGTAGTAGAGCCGTCCCAAAGGAAGTGTGGACAAATCAAAAGGTTGGGAGATGTCTGCGGTAAGTGTTGAGTATATGGTAATCAGATATAGAACCAATAGAACCAATATGGTTGGTATGTGAAACTCACTCTGGTGGCGCACAAAAAATCCCCTCCCCCTCTATCTATGCTAAAAACCATTAAGCTATCCTTAAAAATACCTCATATTTTTTGATACCACAGCGCTTACTGCACTACGCACACCTACCTCTGGAAAGGGAATGCCTAATAGTATCCCTCCGTTCCTCCTCCTTACCGTGGCATGACGCCAAGAAATGCTGGCATGCGATAATGTTCTACGTCTAAAGGACTGAGTGAGTCTAAACACCACCAAATCTTTACCAAACTTGGTTTGTTTGACCTGTACATTACTCATTGGTACCCCCCCTTTTTTGAATACCTTTTATTTAGACCCATTGCTCTCACATAAACCCCCTGAAGAAGACAGTATAGGAAACGTATGTTGGGGTCTTGTTGTATCTGCTGTGAAGGACCTGGGGTTATATCCTCTCTTCGTATGGATACTCGCACTACCAGCGGCACATAATTGGATCACTGCATCCTGAGGAATTTCCTCTGTTGTTTTACTATGTATACAGACCTGGGGATGAAGTCCCCAGGCTCCTACTCTTGTAGGAGGAAATTCACTAGATGACCCCCATGGAGGAGAGGGTTTGAACCCTCCTGTTTTTTCCTGTGGAAGTTATCGAAGTTCTCTACATGTGAATTAGTTCAGCAGTAGAAATGAACAATACAACATTCTAAAGCCCCCCATAGACAGGCCGATTCCCAGCCATAGTTGCAGCCGACCAACCAGCGTGCTCGCTCCTGCAGAGCACATAAAGGATGTTAGAATAAAAGCCGGCAGGTCGGATCGCACACGGATCTGTCCTGCTGGTTCTTTTTCTGCACGATCCTCCGAGTTAATTGGCTACAGTCTTACAGGAACCGCTCTGTAGCTGACTCACCCCGTTGTGAAGAGTCTGCTTAAAGTCGGCCATAGATCAGGACGTCTATGGCCGGCTTAAGTCCTTTCTGAGAAACCTACAAAACTTGTATAAGCACATCTCTGAGCACCACTGACTTGGCTTGCTTAATTACTTGGGTTTTCAAGTAGATAAGTTGTTGCTATCCAACTAGGAATTCTTGCTGGATTGCATTTACCCTGTTTTGCTTAAAGAAATGCTAAATGGGCGTAATATAGTTCTCAGTGTTTAGACTGTATTAACTTTTTACTGCAGATGGATGCAGTGAAGAATTACTTTGTGCTAATTCACATTGTCAGTAGGAAATGCATTTGTTTCATCTACAGTGTCCATTAGGTTAACATAGGGTGAATTTCAGTATTTAAAATTGATGCCAAAGCACCTGCATACTATAATAAACGTTAGCATTTTTTAAATAGATCGAAATATGTGCCGTCAAACTTAAAACAAGTTTAAATTTATTATTTATTTTAATTCAGCCTGTTGTCAACTTGTGACAAGACACTCTGGCTCCTCTCCACTTGTTCCCTGCAATGAGCATAGATCATGCCTAGAGCCGTAGCTGTCACCACCTCCAAGAGAGCGAAAGTACTCCACAATAACTATTCCTGTAAAAGAAAATGTAACTAACTAGAAATAACATTATAATAAAATAAAATGGTTTGATCATTACCGTGCATCGTCTGAAGATTAGAGTCCAAACTCCAGGAAAAGTGTCCTTGTAATGAATGCAAGAAATAGTCAAATACAGAGGTCCGTTCTGGAGATGCGGATGATATCAGAACCAGGCAGTTGAGGTCTGAAGTTGAAGGACCCGAATTGAAAGACCCTTAACCCTTCCTTCCTCAGTGCGGAGGAGTATAACCAGAGCTGGATAACCCCTCATTCACATGCAGATGTTGTTTACTTAACCCAACAACACTTTCAGTATGATCTCCTGAGATGATAGATACCCATCACTGGTGATTTATCTTATCATACACCTGAGAAAGAGGAATCTGCCTTTGGGACATGAAACAGGCCTGATTCCACTTCCACAAAATTCATATTTCTATGGATAAACCATCCCTAGAGTTACAGATGGGCCGACATTAACAGAATTATACATTTTGGAGCAAATTTTACAATTAATAATTCAGAGTTGAATGTAGGTAAATCTAGACTCTGCGTGACCTGGGATAACCTGGCAGCTCTGCTTTCTATTATCGCTATCAGATGGTAATTGATGAGGGGCATCCTAGGTTTCCTTATCAGAGAACTCTGTATCTTTGTATATGGATAATTCTAAATAAAGGTCCCCATACACGTATCGAGTTGGAACTGACAGATGAGCTGTGGAGAGCAGCGTGATGACATCAGCACTATTACCCATTTGACTTTTTCAGTCAGGTAAGGCTATTTTAGGTATGTGTTTTTATATAATTTTTGGGGGGGATAAGGAAGTTACAATGAATTTATTAAAAGATCATATCCACTACAAAAGAGAAAAAAAGGAGCATGTTCCCAAGTGTATGTGTATTTGTTAATATAAATTATTTTATATAAAAACTAAATAGTTCTGTTTTAATCTTTTCAGATAGTGGCTGTGGCTGCCCGGGATTTCAATCGTGCCAATGAATTTGCCCAAACACATGGAATACCAAAAGTATATGGATCATATGAAGAGCTTGCTAATGATTCTGACATTGGTAAGTACACATATGGCAATGTTCTGAGATGAGGAACATGTTTAGCTCACAGCATGTAAGTAAGGGATACTTCCCTTCTACCTCCCCAGTGTCTGATTTGGCTGGGCTTCAGTCCCTTAAAATAGTCCCACGCCCCGAAAAATGTTCTACTATTTTTAAATTATATGTCCATACATTTCATACAAAAGTGTTTGTACATTGAGTGCAGTGAGTAAGCATTTAATAGGATCCCTGTTCAGCCAACAGTTCTTCGAGCAGGATTGCGGGAGATCACCGCCATGTATCTCATGGGGCTCATCCCCACATCTGCAGTCAGCCGGGATCGGGCTGCCACCTGACCATGGCCATAGGGATAAGTGGACGTGGTTAAAAATAGCGTCTCCATCCATACATCCACGTGTGCTCAGGCAGGAAGTTGGTGGGGGGGGAGGGAGGACAAGACATCTTGCCAGATTCCCCCACTTCCTGTCTGCAGGTGCCCTACCGCGATTCCAATTTTGGAAGACTGCGGGAGATCACTAGTGCCAGTGATCTCCCGGGGTCTCCGTGCCGTGATTGGAATCGTGGGGAAACACAACAGTGGAAACATGCCCTTAGGGGGCCTTTAATTTCTGCCAGCTAATAACCAAACAAGATAAGCCTGTAAGGAAGTTGCCAAAGACTGGGGATCTTCCATTAAATGAAAGAAGCCTGTTTAGGTTTGGAGAAACTTTTCCAGCCCTTATTGCATGCTAATTCCTTACTAAAACCCTGGGGGCTAGGCCCCCTTTGTCTTTCAATACTAGTGACATTCCTGTAACAAGAAATTTGTAAGCAAACAAATTATTGACTAAACCAATAGTTCCATTTTTTACTATGTATTTTTGCTGTACAATAAAGTATGAGCACAGATCCTACACACTTTGCTACCTGTAATGATGTAATCCACATTACTCCTTCTCCATCAGATGTTGTCTACATTGGTGCCATTCATCCAGTCCATAGGAAGCTGGGGCTAATGTACATGGAAAAAGGAAAGAATATTCTGTGTGAAAAACCTCTGGCCATGAACCTCACAGAAGTAAAGGATCTTATTTCTGCTGCCAGGAAACACAATGTCTTTTTAATGGAGGTATGTTCATAATGGTTACTCAGCAATACAGTAGGTCCTAAGCGTAGGTAATATGAATTGTCAGTAGTAACATCATTCACTGTCTTTTTCATGGAAGAAGCAAAGTGTTGTTTTATTTCCAATCAGTATAGTTATTGGTCACATATTTCATATATTTCACATAGATCACATATATCAATAGAAGGGGTAGAATTGGTGGCCAATATTTAAACATAAAATACTTCATAACAAAATGTTGTAGTGAATGGTACCCACCTCAAAGAAGGCTTAAAAATGGAGGCACCCGTATTAAATGTAAAAAATGTTGTTGTTTATGACGACTTAAACAAAAATACACAATTTTTTTGCACCTTTAATATGGGCGCCTACATTTTTAACCTTCTTTGATGTGGGTACCATTCCCTACAACATCTCCTTACACTGGAGGGTTGGCTGACAGCGGCCAATCTACTTCCGGGTTCCCATAAGCCCCAGGGGAGCGACCAAGTCACCTGCAATACACCACTGCGTGGAGATTTTACCTTGCTGTTCGAGTTTCCTTTATCCGATCTCAAAGCAGAGTTTACAGCTGCCCATACATAATAAAATGTTGCCACACAATACCCATATCTTTACTGATTATTTGTAAAAAAAAAAAAAAAAAAAAAAAAAGAGATGGTCAACTTCAATTTAACCTTAACATAAAAATCTAAACAATAGAGAAACTGTATGCTATCTTACCCAAAAATATATATGACTGAAAACATTTGTGATAAATTAAAACTGATCAAATTTGTATGTTATTGGTCAAATGGCCCATCATATGCAATTGCCGTATATACTCAAGTATTAACTGACCTGAATATAAGCCGAGGTACCTAATTATATCTGCAATAACTGGGAAAACATATTTACTTGAGTATAAGCCGAGGGTGGGAACTGCAAAGTCAGATAGTTGAGTTTTAAAATGAAATGCCACCATCTCCAGTAAAAATTAACTAGATGGCGCTGTTGTCCAAGTTTGTTTAAATTTTACCAGACAAGCTCAGGAATGCTGCAGATAGAATAGCAAATACACATCGGACCATGACCAGCGAACACCTGGTCAGGTAAGTGGGACCCTGACTTGAGTATAAGCCAAGGGGGGGGGGGGGCTTTTTCAGCATATTTGTTCGGCTAACATGCAAGTATATGTGGTATGTATGTAAATTGACCTACTGTAATAAACAAACTGAAACATCAGTTTTCTGCTCTTGCATTACTACGATTAAAGACACATTACGATCCTTACCATTTGAACATCAACCTGTAGGCATTTTGGAGCCGTTTCTTCCCAGTCTATGAACAGATCCGGGTTCTGTTGAATCAGAAAGTTCTTGGAGAAGTGAAGGTTGTACGGGTAGAATTTGGAGTGAACTTGCTCCACGTTCCTCGGGCTATAGAGAAGGAGCTGGGTGGAGGTGCCATTCTGGACATTGGCTGCTACTGTGTCCAGTTTGCTTCAATGGCGTTTAGTGGAGAAAAGCCTGAGTCTATTACTGCCAAAGGATTTCTACATGAGACCGGTAGGCTTTGTAAAACCCTGTTTTTTCTTCTAGACAAAGATAAGCCACATGTTGTTTCTAACCTGCTTTACATCATAATCTCCTGTTTATAGGAGTGGATGAAACTGTGACCATTATCCTGCAGTACCCAGGAAAACGCCAGGCTATCCTTACCTGCACCTTAATGACACAAATGCCAAACCAAGCTGTGATATGTGGGACAAAGGGAATGATTCAGGTAACCTTAACTATATGGTTTGTCATAAACAAGTTACGCCATGTTTCTACGGTGTCAAAATCCATGTGCTTGCAGGGTGTTTTTAATAAACACATCGATTGCTTTGCGTTGACATCAACGCTGGGGAACCTTCACACTGCATACGGTAACGTGGCCATAGGGATGCATTGGGCATGTGAAAAATGCAAGGGTTTGTGTTTGTTGTGTGCGCTCTCTGCATTCAAACGGGAAAAATTCACCCTGATGCTGCATCAGAAATGCCTTGGCGCAGCAAAACAGGACCCACACATTCAGGGGAAAGCGTTAACGCAACACATCCCTTAACATCGTGCAAATATTAGGCCAGAGTGCGTTTTTTATGCATTTTCTCAGTAATATTCTCCCCAGCCACAACATAACTTTAATAACTCTTTTCTAACCTCCCCATGCACTCTGCCTAGCATACTGCTCTTTAAAAGCAGATGTGGTGTCGCTTCTCTCTAGATCAGACATGTCAAACACAAGGCCCGCGGGCCAAATCCGGCCCGCCAGGCCTTGCAATGTGGCCCGCGCTGTCATCACTGCACGCCGGGGGGCGTGGCTGGCCGCATACTGACAGAATGTGTCTCTTCAGAGCTCCGCTCAATCCTGCCACTAATCCCCTCTAATCCAGGTGATTTGTACTACAAAGGGACCCCCAGCATCCCAGGGGATATACAGTATAGCTCCACTATAGCACCACGGAGCTCCGGCGCGACTTTCAGCGAGAGGGCGCCTCGGATTTTAGATTTTGGCCCCTTCTCTGATTGAGTTCGACACCCCTTCTCTAGATGATAGCAGGAAATAATGGGGAAGTAGTCGGATAGTCCATGTGCATTTGACAAAACTCTGCCCATTTTATTCAACGGGCATAAGCACACAGGTGTGATTTGGGTGCGTATGTTTTTCACAGCGTGACGCTCAGCGTGCACAATGCCAGTTTGCCCATTGAATATAATAAGAAAATGCAGTGGCCTCCTAGCTTTAGTCTATGTTTCCAAGCGCCAGAATCATGACACGTCCAATAAATTTCAGTAGATGTGCACGCACTGCAGGGATACGTTTGGTTGAGTAGTGTTGATGTGTAGTGCACAGCGTTGACATCAACGCAAGCAAACGCAAGTAAGGAATGCATTGGGCACATCAAAAATGTCTCTGATGCTATGTCAGGAATGCGTCCCTAATGTCCTAACACGACCACCTCATTAGGCGGAATGAGCGGATGCAGTGTGTCCTAAAGTAAACATAGCCTGCAATTCTTTTTAAACATGCACTATATGAGGAAAATCATGGACATTGCACCAAATTTCCTTTCATGTGTTGTAGTCGCACCCTTTTCTGCAGTTGAATAAAATGAAGCACATGGCCATACATTCTCCATTTACAAATATTGGCTCCTCAGTTTCTGATAATTCAGACTCCTCCTCCTCCTTTAACCTCCCTAGCACACCGCCCATACTGCGCCGTTTACAAAGTACACTGCCTGTCATTTCCTCCCTCCCTCTCCACACAGCCGGTGTCATTAATGACGCCGGCTGTGTGGGCGGAAAAAGACAGCGCTCCTCCATTAACATGGAGGTCTATGGCGCCGCCCCCACTTCACCGTTACGTGATTGGGGTGGTGCTGAAACCCCGGAAATGCTGCAGCGATGAAGACAATGGCTGCACCCGATGCCCGCTTGCCCTGCGGTTGGGGCGACCCTGAACGGCGAACGAACAGGGATCGTCTCAACCGCTAGGGAGGTTAATATGCGAATGTATTTTATCCATCCATTGAAGGAAAGGAAGGCAACATACATTAACCACAGAACTACTGGCTAGGAAACCAGCACTGTACTGTAATGGCCAATTAAAGCAAAAGACAAACACAATGAAACCAACAAGGTTTTGTTCATGATTTTCCTTGAATCCCATAGTCATGAAGTTGAAGCTAACAATCCAAAGCTAGCCATACACGTGTCGATTCCTGAGCGATCGATCGACCATCCGATCGATTCCGGTGCAGCCACAGGCATCGATCGATCGACCAATCAAGTCTGTGCCTACCACCTTAGGCCACCGATTCCTGGACGATTCTGTTACCAGTCGATCGATTCAGAAATGTCAGCTCCCCTTGATGTGAGCCAAATCGATCAGAAAACACCAACAGGTTGGTTCTCAGGCAGATCCAATTTGGGGGCCATGTCGATCGGGCGGGGTTGGGTGGGCTGCACACGATTCCTCGTCGATCGATCGGCGTGCACGCGCCCGGTGATTGATCGGCCAGGAATCGTGTGGGAAAATCGACCTGTGTATGGCCACCTTAACTATTTGTCGCCTCAGCTGAATTACAGCGGTTATTCAAATGTTTTACAGCTTCAGCCTTGAACTATTGGCGATCTCTTCCCTTCCCTTATACAAGCGTCTCTAGTCCGGCAAAAAACATTGACTTAACGATCAGCGAGAGTCAGGCTAGGATCACAGTGGGCACATTTAGTAGGAGTCAGTTCATTTTTTGCCAACTCCAGGTACCCAAAACTGTCCCTGACTCGACTCCACAGCCCCAATACCATTGCTGTTCAAATTCCTTAATTGTATTTAAATCCATTCTATCTGTTGAATAGATGGGATTCCTTTATATGTCCATGTGTGTCTATTATCACCTTAGTAAGACCATCTTAAGGGCAGATATTTTAAATAAGGCTTACAGTATATTAAACAGGGAATATATTTTTGTGCATTAAAGCCGGCAAATCTGCATCCCTACAGATTCCTTCATTCATGTGGTCTCCAACATCCATTATTGTAAATGGAGAAGAAACGAAATATTCTCTCCCTCCCACCACTAAACATTTGAACTTCTGGAACAGCACAGGACTGAGTTATGAGGCAGAACACGTACGACAATGCCTTTTGAAAGGTAAGGTTTGTTTCTTAAACCTCTTGCTGCTAATGCAGAATGTCTTCTGGCCTGTGTAATGGAATCAAATAATGTTTCATGTACACACATTGCCCCAATGGGGTGGATAGGATAAATGGTAAATAATGTGAGGATTGGCTCATATCTCCCAGCCATGAAAGGACACCGCTAAACAACTTCTACAATGAAAGTGTTTTAAATGTATATATTTAAAAAGGAAGCATCCGGCCATAACAGAAGTTGTTCGGTAAGGCAATCCATAAAGTATAGTACCCTGTTTTCCCAATGATAAGGCACGGTCTTATATTTTTTGAAATGCCAAAATATGCCCTAGGTCTTATTTTCAGGGGGGTGTCTTATTCTGATCACTCTGTGCCATCCATTGTCCCCTTTGATCACTCTGTGCCAATCATTGTCCCCTTCCCAAACTCACTTTGTTTTGGGTTATACCGGTACGGCCGGTAACAGACTCCCTTACGGCAGGGATCAGCAGTAGAGATGGTCGAATTTTTTTTCAAAGATTCGACCATTTTGACGGTTTCGAGTTAATTGCAAAGCCCCTGAGCACCACCAAACTTGCTGGAGATGTAAAGAAGGGTTGGGGGTATACTACAAAAACAGAAAGTATGTCTCTAACACAAAATAGTTTTTTCACAAATTAAGTTCAAAGTCAAGTAAAAATGTCGAAAATCGGAATTTCGACTTTAAATTTGAACTTAATTTATGCAAAAACTACATGTGCTAGAGCAAAACTTTTTTGTTTTAAATGTTTCTCCAACCCTTGTCTACATCTCCAGCAATTTTGGTGATGATAGCATTTTCAGGGGCTTTGGAATCAGCTCACAAATTTAGCAAATCGAAAAATTCGACCATCTCTAATCAGCAGCTTGTTTGTCCTTCCTGCACTGCAGCCAGCCCTGACGGAGTCACACGGAGGCACACAGTTACCCATTGTACCACCCGAATGGGAGATTCGGGCAGGTATCGGTGGGTGGCTTATTTGCCGGGGGTGGCTTATTTTAACGTTTTGGGCAAAAATCAGGGGGTGGCTTATTTGATGGGAATAACTTATCATGGGGTAAACAGTAACAAAAAGGACGGTAATTCAGATTTTGAGTTTTGATCAGTAAAATATTATTTGTATATACTAGAGTTTAAGCAGAGCTGGATATAAACCAAGGTAACGAGCTAATTTTAGAAAATAATCCGGAAAGACAGAATGACTTGAATATAAGCCATGGGGGGGGGAGGGGTATGCCACAGCTAAGGTATAGAAACACACACCAAATGTGCTTGTTTTTAAAATGTTATCATTTAATTCAGCAGATTTGCTATCATCACAAACATTGCTGGAGATGTAAAGAAGGGAGGTGGGAGGGACGTTTTTTGCACAAAATAAGTTCAAATTAATTGACTTTGAACCTAATTGTGCAAAAACTACCTTTACTAGCGCAGTGATGGCAAACCTTTTCAGTAACCTGTTCATAGGGGATCAGTGTAGTTACAAGCTTCCTGTAAATCCTAGACTGTTGATGACGATGGTATAAAAGGCAAAGACCCAACTTGCCGTGTAAAGAAACTACAACTGCAAGCATTACTTCTGTCAGTTTCTAAAGAACTACACTACCCAGCTGCCTTTTCTAGCTGTTACTACAGCTACAACTTCTAACCTGTGAGGATTCTTCTGCCTCCTCTTATCATTCTGTCTTCTACTCACTCATGCACATTACATGCAGGCACCTTTTTCTCGGCTTACTGCTTGTCCCTCCCCGGGCTTCTGATTGGCTGGCAATGCTAGTGGAGGTTATGGGGTGCTGTGTGCAACCAGAAGAGAGGGGATAAAAAACTGACAGCATTGAGAGCCAATGGGCTGCAGTTCTTTCCTCCATCAGCCTCTGTGTTGGCTGTCAGGTCGAGTGCACACAGAGAGAGCTCCCACACCCCTTCTCTACATCTCCAGCTAACCAGGTGATGTCCTGGAGTCCACCTACAAAATGATTTCAAGTGCTGAAAATTTTGGATTATATTCAAGTATATATGGTATATAGGTTGTAGTACATAACTAAGATTTTAGGAAATAATAGTAATACAGGCTGTCATATTTTGTGTATTAACCTTTCTCACACACTTCCTGCTTTCACATCACATTCTCTGAGACGTGTATGAAGAAATAGCTGTAATATTAGGATTTTCAATAAGTTTAAGTAGGCTTAACACACATGGTCACTGCTAAACAACCATCAATCACAACTGCAGAAATTATGCAACATGCTGTGTCTCACCCTTGACGGTCTACAAAATTATTGTGCAACTTCAGTTACACGGCATATGCCTTAAGCCAATAGTCTTTTGAAAAACACATGATTCTGGTAATATTATGTAATGCTGTCACATTTAGGAAGGACTTGAATTGAGCAAACACGTCAGAGAGCAATGGCAGATATGCAAATCTGGAAATAAATGATTTCCAGGTCAGGTGGCTGCAAAATATTCTCAAATCAGGGAATATTGTATATCAAATAAAGTTGGTTTCATATCAATCATACAGAAGCATTCATCATTCACATAAAGACAATCAGACAGACACACACACATCACATGTACTCTACATACCGTCTGCAGCTATTTCCTCCATGGTTGGCTTTCTGCTTGTCCCTCCCTGAGCCCCCTAGCTGTGTCACTCCCCACCCCTGGAATACCCCACAGATTAGGTTTCCACAGCATTAAAAACCATGTTTACATAAATGCATCCGTTGCTAGGCAGATTCACCAAATGATGCGGGTAAACGGAGGATATATACACAGTATCTGTACATGCAGTCAGGTGTCCGCATGTTTGTAACCATAAATGTCAGGACGTCCACGCATGCAGCCGGGATACAGAAGCATAAATCATGCCATTTACTTGCATCGGTTGGGGGATCACCTCGGAACTTATGACATTGCTGTAGCTCGTGGGACACTTGACCTTGCTAGGGAAGGGTTACATTGTTGGATGACAAACATGCAGGGAGTATGTGGAATGGTAAAAACTTTTGTGTTTTATTTCAAGGGCTTAACATTAACACTTTCTGGGACTGTATAGGAATCTATGTCAGGCAGGGGGTCTTCTATGCTTATGGACCCCTCTTCCAGGCATACCAGACCCTATGCAAAACAGGAGTCTAGATAGTGATGGGAAAGAATCCTACATACTTTCCTTTTTTTTTTTTATTAAAATTGGACATAATGCTAATGCTTCAAGAGGGCACACTGGTCATGGTCTTGGTGTAATAGGTCATGTGAAAGCTTAATTCAGGGAAAATGGAAACCATTATGTTCTTAAAGCTACAAATATTGGGGTTCGGGGTTACACACATGTGTAATATGTAACTATGTTGTTGTTTCAGGATTAAAAGAAAGCCCAGTTATGAGTTTAGCAGAGAGTGAACTGCTGGCTTGCATCATAGAAGAGGTTCATAAACAACTTGGCATCGACAAGAATAAAAAATGAATGCTGATATCACTTGAATATCAATCTGTGAATAAATGTTTCCAACAATTCTCAGTAAAAAAATTACATTTACAAATATCTAATGGTGATTAAACCAAGTGGTTTGGATCTATAGTGAACATGTAGTTTTTGCTTTTCTTTGCTCCTGAAGGGTCCAGCAGGAGATCTATAAAGGTTTCTCCATGAGTCATTACCACATGCATCTCATGATACTGGTTCTATTATGTCTGGTTTTTCAGTCCTAGACTCATAAACCCACACTCTTGGGTTTCCATTGCAGCTGTATCAGCCTTTCTAGTGTCTTCCCTTATAGCCCAAATGGTCATACTACAGCTGTATTTAATATGTATACCCACGTAACCAAACTGGCACAAAGTCCAACAAATGAACGTGAAATTAATGAGATGATATCCACTAGTTTGTTATGAAATAATAATAAAACAATGATAATATTTATTACAAATGTACACAAAGGTCACAGTGTGAAATAGCAGCTGCATATGTCTGTCTACCTTTCATCTATGTAACAGCTTAAGGTGGCTAAAGCTGGGGACACACAACTCAACCACAGTACAATGACATACTGTGGATGGGGACACTCGGTAGTGGAACTGGAACAGGGTTTTCCAACATGTTGGAACCCTGTTCAACTGAGCTCTTTTGAGCAGGATCTATTGATCCCGCTCGAAATAAGGTTGGATGGCTCAAATTTTTTAGAGCACAACTGGCTCCGTGAACGCACACAACTCTTACATTTATTAAGAAATCAAGCTGTGTGCCCAGCTTAAGGGCTTGTCCCCACTTTATAATCTTGAGACTGCAGATGATTGCTAGTTGTGGCATGGAGATCGCCCTCAGCTAGAAAGCAGGCAGGAAGTGGGAGGGGAGGAAATTGACCCAACCCCACCACCCCTGATTGTGGACAGAGAATGAATGGGCATGGTTAAAAATTAATGGATTGATTTTTATGCAAAATAAAAGGAAACCTCATTGTGATCAAACAATAACATTTTTGTTTCATCTGACCATAACACAGACTGACCAGAAGTCTTCTTTATCCAGATGAGCAATTGCAAAGGCATAGCAAGCTTCTGTGTGCCTTATGTGGAGAAGTGGTCGCCTCCTTGGTCTGCATCTGTGCAACCCAGCAGTGTCTGTTGGATTGTCTGCCTTGACACATTGCCATCAGCAGAGCCCACACTGACCAGGATTGGCCTTAGCTGTGATCCTTGGATACTTTTTTCTCTATCCTCAGGGCCAGTACATTGTGGCAAGTTCTAGGTCAGTGACATTCCAAGGATACAATTTCTTCCAGTGCAAGAGTACAGGTTATAGTTACCCAAGATATCTGCACTGGAGGACTAGACTACAACTGGATAGGTTACCAAGTAGCAAGCTATAGATGGTACCTCCATATTAATTGCCCTAGATCCTTACTTTGCATAAACCGGTTCGACATATGATAAAAAAAATGCAAGGTTTGACAATTCTACAATTCCAACATTACATATGAATGCAAATTACATTGAAAAGCAATGAGCCATTATCAAATTCTGTGCGGTGACTTCCACTACCAAAAAACCCTAGAGGTATTTAGCCTGACATTAGTAACAAACAAAAAGACACAAGGGCAGGCCTTTACTAGACAAGCTAAGAGTACTTCTGTATTTTGGAGGCATCTAGAAACCTTTAACCATCTTTGTGGCAAGTTTTACTACAAAAACACCCCACACAGGCCCTGGAATGTCACCAGCATAATGATTAATGCCAGGGATGTGCGAATGTATACAGAGCAGATTTTGCCACAGATGAATGGATTTCTGCAGGAACCACAGATTGAGTTTACTATATTAAAATGTTTATTATATAATATGCTGCTGGTAGATACAAAAAGCAATGTGGCAGACAAGTTCCGCAAGTTGTTCTCTTGGATGCAGGCTTCATTTTGCAAACCTGGGTGATAAACACAAAGTTACAGTTGGTTTAACCAGGTACAAAATACCAGACATTAAAAATGCAAGAATGTTCACATTGTAAAGAGCAGATTCAGTTCCACAAGCATATCTTCCTGCAATTTTCTCTGAACATTCCACAACTTCTACATGTCTGAGAGTGCGAAGATTTTCTCAGAAAAAGCAAACAATGTAGGTAAAATACAATGGATCATAGACAGACTTTGATTTGCTCTTTTGCATGTTTCAAGTGGAT
Organism: Ptychadena robeensis; assembly: GCA_036250615.1. Taxonomy (NCBI): domain Eukaryota; kingdom Metazoa; phylum Chordata; class Amphibia; order Anura; family Ptychadenidae; genus Ptychadena; species Ptychadena robeensis. The sequence continues at coordinate 73,525,357 of CM070038.1, forward strand.
ATCACATGTGTCCTTGAGACTTTCATTTGGTTACTTGTACATTTGTGTCACTGAAGTGTTTTCTTTAGGCAACAGATTAAGTATGATCAAATGGTCTCTGATTTTATCCTTAATGGTTGGAGGAGAGGGACTTAAATAAAAGCAAAGACCAGATGGCCATACACTGCTGAAGGTTTTAATTGATTCAAGCACAATATTGATTCACCATTCAATCTAGGACGCTCAAGCACAATGACATCACGCTGCACTTATGAGTCCTTGATTGCAGAAGTATAGACTTGTGTATGGGCAGCTTTAGGTGAGCAAAAACTTTTTGGATTTTATAAATAACTTGGATGTTGGCAACCTATAAACACATGACACTAAAGCACCCCCCATACACCTTACCATACAATTTCTGTACAATCATCTCTTCTGCTACCAAAACCATGAGGTCCTTTCTAAACCTTCCAATCACGATGTACTCTATCAGGGAGGACCTGGCACTACATAGTTGTTGTCTAGGCTTAAAGGTCCCCATACACCTTTAGATTTGTCAGAATTTTTTTTTTTTTTTTAACCAAAACCATGTAATATGAGTGACTTTAACAATAAAGTCTACCTCAATTCCAGAGGAACCTATACTACATAGTTGTTGGTAGATCTAAAGGTGTATGGCCAGCTTAACTCTGGAGCATTATCTATCCACAATACACATCTACTGAACTCAGCAGTCAGATCCATAGTTTTGTGTCATCAAGAAATCAGGTTCGGGATAGACTCATCATTGTTCAGCTTGATAAAGTGCCGACTAGGGTACTGCACAAAAGTATCATACCAATTACTAAACCTCAAATCTGTTACTCAACAGGACCTGCGTGAAGGAAAGCGACAAATTGCTTTTTGGATATGGGAAGGGGATTAATGTACAATAGTTAGTTCAGCCCTGAAGAGCTCCATATTTTTAATTCATGATCTTCCCAAATCTGTTCATGAAAGATTCTGTATCAAAGTCGAAATAAAAGCTGGTCTTCTGCACATCTAACCTATCGAGTATGGCATTCAACATTGTTGTTCCACAGAAAACCAGTACAGCAATTTGAATATTTTAAAAGTTAAGCCAAGAAAGCGAAATGCCCATTACTATACGGAACACAAATGGTGTTTGTAGACAAGTCAATGTAAAGCTAGACATCGAATCAGGACATATGCCAACGTACCTGACAGAGCTCCAGTTCCAAGTATAAGATCCAGTGGATGGGCTATACGCGTTACTTCATGTCACAGCCTGTGTAGGAAAGACATTTGTTCATTTAAATGGTTTATACAAATATCCTAGAAAGAGCTGTAGATTCTGCAGAGCATCAGCAAAGCCAACCGGCAATATCGTCACAGTCTCTTAGACTTGGAAGACCATCGTGAGAATAGACATCATTTGCACTGCAACACACGTACTACCACAGTGGTCTATAGCTGGGCGACTTGTCAATACTAAAGTCATTTCTGCATTTCTACAACATACCATGAAACCAAAAGGGAACCTGTCTATAGCATAAGTAAAATGTACTGCACTAAACAGAACACTATTCCACAGTAAGTAATTCAACTCACCAGATCATGAGCCCGGACATCAGGCTGAAGGTATGTCTCCTACAAGAAGCATACAGTATAGTAAATACATGGTTTAGGTACAATATCTAGCAATACTAATTCAGATGGACATCCAGCATTGAACTCAGCAGTCAGATCCATAAAATTGTGTCATCACAACTCAGGTAGACTCTCATTGTTCGGTAGCTCAACAGTATAGTTCTGGCCTGATTAAAAGCCAACTAGGGGACTTACACAATACAGTCAATGTCTGTACGTCAGAACCAGTTAAGTGCTTACAATATGTTAAGAATGCAAATGCCCATTAACATGAGAATACTAATCTGACTTATGTAGTAAGGATCAATATTAAAGCTAGACATCCTGTCAGGACATAACTTACCAGACATAATTCTAGTTCTTTAGTACAAGTGGACGGGGGCTGTCGCATACGTTCCATGTCACCGCCTGTGAAGAAACCACAGAATTCACAGCTTCTATTGTTTTAATATCCTTGTATTTCTTCTCTAGATTCTGCAGGCTCAGCAAAGCCAACTGGCAATATCGTCAAAGTCTCTTAGACTTGGAGACCATCGTGAGAATAGACATCATTTGCACTGCAACACACATACTACCACTGTGGTCTATAGCTAGCAAACTATACGGTTTCCCCAAAAGACATGGTGGGGAAAATAAATAAATCTAGAAATTTTAGGGAAGTCTTACTTTTATAATTTAGGACCATTCATGCTATGCACTCTCCAAGGTTACCATTCACACTGCATGCTTTGAGTTTGCAAAAAAAAAAAAAAAAAAAAAAAAAGGCTTTAGTGCACGTGTTTCTCAAAACGCCCTGCCGCATGCATTTGTGATGCGCTGTTCAAAAGCACAATTTTATAATGTGCAAAATGCATGTGTTTGACTGGTATGCACTAAAGCATACCTGTAAAAAAAAACAGTGTGAAAGGGCCTGTTTGATGCAATCTCTAGAATGGCCAGGAGATGTCACTGCTGTCTAAGATGCACTGACCAGAACACGTTGCAGAGTCAGAAATACAACTCACCAGATCATGAGCCCGGACATCAGGCTGACTGCATGTCTCCTATAGAAGGATACAGGATAGTGAGTACATGGTTTATGTACAATTTCTAGCAATACAGATTCAGATTTACATCCAGCATTGAACTCAGCAGTCAGATCCATAGTTTTGTGTCATCACAACTCAGGTTCGGGATAGACTCATCATTGTTCAGCTTGATAAAGTGCCGATTAGGGCACTGCACAAAAGTATCATACCAATTACTAAACCTTAAATCTGCTACTCAACAGGACTTATTTGAAGGATAGCAACAAATTGCATTGTGCATTAACCCCCTTCCCCAGATCCAAAAAAGTAGTTCATTTAGCCCTGAAGAGCTCCATATTTTTAATTCATGATCTGCACATGAAAGATTCTGTATCAAAGAATAAATAAAAGCTGGTGTTCAGCACCATCTGACCTACCAAGTATGGCATTCCAAATGGTCCCACAGAAAACCAGTACAGCAATAAGTATATTTAGAAAATTAAGCCAAGAAAGCGAAATGCCCATTACTATACGGAACACCAATATGACGTTTGTAGACATGTCAATGTAAAGCTAGACATTGAATAAGGACATAAGCCAACGTACCTGACAGAGCTCGAGTTCCAAGTATAAGATCCAGTGGATGGGCTATACACGTTCCTTCATGTCACAGCCTGTGTAGGAAAGACATTTGTTCATTTATATTGTTTATACAAATATCCTAGAATGAGCTGTAGATTCTGCAGAGCATCAGCAAAGCCAACTGGCAATATCGTCACAGTCTCTTAGACTTGGAAGACCATCGTGAGAATAGACATCATTTGCACTGCAACACACATACTACCACTGTGGTCTATAGCTGGGCGACTTGTCACTAAAGTTATTTTTGCATTTCTACAACACCAAAAACCAAAAGGGAACCTGTCTATGGCATAAATAAAATGCCATGCACTAAACCAAACACTATTCCACAGTCATAAATTCAACTCACCGGATCATGAGCCCAGACATCAGGCTGAAGATTCATGATCTTTCAAAATCTGCACATGAAAGATAGATTCATCATTGTTCAGATTAAGGGAAGTAAAAGAGCCACGGCCTAGTTACATTTTTTTTTAAAGGAACAAAAAAAGTAGAACATCTAGGATGTCTGCAATATAAACAGTGGCAAAGAAGGGAAAACATTTAAGCTCATAACCTAGTTGCAAAAACTGCCATGTGTTTCATAGAACTCTCCAGCATCTTCTACCAACCTTTAGATACAGATATCACGACTTACCTTCAGGTGGAATGTTCATCTTCACATGTGAAACCATGATGGTCAGGTAAAATCCATGACTGCAGCCGATTCCTAGAGAAAGTAGTTATTTTTCTTCTGAAGATACACGAACAAAACAAAATAATGAAATACGTAAACATGGAAGTTTAAAATGTAATATACTGCCCATGCCTGAGACCACTCTGCTCTATAAAGACCCTCAGGAAACTGCATTACCAGTTGGGGTGTTGGTTATTAGAGAAGGAGTAACCACAATTAGATGAACATTGCAAAGATGGTTGTACACGTCTGTGGTTGTAATATGTGACACGAATATTCGTTCCCAGACAGAGCTAGGCGGGAAATAGTCCGGTAGGACACAAGTGACAGAAAGAACTCGCCACGAGGCTCCCTTCCCGCCCATACTACTACAGTGTGACAGGAATATCGGACGCCTAAAGCATCCGGGGACAGCCGAGCACCAAGCACAGAGACCATGTGAAGCAGCCACTGCACTGCACTACATTGCACAGCCTACACACCTCAGAAGCTTCACTCGGAAGAAAGAAAACTTCACCCGACGGCGGGGTCTTCTTAAGCCAGCAGAGAACGGAAATGATGTCACGAAACTGGCAGAGGGGGTGTGACCGCCACTGTATTTTAGAGCAATGAAGCTTAACAGCGGGTCGCCATTACTAATATGTGTGACGCCATCAGAGACGTCTATAGCTGATGACTAGAGGGTATACATGTCACACAGGAGGCAGGAACCATATTTATGAAGTTAATAGACTGATGTAAAAGAAAAGTAAAAAAGTGTTCTAGTAAACCCGTCACGAAGTAAACACACATCCTTATATTTAAAACAAATTCTTTATGTCTGGCTTGTTATAAATCTTGACAATAAAAAGTTATTGTATAGCTAGTGGATATTGATTGTGCGTACAACCATAGTGTATATTCACAGTAATACCTAGGCGTTCAAAGAATATGCGGATATGTACACATAAACTACAATGCTTGTGCCATGGCATGACCAATGCTGGGCATACAGGGGTTGATTCCAGTGAAATTCAAGGAGCTGTTGTGCACAGCACGATGACGTCATTGCGCTGCGCTCAAGCTTCCTCGACATCGGGACGCAACACTTCTGCGTCATCGATCCCAACCCTCATCTAATAATGGAAATCAAACAGGGTTTACCACATGTTGGTTCAGCTTTCTTCCATCCACTCAAAGGAAGGCTGGCGGGCACACCGCTTGAATCTATTAAAAAGTCAAGCCGTGTATGCCTAGCCTAAGGGCATGTTTCCACAGCATTGTGTAATCCCACGGGACCCCCTACGTTAAGCATAGTGCTTGGAGGGGCCCCGTCTGATCACATAGGCCTTACATGTGCGACTGCCGTAATTCTAAATCACGCCCATGTTATTCAATGGGGCTCTTCTCAGGCCACGATCGGGGGGCAATCATTAGCAGCCAACCGGCAACCTAAAAACCCAGCTCACCGTGTTTTTGATCAAGGGTCACCGCCGCCGGCAATCACCCCCCACCACTGCCATAGACGTGAATGGCCATGGCAAAAAAAAAACCATTTTAACCGTCGCCATTCAATCACGCAGCTGCACATGTGGGGACAGAGCCATACACATGTGGGGACAGAGCCATACACTGTACCTGCCCGGCGGAGGCTCTGAGCAGGGGTTAATGTGCTACACTGTGGGAACAGAGCATCTGCCAAGCAGGTAAAGTGTATGGGATCTGTGGGGACCCCTCACCAAACACTGCGCTGAGCGCAGGGCATCCCAGTGGATCACACAGCGCTGAGGAGACATAGCCTAAGATAAACGTGACTTGTGTTTGTATCTCTACTGTACATAATATAACCTATCCAGTTGTTGTTTTACAAATTACAAGTTTTTCACAAGTCAGTTACTGGTCAGTTTTTACTTTAAGGTGAAATGTGTAAAGCAAGGCTGCCCACTCAGGCAGCCGCTCTGAAACCACAGCAGTTGCACACATTGTGTGGGTGGTTGAGACGCAGTTGTCAGATATGCTAAACTAAAAAGGAAACCAACTGGGAAACCCCTAATGTTGGTCTCCATCCAAAGAATATGGAATCGAGGGTGCAGAACTGTTGGGCCTGGATTCCCTGTTCAATTGAGAAAGCTCTAGTGCAGTGCGATGACATGAAGGGTTCCTCTATTACACGGACATCAACCCCTGTATGGGGGGGCTTAACTTTGGAAACTGGAGATTGTCTCCCTTTGCTGGGATATCTTTGTTCACATCAGCAAATAACTGACCCATTGAAAATTCACTTAAAGCTGGGTGAGTGAGTGTTTAATAGCATTGAGTGCCTGGTGAAATGGACAGCAGAGCAATGGCAGGTGTGTTCGGTATGGACAAAGAGTGCATAGTGTTATAAATGCGAAACAGAATCCCATAAGGGTTGGCATTCCCTCTAGAGATGGTTGAATTTTTTTAAAACAATTCTATTTCTAGTTAATTGCAAAGCCCCTGAACATGGTATCACCAAACTTACTGGAGATGTACAGAAGGGGTTGGGGTATACTACAAAGAAAAAAGGGTCTATGAACTTAATTTGTACAATAACTTTGTTAAAGTAAAAATTTCTAAAAATCGGAATTTCGACTAAGATTTTGAACTTAATTTATGCAAAAACTACAAGTGATAGATCAAAACTTTTTTTCAAATGTTCCCACAACCCTTCTCTACATCCCCAGCAATTTTGGTGATGCATTTTCAGAGGCTCCCAAAGTAAGCAAATCACAAAATTCGACCATCTTCAATTCCCACCAAATATGGGTCATGGTATCCAGTTGTCACAAGCATCTTCAACTATTGGCTGCCCTTAAAATTCTCCTTCTAAAAGTCTACTGTGTCTTGCTGGTGGAGGAAGATAGCGTGGGAAGGTTTATCTTAATCCAAGAGTAGTTATTCAGTGAGTGAAAGACTCTTCAGAAGTGCACACGCAGGAAGAGATAGAATATCTGGGGGGTGGGCTGCTCGTGCCGGGTAAGATTCAACAGAGATGATTCTAGGCCAGTGTTAAACCTTGGTGGTTTCCTGCAAACCAAGTACCGTTGGGGTCCCTGAGGTCCAGGGTTGAGGAACACTGATCTACTGCATTCCAGTAAAGGAACATCTAGGGCTGTGTGTGAGGAAGCTGCTAGAGTGTAGCTTTCCCCACACACCCTCTACATTTGTTAGATCAGCAGTGCTCTGCCGATATAAACAATACGTTCAGATGGGATATCGGGCTGTGTGCAGATGTCCCTCCATTTGCTAGGAGAGCCACTCTGCCATGGGGGTGGTACATTTTAACCATAGGACATTTTGGGCGTGATAAAGTACGTCTTACAGTCCAACAAAATACAGTAACTTTCCTGCCTGAAAAGTCTGGTCCTCCGGGCTGCAGGATAAAGGGAGAAGTCTTACTCCCTCCACCAATCCAGGTCTAGTGATGCTATGCTTTATCCAATTCAGATGTGGTGCAGGCACATGGAAAATCAAACATCACTTCTGACTTTTATTTACCCATGTTCCTGGCGGCTGCCAAGGCACATCACTGGGGGGGGGGGGGGGGGGGGGGGGGGGGGGTTTAAGTGACACAGCATTTTGACGGGTTGACCAGGCTTTTTTACTTCAGATCTCCCCTGGTGCTAATAGAAAGATGAGGAGGTGGTACATCCACTTTAATACATATATTTCACCTTATGATGTGTTTTGAGAACCATAAAATTCAACAAGTTGTTCAGTTGTACAAGTTCTCTATTGATGTCACTTTAAACATTTTCTGATCTACAGATGGATATGTTACTAGTCAGACATTTTGCCATCTTAAACAAACACAAATTTTACTCCCCAATTAACATGTTACATTTTCTATGAAGGACGTTTAAGCAGTTAATGCAGCTATCCAAGCAACATACACTAGTAAACACAGAACTTATACGGCAGCAGTTCGCCGCAGGTGCAAAGGAATCTGCAGGAACCAGTTTACTTTAAAATGTTTATTACATTATATGCTGGTGGTTGCTAAAAGCCATCTTGCAGATGAGATCCACGACTTGTTGTCTTGAACGCAGGCTCCATATTGGCAACCCTGGGTGATAAACAAACACAAAGTTACAGTGGGTTTGATCAGGTACAATACCAGACCTTGTAAAATGCTGTCATAAATGTGAGAATGTTCACAACCTAAAGAGCAGGTTCAGTTCCACACAATTTGACTGAGCTCCCTACAATTTATTCTGTGAACATTCCTGCATTTAGGGTAAGGCTCCACTAAAGGAGGACAGAAAAACACATGCCCAAAGAATGTGTTTCTGTCCAGTTTGCCCGCAGTGCACTCATGGTTTCTCAAAGGTTTTTAACTACTGCCCATTGACAGTCAATTAATGTGAGTGGTTCAGCCATGGCTGAAATAACGCATCCGCTCCAAACTACCTAAGTGGATCCTTAGCCTCAGACAACTTCATGTCCCAGAATAGAAATATTTTCTCAGAGAAATCAAACAATGTAGGTAAAATACAATGCATCATAGACATGTATCAAAATGGAGGAAGCAGAACTTACCAATCAAGTGTAGCCTTCACAGCCAGTTGTAGATTCTGTCAATGAAACCGGGTAAATGGTTAATAAATATTCTATGTTGCACCAATATTTCATCGTCACCCATCTTCTGAACTCAGCAGTCAGATCCATAGTTTTTTTGTCATCAAAAAGTCAGGTTCGGGATAGACTCATCATTGTTCAGCTCAACATAGTCTGCCTGATAAAAAGTCAACTAGGGGACTACACAATACAGTAGTATTGCAATTAAACTAATTAAACTGGCTTTCTAAACCAGAAAGCTTGTGTAGTGCATTATACCCTTCGCCATAACCATGAAGTACAACATCTACACATGAAAGATTAAGCAACATCAAACTTTATGGGCAAGTGCTCACAATATTTAAGAAGCAAAATGCCCATTAACATAGAGAATACTAATCTGACATTATGAAGTAAGGATACATGTCAATGTAAAGCTAGACATCCGATCAGGACATAACAACTTACCAGACAGAACTCCAGTTCTTAGTACAAGAGCAAGTGGACGGGGGCTATATGCATACTTCCATGTCACAGCCTGTGAAGAAAAAGACATTCAACTTCTATTGTGTAAATAGCCTAGAATTCTCTGTAGATTCTGCAGAGCATCAGCAAAGCCAACTGGCAATATCGTCAAAGTCTCTGAGACTTGGAAGACCATCGTGAGAATAGACATCATTTGCACTGCAATACACAAATACTACCAATGTGGTCTATAGCTAGGTGACCTGTCAATACTGTTTCCCCAAAAGAGATGGTGGAAAAAAAAATATATATAGAAATTTTAGGAAAGTCTTACTTTTACAAATTATTTGCCCATAGCATTTGTGATGCACTGTTCAGAAAACATTATTTTTATAATGTGCAAAATGCATGCGTTATCTGGTTTGCATTAAAGCATAGCTGTAAAAACAGTGCCAAAAGGCCCTTAACCTCCCCTCCTGGTTGCTATGCCCGAACTTGGTTCGGGTGCAGTTTGATCGCTGATCAAACTGCGCCTGTGCCAGGATCGGGCACAAACAGTGCCTCAGCTCTGTAGATGTATGGGACGCTGAAGGGGGCCCGCTCTCCTCCCCACACACCGCCGGCGTCTATTTGACACCGATTGTGTGTAGAGGGCTGGGCAGAGAGTCGGCAATCATGGCGGAGTACAGTGTACTCCGCTGCGATTGCAGGAAAAACGGCTTTTCGTGCCATAAAAAATAAAAAAGGGTGCGAAAAGCATGCAACACCCAGAGGGTTAAGCAACTCGTTTGATGCAATATCTAGAATGGCCACCCGTAACACCACACAACTCCGGTTCGGGATAGCTGCTGTCCAAGCTGCACCGACAAGAGCACCTTGCAAAGTCAGAAATTCAACTCACCGGATCATGAGCCCGGACATCAGGCTGACGGCATGTCTCCTATAGAAGGATACAGGATAGTGAATACATGGTTTAGGTACAAAATCAAGCAATACAAATGCAGATTGACACCCAGCATTGAACTCAGCAGTCAGATCCATATAATTGTGTCATCACAACTCAGGTTCGGGATAGACTCATCATTGTTCAGATTGATAAAGGGCCACAAGTCATCCCAAATTACTAAACCTCAAATTGGTTACTCAACAGGACTAATGTGAAGGAAAGCAACAAATTGCATTGTGCACTTTTCCCCTCCACCATATCCAAAAAGCAGTTAGAAATATGGGGTTCTTTAGGGCTGAACTAATTCATGATTTTTCAAAATCTGCACATGAAAGATTCTATATAAAAGTCTAAATAAAAGCTGGCCTTCAGCAGCATCTAACCTATCGAGTATGGCATTCAAAATGGTTCCACAGAAAACCAGTACAGCAATAAGTAGATTTAGAAAATTAAGCCAAGAAAGCGAAATGCCCATTACTATACCGAACACGAATCGGACATTTGTAGACAAGTCAGTCAATGTAAAGCTAGACATTGAATGAGTACATAAGCCAACGTACCTGACAGCTCTCCAGTTTCAAGTATAAGATCAAGTGGATGGGCAATACGCATACCTCCACATCACAGCCTGTGTAGGAAAGACATTTGTTCATTTATATTGTTTATACAAAAATTCTAAAACTTTCTGTAGATTCTGCAGAGCATCAGCAAAGCCAACCGGCAATATCGTCAAAGTCTCTTAGACTTGGAAGACCATCGTGAGAATAGACATCATTTGCACTGCAACACATACCACAGTGGTCTATAGCTTGACAACTTACTATAAAAGTTATTTTTGCATTTCTACAACACACCATGAAAGCAAAAGGGAACCTGTCTATGGCATAAGTAAAATATGCTGCACACTATTCCACAGTAAGTAATTCAACTCACCAGATCATGAGCCCGGACATCAGGCTGAAGGCATGTCTCCTATAGAAGGATACAGGATAGTAAATACATGTTTTAGGTACAATATCTAGCAATACTAATTCAGATTGACATCCAGCATTGAACTCAGCAGTCAGATCCATAAAATTGTGTCATCACAACTCAGGTTCGGGATAGACTCATCATTGTTCAGATTAACAGAAGTACAAGAGCCACGGCCTAGTTACATTTCAGGAACAAAAGTATCTATATATGTCTGGAGTATAAATAGTGGCAAGACAATGACCTAAACATACTATTAAATTGTAAGCCTGTCCATGCAGGGTCTTCTACTCCTGTGTCATAACCTGTACCTGTGTATATTGGGTTGCATCTCCACTCTAATTTTCTGTTTTGTACAGCGCTGCGAAATATGTTGGTGCTATATAAATGATAATATAACCTAGTAATGAAAACAGGCTTAACTGATGCTGAAAATGGCAGTCGATGTCTATCTGGCAATATCTTCAAAGCCTCTTCCCCATTGAAGCATAGAAGACCATCGTGAACGTACATCATGTGCAATATAAGACCACCACTTACCTTCAGGTGGAATGTTCATCTTCACATGTGAAAACATGATTGGTCAGGTGAAATCCATGACTGCATCCGATTCCTAAAGAAACATTGAAGAAATTCAATCTTTTGAACACAAATAAAATTAAATAGGTAAACAAGGAAGTTTTAAACACAAAGTACTGCCCACACCTGAGCAGCCCACCCTGTTCTACAGAGACCCTAAGGAAACTACATCACCATCTGGGGGCGTTAGGGATTAGGGAAATGAACACTACCTATGATACAGCAGAGATGGTTGTCTGGCTGTAGTTTGAGACACAAATATTCGTTCCCAGAAAGTGATAATAAATCATCACAAAGGAACTATGCAGGAAATAGCCCAGTAGGGCTGTGACCGGAAGATACCCGCTAGCTCAGGTGGGAGCCATATTGTTGTGGTTAGAGATGAAAAAAGTTTGTAGAAACATAAGCGTTCCATTAAACCCATCTAGGATCAAATATACATCCTCGCATTGATATTATAAACATGCTTTATGTCTGGATTGTCATCAAGTGTTTTTTTCAGTACGTAAAAAAAGCCAAGTGGAAATTTTAGTGTATGGATTGTGGGTACAACCATATTGTATAGTAACAGTAATTTTTAGGTCTTCCTAGAAAGTGTGTTTACATCTATACTACAATGCCTGTGCCATGGCATGACTAATATATAGGACTTTGTTTATGAATTATTACTGTACCCAATATAACCTATCCAGTTATTTTGCTGCTTACACATTTTTCACAAGCCAGTTTACCGGTCAGTTTTTATTTTAAGGTGAAATGTGTAGGACCAAGTCAAAATTATCTACCAATCACAAAAGTTGTATAAATTTGATGCCAGGTGACAGTTGTCCGCCACCCTGAAACCACAGTGCTTGCTGACATTTTGAAGGGCAACCAACTGAAAACGAACTGACTACGGCATGGCAGCAAATACTTGACCTTTAGGGGCTTGTGTCCACTGACTTTGTCCCAGCTGCGGACGCATGTTCACTTTCACAGCGTGAAAAAAATAAATAATAAAAAAATAAAGACAGGACACTTTTTATTCTGCTGAATGGGACAGTGTCCACATTGCAGAATCTTCGCTGCATGCCTGTGGTGCCGTTTTGAAGCTGCGGGCTGCCACGTCTGCAACGCAGCACCACAGGGTCACTGCATCATCCACATGGCAACGTGTGACACCTCTAGGCATTGAGAACATGGGGAGGGAAGCATCTTTTAAACAATGGGCTGGTAAAGAAATCTAAACAGGCAGGATCCACCCCTGTACTGTGAAGTTAAGAGCTTATGTTTTACGTGAATTCTTACGTCCAGCAGTCATGATTACATGTTTAGCAAACTGCCAAGGGTATTTGATATATAAGGTTTTAATACAAGAAATTGTAACCTACCGCTGGATATGTTACAAAAACGCAAGTAGCTTAGTAGTAAGGTGTAGATGGTAACCTTTTATATAAAATGTCCATAGAGGCCAACTTTTCACACCAGTGGTCAAATAAAAGTAACAGAATTATTAAACCTTGCATTCCAATGCAGTTACCTGGAAAAACCTTTTCCATTTACAAGTTTGTAACACAAAACAAAAGCTGGATACAAGTCAGACATTACCATCTTTGGGAATGACACATTTTACTCCACAATTACTAAGGAAGTATTCCTTAGATGCAGCTATCCAAGCAACATACACTAGTTAGTTAACCACCCTAGCGTGCGGGACGGCAGCACCTCGTCCAGCGCTGCAGCTGCTACT
>CM070038.1:73549856-73560545 GCA_036250615.1 Ptychadena robeensis
GAATGGAACGAGACAGAGAAGGGGAAGGGAGGGGGGGATTTTCTGCTGAGAGCACACAGGGCACAGAATCGCTACGTTGCAGAGCAGAGGCTTATGGGGCTCTACACACAGCTGATAGGGCTGCTGGGAATACGTCAGCTATGACGTCCTATCTCCCTCTGCAATTGGTTAGTGAGAGGAGAGGGGGTGGGGCCACCAGCGGCTGGGACTAAAATTATTGTCGGAACAAGCAGGGGAAGAAAAGTAGTCCCTTCTCACATGCTTGTCTCCGACTTCAGGAAGGAGGGGGGGGGGGGGGGGGGGGGGGGGGTGTTGGAGCAAAAGACATGAGAGAGCAGAATAAAGGAAAAAAAATTAAAAAGCAGCCAAGATCGGGCCCCCCCAGTGGCTGCAGGCCCCATAGCATTGCTATGCCTGCAGCCCTGGTTCCTACGCCAGTGAGTATAGGTATCAGGATGGGGTTTAGCACCCATGGTAAGACACAGCTAAGATGCTCTCGCAGCCTCTGCATCCATCCCAGTGAAGAAGTTTCAGAAGAGCCCATTGTGCTAGAGCAGTGGTTCCCAAACTGGGGGGCGCAAAAGTATTCCATGGGGGCGCTGGCCTTCATTCTTAACATGTGTTTGAATGGGAAGGGGGGGGGGGCTTGAAAATAATACTAAATACAAAAGGGGGGCCCTGCAAGGAAAGTTTGGGAACCACTGTGCTAGAGGATGCCTGCCCCTGCTCGTGGCACTACTGGTGTAAATAGTATAATGCTCATTGTTTGGATGTTTATCACATAACCAGCTAGGACCACATTGTGCTGAACATCAGCATAGAAGCTTAGCAGTTGTGTTTAGTTCATACAAGAAGGTGAGGTAGGTCAGAAGGGCCAAACCTCAAGGTGTGCACCCAGGGTCAGCGCTAAACAGTCAGTGCATGGCCCAATCAGGGACTTTTAAGAGGTATGTATCAAAGAAATTTTTTATTCACATCAAAGTAATACAATAAAGATCAAAATATAACAGTATGGCCCTAAAAACGGGCTAACGTTACTCTAGCGTTTCGCGACTAGATGTGGTTGGTAACAATTTCGTACTGTGAAGTCAGAAAAGAGAAAGGGGCCATTAGAGAAATATATACATTTGGATATATCTAAATTATAGTGGTATATGGTACATCCATTTTATAATCCTTACCAACCTACTATGTCAGTAGACTGTGACGACTTGATCCTATTGGACCCAGGGTGATGTGGACCTGTCCAGGCTCAGGGGTGTTCCCAGAAGAGCAGCGGGGGGAATAGGAGAGAGGGGCCCCGGCCCAGGGTATGTCTATTCCGGGGAACAGAGAGCCTGGTCCCATCCCATAATGCGGCGTCCCCCAACGTCCTCTCTAAAGCTGTTTATGGGGTACGGTGACCCGGGATGGTCCTAATGTAGTAACAGTTTTATGTTTGATGGTTAGGATCCATATGAGAATAAACTTATATCGATACCGCCACCAGTACAAGGGGTGCTCATTAAAGCAGTATAGATCAGGTTTTAAGTATATATATGGGGAATCACCTAGGTGGAGCTTTCGCACGTAGAGAGTGAATAGATGGGTGTCAGAAGACCTTAAACAGAAAAGGGGAGAACCAAGAGGAGAAAAGAAGAAGGGGGGAAAGGGGGGGAAGAAGACAGAGACAAGAGGAAGGGAACCCTGGGTGCACACCTTGAGGTTTGGCCTTTCTGACCTACCTCACCTTTTGTATATACTTAATTGGGATGTTGGCACTTACTTGTTGACACGGTTATCAACTTACCCTAAAGTTGTGTTTAGTTCATTTCAGTTGGGCCTGTTCAATTTCCATGTTCATGCCAGCTCATACCCTGGTGTATTCTGTTCTCTGACTCTCTGAAAAGGCCTCCATACGCCTTACAATCTTACCATACAATTTCTGTACAATCTACTTTTCTTCTACCAAAACCATGTAATATGAGGACCTTTCTAAACCTTCCAATCACTATGTATGCTATCAGGGAGGCCACTATACTTTATAGTTGTTGGTAGATCTAAAGAAAATTGTATGGAGTGATCTTTAGGTGTATGGGGGTCTGTATTATTATTAATTCAATATTGTTATATAAGGATAAAGTTTGGGGTGGGAAGGTGAATAAAGTCTAATTGGCATACACACAGCCTAAAGCTGGCCATACACCTTTAAGCAGGGTACAGACGCTAAGATATGGGCCAAATCGATGGCCACTTCGAGCACCGTGCACGCTAACGGCAATCCATCTGGCCCATATAATCTGCGCCCATTGCAGTTTCAAATCAACAACAAATTAACCCCGCTCGAAAACAGCCTTATCGGACATGACCGTAAACACGGACGATGTCCGATTCTTTGCCTGGAGACCGCTGGAGAGAGCAGAGCTGTCTCTCCCCAGCACAGCCGAGATCTGACAGCACCATGATGACGCCATCATGCTGCTGCAGGGTACATCGGACGGCTCAAATATCGAGCCGTCTGTACCCTGCTTTAGATTTCTCTGTCAGATATCCTTTAGATCTACCAACAGCTATGTAGTGCCGGGTCCTCTGCGATTTAACACAGGTAGACTTCATTGTTTAGAAAGTCCCTCATTTTACATGGTTTTGGTAAAAAAAAAGGAGATCTAAAGGAAACCTGACAGATAAATCTAAAGGTGTATGGGGACTGGTGATGGACGAACATCGGCCAAGTCTGTCGGCGAACGGGCGGATCAGACTTTTAAAGAAGTCAGCCGTCCGCCTGCTCTGAAGGCGGACAGATTCAAATTCCCGGCCTCTAGAACGCATAGTTCCTGGTTAAGGGAGCTGGATGTGTCACTGATGTCACTTCCTGTTCCCGAGAAAAAAAAGATTCTTCCTTCCTTCCTCTGAAAAGAGACAAGGTGTATAAAAGATGTTTAGGTCTCCTTTTTTCCTTGCCTTAACTATAGGTTAACTTGAAGGCTGGTGTATATGGGTGTTTGTGCTACTGAAGTAGTGGGGAAGGATTAAGACCATAGCTGTCAAACTCTGGAAACTCAGACCCCATCAAGCAATAAGTTTAGCCATGGAGGCTGAGGAGCTGTCAGATGTTGCCCCACTGATATGAACAATGCAGTAGAAGAGCGTGAATGGCTCATCTGCTTCTGTCTGTGTATGGGAGAGCTGATGCTGCCAAAGCATTGTGTAAATCAGCCAGTCCGGCTTATTACACAGTGCATAGGAAAGATCCACCACTGGAAGCTTCTGCTTACATAAAAAAACGCTGCTGGGAGCTTCCCTGCCTCCTTAACTACCTCTTTGCTGGTCAAAGCACAGAGCTTCGGCTAGCAGAGTGGTAAAAGTCAGACATTCCGCTACTTAAGGTGCATCTTATACAATGGAGCGCCTAATGGTCCCCAATATACCGTATATGTTGTTAGCATCTAACCTTGGAAGTCCTTGCTGCAAATAGTATTTAATGAGCCTAATCTTTGCAATAGCCAGTTTATCTTCTGCTCAAAGGAATCCAAAAGACATGGACTGGATCACACTTCAGTAGTAGTCTTGTTAATAACTTAACTTAACTTTCCATGGCATGAAAAGCCGCTGCCCGGGCAATCGCAGCAGAGTACACTGTACTCTGCTGTGATTCCTCACTCTCTCCCTGGCTCTCTACATACTGCCAGTGTTAATTAGATGCCGGCAGTGTGTGCGGGGAAAAGCGAAGCCCCAACCATTAAAATGGAGGTCTATGGCGCTGCCCCCCCCCCTTGGCGCCACCAATGACGGCGAATACTGGGGCCGGGATAACTCTGTAGACCTGCAGTGAAGCAGAAATGCTGCAGGCTCACAGAGAGCTGGCGATTGCACCGATCCTGGCATAGGTGCAGTTTGATCCAACATTAAACTGCCCATAACAATTTTTGTGCATAAAATCTGATCATTGTAAACCCTCTTAGTGGTAAATAGTGTGTCCCAGCCTATTGCTTTTATTTTGTTAAGACTGGCAGCAATGTTGCAAGTGGACACAACGTTCCCAACTGTCTCTAGTACCTTGGAGATTCAACTTTATTCGTACTCACCTAGGGAACAGGAATTCAGGTAAGATGGCTTTGGCAAACAAGTAACTTCCTTCTTCCTTTGAGGGTACCAGGGTACGTAGCCCTTAGCCTCTTTCGGCCCATGAGCCCTTAGTCTGTTTTGACCCATGTTGTTTTTGTGTGGTTCACTTTTGTGCATTCACTTTATGCTTTTAGTTCTTTAACCTTCTGGGCGTTCCGGGCTTTTATGGCACGAAAAGCCATTTCCCCCGCAATCGCTGTACTACACTGTACTCTGCCGCGATTGCCTGCTCTATACACAGCCCTCTACACACAGCCCTCTACACACCACATCACAGATGACGCCGAAGACATGGGGCTGGCAAGGCTCAATGTGTCTGTGGAAGAGCTGCAGGAACACGGAGAGGCGGCGGTTGTGCCCGATCCCGGCACGGGCGCAGTTTGATTGATCAAACTGCGCCCAAACTGGCTTCAGGCATATCGACCAGGAGGTTAATACACCCAAAGTCTGAGCCAGGTCTGAATGTGCCAGGTCTTTTTGAAGGTAAATTCTAGAAAAGCTGGAGAGTGGTTGACTTCATCACTGGAAGCAGCGGTTGGATCTGAATATGTAACCTTCCCCTAATGTCAATGCCTTATCTCTCCCATCATCCCATCAAAACTGGTTTGCATAGCACAATGTTGGTTTAACAATGACTGTCAGTGTATTGTAATATCTAAGTTGCAATATCTAGCCACACCAAAAATGACAAGAATTACAAGCAAATAACAAGAATAACAAATTTGCAGTTTGCTGGATATTTCTGCAAAAGAGAGGCTCTAAATAACAATCATGCAGAAGTAGTGTTTTGGGGTGCCATGTAGTACATCTACTCACACAAGGAGGTTCTTTAGAAAGTCTTCTGCTCAGCACACTTACACAAAGCACTTACACCAATAAACAGAATGTCCAGACAGCAGAGTAGGGGAATATTTTTACAAGTTTACTAGCAGGAAGAAAATTTACAGCTTCATCAACCGTTGGCAGGGATGGGGCAGCAAACTTAGGAGCTTCAATTCCAAACAAGCGGCACCTACTAGCTGTCGAGTACCTTACAGGAGCTGAAGGCTCTCTCACCAGATTGGAGTAAAGTATAGCAGTTCACTCAGGAAGTCACGCTAGCTTAGCGGAGAATCTCACCCTGGTATCCTGTGTCTGGTGACACGTCTGTAGGATGTACAGGTCATCAGGAGAACAGCACCAGAAAAGCCCAGAAAGTTCTAAGGAGCTAATATTTATAGACTCCCAGAGGGGTTGGCATAAGGCCAATAGTTGGGCAGATTAGCATTGATACAATTGGGATGGAGTGCCAAAAGAGCAGGGAAAATATTTAACCCTGTCCTCTGGAAAGCCCCAGCAACTAGGAGAAGCATGCTCCAAACATACATATACAGTACAATATACCTGATACAGTGCACAGGGAGAAGTATATACACATTAAATATATAGACAGTTATTAATTAAGCCCTGTCACCATACCAAGCTGGGGTAAAACCCAGTAATATAAAGGAATTTATAACAATGCATTTACTGGTCACTACAACAGAGCAAGCTTATAATGCACCCAGAAATATTTCCAGTTTGTGGAAGAGAATAAAGACACCACATATCTTTCATGTGATATATATATAGAGATTGATAAATTAATACAAAGGTCTCCCTGCCTATATATTGCCATCCCTTTTCCAAATGCTGACTTTATTTTACACTCTTAGTGTGAATCGTGTCCAGCTTTTTTTCCTCTTCTCTTTGTCAAAGCTCTATACTCTTTTTCACTCTGGAGGTGTTTTTTCCGCACCTCCCTTTTGATCCTTTTACCTTTCCTTTTCTTTCTCTTTTCCTCCGTCTGTGGCTTATTCCCTTTTTCCCTCCTCCTCTGTTTCCCGCACATCCCACACATGGGTCTGCGCTTCACGGACAAGGCCCTAGTTTGAATAGTTAAATATTCTATGAATTAATATTATAATTTAATATCAATATTAAATAAACTAAGACTCTCAGTATAGCTCTATTTTCTTTTCTGACCTTTATTATTGACACACACAGGTTTGACCCCTAGACCTTTTTGCTTAAGGACCCCTACTGATGATGTGGCGCCCAACAGGGTTCCTAGGGCTGACGACAATTCGATTAACTCTTCTTATATAAATTAAAGTATTCAACACAAGGTAAAGTAGACGTTGCCAATGTTTTGCATCCTGTGGTAAGTTGCAACCACTAAATTTAGAACACATTGACTATGTGATTTTTTATGTTCACTTACAGGTCGAAATGATACATGCGACTTTCCTGAAGAAGCAACTTAAAGTTATGAAACGTGAATGTCTAATGCGCATGTATTCCTGGACAATTCATACAGTATTTACTTTGTATGTATTTGTTTAAAAACACTTATATGTTGACTGTAGATATACTCAAATTTTTATTTTGGATTACGGTATGTAAATAAATCACTATTCAGTGATGAAAACTCTTTATTTTGTTGCCTTAAAAAACCTCCCCCTTGACGGTGGGAGAAGTAGAATTGTACTTTGTTTTATGTTTATAACTGGAATGTTGGCAACCAGGTGACCAGGATGTGCTAGTATACCTTATTCTCTATATTATACCCACACTATTATCGCCTACACCACTCCTGAAATCAGGCAGATACCATTCTCCTGGCATCTACCAAACCCAGACTACTTCTCTAATTGCCTGACCGAGACGTTTGATTTATTACTCTAGTGAACATCTTCACTTCTTTTGAGTTCAGTGGTAACAAACGTTACACCACTACCTCTTACACTTACCGCATTGCACTTGGTGATGAATTGCTTGGATGTAGCTGCTTGGCTCACAAAATGTTCTTTGCTTCTATACATTTTTTCAGTTTAAAAAATCTTCTAAAACGTGAACACGTGAAAAAGAAAACAGAAACACAAATATAGACCAATATCACCAAATTGCGAATAAAAAGTAGCTTTTTTAAATCATCTCGTTGTTCTCCTCTCCCATGGCCGACACTGTAGCTGACAGCTGCCACCACCACCAGGTAAGAGACCTGAAAAAAAAACTGGAGAAGTAGGCCACCTTTTATTTACTAGCTCTTTCACACTATACACTCATTGTTGTTTACCAACAACACATTTTAGCCCTAACACATGCTTTGCACTGTTCACTCTATGCACTCGAGTGGGAATGTGTTATGTTTTACTGCTCCAGACTGATTTTCTTTAGTGAGAGAGGGGGCAAAATGGCTCTTTTAATAGTAAAGTTTGCTGACCCCTTGTCTAAGGCAATAGTGGCAAGGCTATGGCGCATGTGCTACAGGCACTCTGTAGAGTAGCACTTCAAACAGTTTGTCGGAACTGTGGAAGGAAAGAGGCGTGGATGAAAAGGGAAGCCACACAACTATGGCAGCAAAAAGGTCCCTTCACACTAGATGCATTCACATTTTTTTTCTTTAATGGACACGCTAGAGATAACGCAGCTATGGCTGCTAACTGACTGCTATTGTGCTGTGATTGTAAGGTCAACACAAGATATGCTGGAACCCTGCGTACCTTGTGTTGACCCCAGCTGCCCGGCGCTGCAGTACTATACTGTACTGCAGCTAGTGTAAATGAGCATGTCTAACCCTCTAGTGAGCAGAAATCGATTGTTCTTTCTTCATGACCTTAAACATTTTACATCAGTTTCTGCTGTCCCCTGTATTTATACGGATTTGTATAAAATAAACTAAAAGAGTATGAGATGTAGTTAAAAAAAAAGGCAAGGGCTCTGAAAAAGATTATTCTAACCAGAAATGCAGATTCATAGAACATATCTGTAGGTTAAATAACAAGGCAATAAAAAAACAAAATAACAGACAAATGGAAATGTGAAGATTAGTAAAGAAAGGGAAGACAACTCAACAGGTCTAGGCAAAGGAGTCAGAGTCATTCATAGTACCTAATCTTTAAAGTATGACTTGATAGGATGCTCTTTAAGAAGCCCTCTGTATTTTCTAAATAGAGTTTTTATTCTGTAATCTATAAGTTGGTGACTTTCAACAGAACAAATGTTTAGTAATGTAAATGTTTTGTAATCTGTACAATCCACTTAAGTTCCAGTAAATGTTTAAGGAATATACCTCATTATGTATTTATTACTATTGTGGTACATTTCTTGAATTGGCTTGGATAGTATGTTTTTAAAATCAAAAGGATAGTCTTGATAATTCCAAGCTTCGCCTGTGTCATAGTTTGACTTGTATGTAAGCTTGTTAATCAATATTGTACAACGCCATGACATATGCTGGTGCTTTATAAATAGAAATTAATAATAAAGTCGCTCTTCACTGATAGCTATATCATTACAACCTTAGAAATGTCTGTTGTGTAAATGTATGCAGTAAATGCATATCACCACTAGATGGAACCAAACCACATAAAAGAATCTTATGGGGAAATGTGATCTTGTCAACTTGACATGAAGAATTATTGCTTAACTTTACAAGTGTTGAATCACAGTGCTTGTGCTGTACAACATCCAGTATCACTTCCTTTAGAAAGCACCAAGACTTCTTCCTGGTCTTGAAATTGTCTTGCATTTATATCCTGGTATCCTGGAATGTATATTTAATGTCTCTAATTAAGGTCTCTAAAATCTAAAATCAGAGAAGAACACACTAGGCCTCACAGGGGAAAAAAAGACATAACTATAGGGCTGTTTCTAAGCACTGTCAATGGGACAGTGCACACAGATGTGGTGCGCTTGCATAGCCTTGTGCTCTGTTTGAAAAAAATTGAAAAAAATGCTGCGTAGCATGGTATGAGATGCACATTTCTCCACAAGTGTGCAGATGTGCCCAAAGAGATTGTATAGGTGCATCTTAAAAGTGATCCTGAAGAGCCCTTAGAACTAGCTTCATTCGCATTTTTAAGATGCATGGGTCGGGAAAAAACTACTTTGAAAAAAATAATTCATCTAGGCAGCATCCAATATTGCGTCCAAAGCGCACCAGACGCACCCAAAATGCATTGAAAATTTTTTTACAAAATAAAGTGGAGTCTAATAGTAGTCATAGACATGTCGATTATTATGGGGCTCCCAATTTGATTGGAACATGCGATTGTGTAAGTCATCAAGGTGCACACCATCTTGGTTAATAGATTTTTTGTCGATCTTTGCCCCTAACCGATCTCAGGCTCAAAAAAAGGTAGATCGGAAATTATGTCAGGTGGATGTATCTGAGGTGCTTGTATAGAAAATATATATATTATTAAATGTAATCATTCTTAAAAATTTTTACATTGAAAACTAAATATACCTTGATGCCCAGTGCCCTCCTTATGGTATTCTTTCTTGGACTTTTTACTCAATCCAACAGAGTTAAAACATGTTCCCAAAATACATATAAAAACTAAACGCATTGACCCCTACCTATTACTAAACAAATTAACCCCTTACTCCTTCCCAAATCATTAACCTGGGATGTTTCAGTGTCTGGCTGCAGCTCTGTCTCCTGAGCCACCTGAATGTTTGATTTAGTACCCTGATGGATACAAAGTACCCTGTTGGGGCTGCATATTGTAGCCCCAGCCTTAGCCTTGTTGGCATTTGTGTAGGAGACTTCTATAGACAAGCTATATTTGGTATTAAACCCACTATGACACCTCATCTCAATAAGGCTGTGAAGTATAACATTTTCCTACAATAATAAAATCATGTTTTTGGGGGGTCTTATTTTTGTATTGTTTATGGCAAAAGTTTTTTGGTTTTTAATATTTTTTAGTTATTTTGTTGATTGTTGTTGATTTGTTTTACATCAACATTAAATAACAAGGGACACATTATAAATGATGATTTAGTAAAGATACACTGAGGTAATCTAGAACCATTTTGTCTTCTCTTTCACTACAGAAAAAAGTCTAGAGACGCAAAACATGACATATTCACACAGGACTGCCATCAGGGGGGGGGACAGAGGGGACTCCCGTCCCGGGCCCGAGCAGCTAGGGGGGCCTGGCGGGCTGCCTAATCAGTACACAGCCTCTCCTCACTGTGTTCTATCAGACTGCCGTGTTCTGTCAAATAATGCTTCCTGTAGCTCCTCCCGCAAATACATCATCCCAGCCAATAGGAACTCAGGATAAGACACACCCTCCCCCCTTTCCAGCTGTGCTTTAGAAACTAAACAAAAATAACCTGTGTGACACTGTAACTTTAAACATTCATAGCACGAAAACCATTAATAGTATAATCATGAAACTTTCAGGGTCAGTAATGCTCCCCTACTACTACTTACACTACGAGTTTCACCCCTCTAGCTGCAACACTAAGTAAAATTTCAGCTAAAAGTCCAGCTATCAGATAATGCTTCTTCATCACCAGAGTGATATACTCCTACAGTGGCTTGCAAAAGTGAACTTTTCCACATTTTGTCACATTACAGCCACAAACATGAATCAATTTTATTGGAATTCCACATGAAAGACCAATACAAAGTGGTGTACATGTGAGAAGTGGAATGAAAATCATACATGATTCCAAACATTTTTTACAAATAAATAACTGCAGGGATGGAGTGTGCATAATTATTCAGCCCCCTGAGTCAATACTTTGTAGAACCACCTTTTGCTG
>CM070038.1:73564839-73581156 GCA_036250615.1 Ptychadena robeensis
TGAGGACAACTGTGACCGAGGGGCCGACAGGGACCGCGGCCGAGCGGGGACCTGACACATCGGCCGAGTGGCTCGGCGCAGTGAAGACCGAGCATCCGCCGAGCAGGTAAGTCTATGTCCTAGGTGCCCAACCTGAGGCCTGGGGGCCCTTTGGGCACTGTTCGGTGGCCCCCCTTGGTTCTCCACAACGTTTAATACATAGGGCATAGCAACTCACCTGTGAAGTGTTTACACACTGACCCAGCTTTCCTTATCAACTTTGGTGGTCCTACATCAGTAAAATTATCAATGTTAATGGCGAAAACCAGGTCTACATATGAGCTCTGCACCCAGGGGCAGGAGGCGGGTGCATGCTGTCTGGTTTTGACTGCCTGTCGGGATCTGGTCCACCGCCTGCTGAGATATGTCGATAACGGGAGGGTCTGGATCGATGCTATGTGCGGCCCTTTAGTGATGCCAAGGGCCGCACTTGTGGCCCTACATATCAACTCATTTGCCCACCACTGGTCTATGTGCTACGTCCAGATCCCCGCCAAGCAATGCGCTTAGTGGAGAGATCCCGACGTATAATGGAAACATAGACTTATGCCTGCCATACACCCACAGACGGGTGCAGACAGACCAGCTCAGATGAGCTCCGGAATGCAAACGTGATGACGTCATCACGTTGCATTCTGGTGCATTCTGGGGCTGCTTTAGTCGGCCGGGCACCCTTTGTGTGCCGGCCATTAGCTTCAATGAAGACGCCGGTCTTCATTGAAGTTAATTGCATCGGCCAGAGAACATCCGACATGTCTGTTCTCTGGACGGTCGAGCAGTGGGGCGACAGGGATCTGTTGCCCCATGTGGGCACACGCCGATTAGCGGCTGATTAGCGCCTGTTGGTCAGCGGCAAAATCGGCCGCTTATCGGCATGAGACCTTAAAAGACTGTCAGGTGATTTCACTCCATTTTAATATGTAAATATCTATAACTTTTGGAAAATTACAACAATTTAAATATATCTTTCATTGCAAAAAAACGTTTTCATGTAAGCACTACCTTAAACAACCGATCTAACTGGTTCAGGGTTTGTCACAGATGTTTGCACAAAGATTAATGTAAGTTTTCAGGAATTCTCTCTTTGTCATTAAAATAATTCAGAGTGTTTCAAAGATAGAAGGTAAAAGGTGGTTTCCAAGCATTTAATCCTCCAGTTGTTCGCATTAGAACTTATGCGTTGAGATGCAACGTTAATATTATTATTATTATTATGATTTATTTATATAGCGCCAACATATTACGCAGCTCTGTACAATACATTAGAGTGGAGATACAACACACAATAACACACAGGTACAGGTAATGACACAGGAGGAATAGAGGACCCTGCCCGGTTGGGCTTACAGTCTAATAGAGTTAGTAAGTCAGTTGTCTTTTTCACCCAGTGGTACAACAAACACGTGCCTGGCAACGTTCTCTTTTACCACACCATGCACAAACCCACCAAATATCCTAGTGAATAAATATGGATTCTAGCAGAGACTAGTCTAGGAATTAAAACATTATCTCTGCTGATAAATGTAGCAAATGTATTTGTCAAAACAAAGAATTATACTAGTTCTCATTGTTTAAAAAAACCCTATAGGTCAAAAGATTTTTGCAGATTCTCATCTTTTTTCTGACAGACACATACATATTTTCAGAAAGAAGATCAGCAATGTTTTTTTTTATATATAAAAAAATCTAAGCAATATATACAGTTGCAAGAAAAATTATGTTAACCCCTTGGAATTTAAGGGCTATTTCACACTAGCCGTGCTGCGGCATTGCGTTTTACCGCAACGCACAACGCAGGGCCAGTATATTAATCTCCCTAGCGCACTGCTGCGGTCCAGATTTCTGTTCCAAAAGTGCACCATAGACTTCAATGGTAAATTTTTCTTTATGTTGTAGGTCTGTAACTTTCCAAAATATGTCCGTATAAGGGTCTAATAGACATCCTGACTATAATAATGTTTGAAACACACAATTATTATAAAAAAAAGTACATTAAAAAAATTTTATAAAATGTATCATTTGAATGCTGACATTTCTTGAATACTTATTTGGTATGAAAGATTTCAAAACAGTATTTATGTTTGTTTATAATAACATTTTTATTACAATTGGAAATGTGTTTTTTTGTTTTATTTTGAATTATTGAGTTATCACTGTATCCAATACAATGGAATTTGACACCCTCTGAAAGGGTTAACTTCAAAGAGCACATCTGGGAATGACACTGGGGTGATATTCCAGGTGTGCTCCTTGAAGATAGCCCAATTTGGCTGGGAGAGGGGTGACATGCCAGCTTGCTTCAGTGAAAAAGCAAGCTTCAGATCCCCCGGACAGCACAGAGCAGAATGTGCTGCTGTGGGGATCTGAGCTAAGCTGGGCGGCTCCATCTCTTCAGCTGCAATACAAGACAAGAAAGTGCAGGACGAGATGGTGCCGTCCCGACCGCTAGGGCGGTTAATACTAGCCATGCTTTGTTGTGGTACTGTTCCGATTGCGTGGAGTTTTGCTCTGATCTTCAAGTCACACCAATAGCTTAAAATAATACTACACAAACATTATATGTTTTCATGTTTTATTGAACATAACATGTAAACATTCACAGTGCTAGGTGGGAAAAGTATGTGAACCCCTAGCATAATTACTTCTCCAAGAGCTAATTCGAGCCAGTAGTGAGATAACCATGAGTCCAATCAGTGTGATGATATTGGATGTGTTGCTGAAAGCTGTCCTGCCCTTTAAAAACACACACCAGTTTTGGGTTTACCGGTTTCAAGAAGCACTGTCTGATGTGAACCATGCCTTGCAGAAAAGAGCCCTCTGAAGACCTATGATCAAGAATTGTTGACTTGCATGAAGCTGGAAAGGGTTACAAAAGTACCTCCAAAAGCCTTGATGTTCATGTTTCCACAGTAAGACAGACTGTCTACAAATAGAGAAAGTTTAGCACTGTTGCTACTCTCCCTAGGCATGGTCGTCCTGTAAAGATGACTGCAAGCGCACAGTGCAGAATGCTTAATGAGGTAGAGAAGAATCCTAGGGTGTCAGCTAAAGACTTACAGAAATGTCTGGCATATGCTAACATTTCTGTTGACATCTACAATATGGAATACACTAAACAAGAATAAAGTACATAGGAGGACACCACGGATATATTATATATAATATATTGCAGCATGTTTGATGTTTGTAAAAGAGCACCTGGATGTTCCACAGCACTACTGGCAAAATATTCTGTGGACAGATGAAACCAAAATGTAGTTGTTTGGAAAAAACATACAACATACAAAATATGTGTGTAGAAAAAATGCACAGCACACCAACATCACAACCTCATCCCCACTATAAAACATGGCGGAGGGAGCATCATGGTTTGGGGCTGCTTTGCGGATTGTTGTCATTGATGGAAACATTTATTCCAGAGTTTATCAAGACATTTTGTAGGAAAATGTAAGACCATCTAGCCACCAACTGAAGCTCCGCAGAGGATGAGTGGTGCAACAGGACAATGACCCAAAGCACACAACTAGCTCATGGATGGCTTTAACAAGAACAAAATACACCTTCTGGAGTGGCCCAGTCAGAGTCCTGACCTCAACCCGATGGAAATGCTGTGGCATGACCTTATGAGAGTGTCACACCAGACATCCCAAGACTATTGTTACACTGAAACAGTTTTGTGAAGAGGAGTGGTCCAAAATTACTCGAGATCGTTGTGCAGGTCTGATCTGCAACTAAAGGAAGCGTTTGGTTAAGGTTATTGCTGCCAAAGGAGGGTCAACCAATTATTAAGTACAAAGGTTCACATACTTTTTATACCCTGCAATTTGAGGCGATCAAATGCAGCGTGTTAGTGGGAACATGTGCCCATCCATTCATTTTAAAGAACATTGCTGGATGACAAGATCTGTTTTGCAATACATTTGAAGTACATACAATACAATTTTGAGTTCAGGTGCTGGGCACAATGATACTTGGCAAGCTCACATTTGTAAAAATGTCTATTTATTATGTAGTATTACTAGTAATTTGGCAGGGTTCCATTTAGCATATATATAACAATATTGTGTTATTTGCAGCCATTTTATTATTGTAGTAGTTATAGTAGCGACATCATGTGGATGAAGTTAAACAAACCCTAAAGCCCCCCCATACACGTATAGATTGTGACCCGATGTTTTGGCAGATCGACCGTCATCACGCGTGGTCCATCGGCCAAAGCACCCTTTGTGTGCCAGCGCTGTCCAGCCGGTCTCTCTAGCTGCTCGTGCTGTCATCTTGGGAGACCCAGCAGACAGCATCTAGCCGGCTGAGTTGTGTGTCAGCCTAGAAGGAAGGTATCTGCTCCCCCCCTTCCCCCCTCAGAAGCAGGCAGCTGATTCCTCAGCACGGAGCTGAGGAGAAGACATACTTTAGATGGGGACACTGTGCCACTGTCTAAAGTATCAGACCGATCTAAGAATTACGGACATGTCCGTAATGGCTTAGATCGATTTGGCTGCCGATTTAAGCTCTTTAAGCTTAAGATCGGCACCTGATTTTTAAAAAAATCTAAGTGTGTATGGAATATTTTATTTTAGGAATATTTTTTTTAGTTGGCAAAATCATGTTTAATCAATCATTCATAATTAAAGCAGACTTATCACTTAAGCTAGGCATAGACGGCACGATTTCCCATCGACTGCCGAGCTGACCTAGTGGGCGTGATGACGCCATCACGCATGGCCGCGAGTGCTGAGAATTATCCCTTATCCACCCTACCTCTCTCCCTCCTCAATGTGTGAGACAAAGCAGACATGCTCACTAAAGGCTGTGGCTGCAGTGGCTGAAACTGGTATTGCAGCTCAAACACATTAAAACCCCTTCACTGTATCGTGTGACATTTTGATTGCCAAAATTCTTTGAATTAAATGTATACAATGCATGTCACTTGGATAACTGCAGGTAAACATGAATATGAAAGGTAGCAGTGAGGGGGGTGAAATTAGGAATGTAAATTACTCAAAAATAGGACATTTAAGGTTGTTGGAGATCTGGGAATTGACAGTCCGAGTAGACATATGTAAGGCCATGGGTCCACTTCGGTTTCCCTGAGCTGGACAAAAAAATTACACGCGCCGGAACATTTGTCGGTGGATTTCCTGTGACTTGAAGGTAGTTTGCTCATGTCATAAGAATTAAAATGAAGATATTGAAAGCAAATCTTATGTTTATTTTTATTTGGTGTGTGTTGGAAGGAGTGGTCTTATACAGCGAGTATACCCCAAACTCTATATTTTAACTGGAAAAGTTGGGGGTCGTCTTATACACCCAGTCGTCTTATACGCCGGAAAATACGGTATATATATTTATCTGCCCTGGCGACCTGTTGCCCATTCTGTGCAGACAAAAAGAGGTCCCACAGACTTCAGGGTCCCTTGACATGTCATCTTTGTTGCTGGCAGCCGATCTTATTTCTGGCAGTTTTCTTCTATACCCTAAAGCACGGGATTATTAGAGACATTCAATGGATGCATCCTCAGGATACTTGGGATTTTTAAGGACATAGGCTTCCCATGGATTGCTGTGACACTTCACAGCATGGAAGGAGCCTTCAAATAAAAAAACATGCCATAGGTAGACGAAGAATCGAAGATGGTTGATGGTAAGTATGATCCTTTCTTATATATTGTATGTATGTTTGTTTAATCACATTTTGACTTTGGCTTATATGTCTGCTTTAATTCTAAAAGTTTTTTCAAAGCACCACCCATGGAAAATTTCTAAATTTGTAATGTAAAAATTCTGACTTTTGACTGCTATATTTTAATTTTCTCTGGTTTCAGAAAATTTGTAAGTTCAGTTCCTTTCACTAATTACTACAGATATACCATGACCTGGATCAATGAGAATCTCAAAGGACATTCTAGAATACTTTCAGTGCTTTCTGTTAAAGCAAAGACAGGAAGGACTCACCGTACCATGTAGCCAGCAGGTGACTTCGGTAGGAAAGCAAGGTACAGAATGTAATTGCTGCAGACGACGGTCCTTTTTGCCCTTGAGAAACATACATTGTCCCGTTTTTTGCCCGAAAGCTAAAAAACAAAGAATCCTACTTAACATGTTTATGTGTTTTAAAACCTGAGGCTAAAAACAGCATAGGAGCACAATGTGTGCTTATTCATTTTTAAGGTAAAATATACTTACATATATGATATATATTTATGAACATAAGACAGGAAACCTATTTCTTTTTCATTTAAGTTCATAATTTTCCCCCATTTTTATGCCTTCCATCATCACAAAATTCGTTTAACTTTTTTAAAGATTTATTACACCGAGGACACTTATACGACATGATAAGGTCTCAAAACATTATGCTCATGAGTTACATTTAGTTTAATGACATAAAATTCATCACCATACCTTTCAATATTCCTACACAATTCTCTTTGGACCTGCCAACCTTCATACAGTTCAGGGGATTCCATGATTGGATACAGAGTAATTAGGTTGTTTAGATATGCCTAAAAGGTTTTGGTATAACTTAATTGGAGTGTGAAATTACTATATATTAAACGTTTAGGTTTTTTAAAAACATAGGTATGCAGTTTAATAAAATATAAAAATACAGTGTGCAGTTTTGTTATACTTATACATAGGACAAAATTCTTTCCATGTCCAAGGTTGTCCGCCTCCCTCTCACTTCCCCTCTCTTCACCTTCTACCCCTGGTGAAATCTGGTGCCAGTGTGTATACACACATACTGTGTTTGGCTAAGGCTTTGTTCCCACATAGGCGATTAATCGCCTCGGGCTCGCAATTTTAATCGTGCACGGTAATCCCCGTTGATCGCGTCCATTCAGTTGAATGGGCTTGCCCCCACTAAACAAATGGCCGCTATTTTTTTGATGATCGCGCCCATAGACATGAATAGACACGATTTCTGATCATGTGTGGACGCGATTAAAAAATGTAAAAATATTTTTTTTTACAATAATGGCGATTTGCATGTGGATCGCCTGGTCAATCGCGCCCGATCACGTGAACAATCGCGTGCGATCACCGTGTGTCCGCAGCGTGGCTGATCGCCTATGTGGAAACATAGCCTAATGCCAGTTAAGGTAATAAGAGACAGGTCTCCAAGAGGTCAGCAATGCAGCCCTCATAGTTAACTGAAACTTTAAGTTAAGTGTAATTAGTGTAACTTTTTCTGCCCTGTCCACTCAAGTCAATAGTGTATGGAAGTAATTGGACTTTTGGAATGTTACAGGTTTACAGTAACAGATTCATGGGTGCTCTAGCTTTCATCTTTTACCAGACCAGTTTGTACAGCAAACATGATGACTTGGGTCTAATAATTTATCACAGATAGATGGGAGAGCATACTAAGAATAGCTTTTATATATTTAGTCAAAACTTATTATCTACATTTTGTTTCACCAAGTAAAAAAATAAACACAAAATGATTGAATTGCCAAACCAGGTACTAGATTTGTATCCAACTGATGAATATTACAATAAGCACTTAAAGGGACAGAACCCCCCCCCCCCATCCCCGAGAACACAGGAGGCTACTATCGTAGAGGCTTGCAAAAGCATCACCAGAGAAGAATCTCAACACCTGAAGATATCTATGAATCACAGCCTCAATGTAGATAATGAATGCAAGGAATATACTACTCCTGGCTTTAATATATTGATCATTCTTTCAAACATTTTGGTGCTCTCAAATAAGAAGGACTATGTATACAAAGTGTTTTAGTTTCTATACACTGAAACTGAAATGTGAAGTATAAAATCTAGATTTTAAGTATGATTTAAAAATATGGATTGTCTTAGGAACAGACAGGTAAATTAAATGAAAATATGTATTTGTCCTAAACTTTATGAAAGTCATTGTGTAAACAAACAAGGCATTTTTGAGGTCAAATGTCAAGAAACACCCATATGCTTGTCACCAATAATTTAAAACATTAGATTATCAAACTAAATAAGAACTGGAAATGCCTGCATTATGAGGACTGTTCTAATAGTTTATCACATGATGGACAGAAAAATTGCCTGAAGTCTTCTAATTTATCTAAAACAGTATATATAAGTGTAGTCTTCACTGTCTCCCTCACTGTCCTCTGCATCAGCTTCCTGCATGGCAGATTCTTCTGCAGATGGACCTCCCTGTTGTTAATTGATCCTCTGATTAGCTGCCTCCATCCACAAGTCAGCTGGCA
Source organism: Ptychadena robeensis (assembly GCA_036250615.1). Lineage (NCBI taxonomy): Eukaryota > Metazoa > Chordata > Amphibia > Anura > Ptychadenidae > Ptychadena > Ptychadena robeensis. The sequence continues at coordinate 73,573,086 of CM070038.1, forward strand.
ACCTTTTTTTTTGGATCAGTAATTTATATTCCCAATTTGACACCCCTAACTGCAAACTTCAATAGTTATTTATGTTTCCCTGTGGTTATCCAAGTGACGTAAATTGTATACATTTACCAAAAAAAAACCTGAAAGAATTTTGGCAATCTAAAATTTTTTACTTCTTGTAAAGATATTTATTTTGTTCAAAACTTTAATCTCCATTCAATCTGCAATATCAACTTCAGACACGAGATGTCACAAGATGAACAATTGCCAAAACACAACACCGGCTTCCTTCTCATACATCAGGATGCTGCGTGTATCTCTCCCCTCTTTGGCTAGTATGCAGATGCGCTTAGTATAAATTATAGAGGTACGCATAGCTTGTTTTTGGCCCATTTTTCGTACCAGCGTACCAGTGGCCCTGTATAAACAAATAAATACATAAATATATATATATATATATGTATTGGGAAGGTTTAGCTGCAAATGGGGCTCCCAGTAAGTCATATCTACACAGCGAAGTCTTTCCTTAGGGCTAATAAGAACAAGGACAGAGGCGCACAACCTAGTACAACAATGGGTTAAATAATGTGGTATAGGATAAGATAAAACAAATTGAAACAAAACAACAGACAAGATACTCACATTGAAAGAGGTTTACAAGGGTGGCTCCCTCAGGGCCATGTGTTTTCCAGGAGGACCTCACTTCCTGGTGGGGGAGAAGAGATCACTTCCTGCTTACAGATACTGGGGGGCTCCACAGGAACAATGGGATGCGTTTCGAGTAGATGCTCTTTTTCAACTCTGGTTGAAAGATGGTTGAAAAAGAGCATCTGCTCGAAACTTACTAATGAGCACCTATTTACATATGGTAGAAAAGATGAGTCTGTGTCACATAACTTGTTTGGGAAATAAGTACTGCTAGTGCTAATACATCTTCTTCTTAGCAGTGGCCTTTTGGCTTGGCTGGAGGGAATGGAACAAATTCCAGTCTCCTGGTAAGCACAGCTACTGGTTCCAGGATGTTTCAGACTAACTTAAAATTATTATTATTTTTTTTACATATTTGAACCATAAGACACACAGACATTCTCTCATTGGTGATAGGGCTTGTTTCCATTATACGCCGGGACCCCCTCCACTAAGCGTATTGCTTGGCGGGGATCCAGACGTAGCACATCTTTATTCTCAAACACGACCAACATATCAATTTATAGTTACATAAATCCAAATCATACATCGAGACCATCTAAAACAACATATTCATGTTTAACAAAATAGAATATTCCATAGCCCTTGTTATCTATAATTTAGAGGAATGGTCACAATTTCACAATCAAATTCATCTGTCGCTCATTTGATAGTTGGGAAATATGCTATCTTTTGGATTCCCTCCTTAAAAAAAAACTATTGTTGTCCAGATGTATATGTTCCTGTAGACCCCCAATGTTTGCCCACCACTAATGTGAAATGTGGATTTAGCTTGGCAACTTTAACTAAGCTCTTTTAAATATCATATCTGATCCTTTTACTGCAGTTTGCGTCAACAACATTAACCCTCCGGGTAGTAACATTGAAGTGTCAGTTTATTCAGACAATTGATTTACTGCTTCTGATAATAGCTGAAATTTTTTTTATGACGTTTTCTGTAAGTTGTAAAGCCTCATGGTATGTGCTTATATATGCAGTATTTTGTTAAAGCTTTTTATAACTCATTCCTTGGTGCAGGATCCAACATTTTGATTTAAGAATTGTTGTAATAATAATATCTCTGACTTGGACTTTTTTTTATTTTCACTAGATGAGTAAATTGCAAAGCCTCTGTACATGGTATCATCACCAACATTGCTGGAGCTGTAGAGAAGAGTTGTTGGAACATTAAAAAAATAAAACTATAAGACCCACCTGGTCAAAATACGCACCCTCGGTTTTTGGTTGGAAATTAAGAAAAAAATTAATAACAGATGTCACTGTGGGCTTTCCTTACCATCCCATATGCAAAAATAGGATGTTCCATAGGAAGGAGGGGCAATGCTGACAGCTTGGAGTGTAAATTAGATTAACTATTTTTTTCAACTAACAGACCGGAATTGCTGGAGATGTAGAGAAAGGTCATGGGAACATAAAAAACTATTAGATTAATATTTTCATTTTTTGTATATTTTTTTTATACCCCGGATCCTCTACATCTCCAGCAAGTTTGGTGATGAAACATTTACAGGGTAAAGAGAGGCAGTGTTGACAGCTTGGAGTGTGAGTCTCTGTGAGCAAATCTCTGGCTCTCAGCACTGCCACTTTCTCCAAGTGAATATGTAAGTAGCATGTTTTAGGTGGAGAAGGGGCAGTGCTGACAACTTGGAGTATAAGCCTCTGTGAGTTGGCCTCTGGGCTCTCAGCACTTCCTCTACCCGAGAATGAGTACAGATATACAGCATGAATAAGCCCTGCACACTGCTTGATTGGGCTGTATATGCAATGTACCCATCTATATGACCCTTCTCTACATCTCCAGCAATGTTGGTGATGATGCCATCTTCAGGGGCTATGCAATAAACTCTCAAATAAACTAGTAGAAATTTTGAAACCATCTCTAACTTGGAGCAAGCAAACTATAGGGTGCACAAATCCTTATTTCCTCTCCTGCATACTTGTTCTAGGACTAAAAAGGTTGAAAACGAACTCTTTTTTTAACCCTGATTTCTCTTCTAATAATAATAATCATAATATTTTTTTAAATTTTTATGGTCTAATGCAGGGGTAGGCGGTATGTGGCTCTTTAGCCCCTTCAGCCTGGCTCAGTGGCGTAGTGACCTGTTCTTCCAGGCTACCTGTTCTTTCAGTTTTTCTTTTATTCATGTCTGGGCAACCCCTAAAAGCAAAATCCCCGTGCTACAACAAACCCCCAACAGAAAACCCCTCACTACCACCAACCCCCAACAGCAAAACAAAACCCCCCCACACTACCACCCACCCCACAGCAAAACCCCTGCATGTGTCAGATAAATCCTCAATTTTTTTTTATAAAAACAGTACAATCTCTGTAAAGCTCCCCAACACCCTTTAGATCACTCCATACATATTTCCTTCAGATTACCAACAAACTATGTAGTGCCGGATCTTGCCTGATAGAATACATAGTTATTGGAAGAGTTAAGGCCCCCCCCCCCCCTACAAGTCTAGATTTTCTGTTCACTCAACTTAAAAAATCTATTTTTGGGGTCAGGGAAATCGTGATTGATTATGTTTGCCAACTGTAGAGAACGATATTTGATTCAACTTTTTTTGGGATTGACTGAAGGTGCAATGAAGTTCCAATACAACCAATTAAAATTTTCCAGCATGTCCAATCCTTTTTCAATAAATTTTTTCCCAATTTTTATTGTTTTAGGTTGATCTAACTTGCCCAATGGGGAGAGATTGACTATTAGATTTGGGGCCGACTGTAGAACGCTGCAGTGGTTGACATTATGTTTTGCCACTGTGGGGGGGGGGGGATGTGGGGCCCAAGATCGGGCCCAAGATACGCCACATCCGGTGTCTCTGCATACCAGATCGGACCCAAGACACGTCACTTCCGGTGGAGACCCAGAGGTGATGTGGTCCCGATCTGTGGAGGGCCTGAACGGGGACCAGGATCCCTGAGGGATCGTTTAGTGACCTAACCATACACCTTGTTTGCCAGTGGGCGCCTGTTTTTTTTTGGGACACAGACCAACTGACCCTTGTGAGGGGTGTCTGGGTGGTGACCGACTGTAGATCGAGGTGTGCTTTCCATCTATTGGCTGGGGGTGAGTGGTGGCCATGTGTCCCTGGGGGTTTGGGTGCTATATGTCCTCTTCGGTCTCTGATGTCGCCCCCCCCACACCCTTGGATGCTGCGCAGCCGGTTACGGATACTGTGACTCCAGGTGATCTTGTGCCCTACTATTGGAAGCAGTTCCTAGGGGAGGTCCTAGGTCCCCCTTCCACCCTCAACAGAACGTTGCTTTTATGGTTGTGATCTGATTGAGGAAATTGTGGGATTTTGTTGGCCACAATTCAACACAGCTTTGATTTGTGAGTATGCTAAACTTTGATCTATTGATATTTGTAGAAATCTACGTTGACTTGAGGGATGTTTAATTAGGTGGAACATAATTATCTCATGTATATACCTAAAATAGCATCATTAAGGGGCGGTGGTACGCTGTAGTTGGAGGATACAGTAGTGTGAGATGTGTATTGATATCTAGAGAGTAATTGAGCCTAATGCAGGGGTAGGCAAAGTGTGGCGTGGGAGCCATATGTGGCTCTTTAGCCCCTTCAGCCTAGCTCAGTGGCGTATAGCCCTTTGTCAACACAACATTATATGTATTTAATAGTAAAAGATGTTTTATAATGATGGTCAACTGTTACTATGATTGTATGTGATTGTATGTATGCAGACTATGGCTATATATGATTATGTTTATTAGATGATTGATTATTGCCCATAAAGTTGGACGGTCCACCTAGATGTGGCTGTTAGACATCATTGGTAACATCTCTAGGTGAATCAGTTATTTGATATTAAGATCATTATATGTTTTCTCTTAGTATAGGATTTGTTGTTACTGTTTTGCTGCTTTGCTGTCTTCTAACCCTTGCCCCCTGAGGAGCCCATGGAAGGGCAAAACGCGACTGGGGGCAACATCTGGATACACACAGCATATGAACTGTTTATCTATCCGGTGAATGCCAAACATGCTTTGCTGTATTGATATTTGTATTGATATTTGTATTGATATTTGATTATGCATTTTTTGTACTGTATTTTATATCTTTTGTATATTACATAGAGTCCTAATACATTAAAGACTTTTTTTTAAAAAGATTGAAAGAGTAATACTGCTTGCCAAAGTAAAGCCCCATTCGACCAGTGATCTGGTCAGCCCTGTAGCAACTTTTTAGAGACACCACTTCTCCTCCTCTGCCAACTCTTCCTCCACTTCCACCTCAAACACCAGTCCGCCATTGCTCACTAGCTGGAAGCAGTGTAGCACTGCTGTGGGGCAAAGCTCCAACAGGCCGTGCTAAAGCTGGGACAAACAGCACACCACAGCAGATCTGTGGCAGGGTATAAGGGACCAGACCGAGCTGTGGCTTTCGCCACTCAACCTCCAACCAGGCATGGTTGTGGCTGACAATGGCCATTACTTGGTGGCGGCTTTGGAACTCGGCATCCTGACCCACATTCCCTGGCTAGCTCATGTTGTAAATTTAGTTGTTTAGCGGCTTATCAAAACCTACCCCAATTTTCAAGGGCTACTAGTGAAGGCGTGCCGCTTTTGTGCCCATTTCCAAAAGTCATCCACAGCTTCAGCTGGTCTGTCAAGCCTGCAGGAGTGCTTGTGGCATCCATCTCACCGACTGTTGTGCGACCTGAGCATGCGTTGGAACTCCACGTTCTACATGTTGTTAAGGCTTTGTGAGCAGCAGAGGGAAATAGTGGAATACCAGCTGCAACTTGGGCGTCGCCTTTGCAGTCAACTGCCACAATTGGCAGCAAGGAGTGGGCATTGATGTTAGACATATGTGAAATGTAAAAAGAAAATGACCAAAGATCGTTAGTGGTGATAACACTATCATCAGTGTAACCATGCCACTGCTGTGTCTACTGAAACAATTACTGCTCACAATTTAGGAGGACGCTCTGAATGTGGCAGAGGAGGAGATGACACAGGGTGATAGCGATACCACCCAATCTTTGGCTTCAGAGCTCGACTTGGAGCATGAAGAGGAAGAGGAGGAGCTGCTGGAGACTGTTGTCTTTGGTACAGAGGGTAGTAGTATCTGTGTAAGTTTAATTCTCTCAGTTCAGCGTGGATGGGAGAAGGAGATGGAGAGTCATCCAGATGTCGACTTCGGCATCATGCCTGTTGGTACTCTTCCACACAGGGCTGAGTTCATGCTAGGCTGTCTTTCCCGTGGCCCTTACATTGTATGCATTTTAGCTAATACGGATTAATGGGTGTTCACACTATTTGACCCCCGCTACAAAGAGAACTACTCCTCTTTCATTCCTGTGGCAGAGAGGAAAAGTAAAATGCTATACCAGAAGGTACTTGTAGAGAGGTTGCTCCAAAGTTTTCCGTCTGACAAGGCGGCAGGCACAATGTGTACTTCCGAGAAACACACTGCAGTTCTAACAAGGGCAGGGCAACATTATCCAAGGCATGGGACAGTTTCATGACACCCCGCCAGCAACTCCACCCTGAACCGATTGCCAGTGTTACAAGAAGGGAGACATTTTCGAAGATGGTGAAGGAATACATGGCAGACTGTTTCACGATCCTAAATGATCCCTCAGTGCCAGACAACTACTGAGTGTCCAAGCTGGACATGTGACATAAACTTGCGCTCTACGCTTTGGAGGTGTTGACCTGCCTTGCCTCAAGTGTTTTATCTGAGCGTGTATTCAGTGCTGCTGGTGGTATTATAACAGATAAGTATATCTGCTTGTCCACTGGCAATTCTGACAGTATAAAAATAAACAAGGCCTGGATTGCTCCAGATTTCTCCACTCCACCACAGGATAGCTGAGCTAATAAAGGCAATATCTCTTTTTAATGTATTTGAAAATGCACCACACAAGTTTGTGGTTGACTCCACACCACACTGAAAAGTGCCACAGAGCTCTCATCATCCCTGAAGAGAAAATAGAATCGATACTGGCTGTGCCAGGAAAGAATAGTATTATGGCGGCTTCAGAGGTTGGTAGTCCCTGTAATTTCATATACAGTGAAGACAAATCCTAAGTTGTGCAAATATTCCAACTAACATATTACCTCTCCACTTACTTTATGGCCATTTGAGAGGTTGGTAGTCCCTGTAATGTTATATACAGTGAGGACAAATCCGAAGTTGTGCAAATAGTCCAACTGACATATTAACTCTCCACTTACCAGACGCAACTCTGGGTGGGTATCAGACCCATGCCATCCAATGTTTGAGAGCGTCAGCTCACCAGAAGACCATGCCACCCAATGTTTGAGAGCGTCAGCTAACCAGCATGCACTGGCATGTAATGTTTGAGAGCGTCAGCGCAACCTCTGGCATATGGTATGATTTTTTTTAGAGCGCAGCTCAACAGCATGCACTTACATGTAATGTTTTAGAGTGTCAGTTCAACCTCAGGCACTGCTGTATGATGTTTAAGAGTGTCAGCTCAACCTCTGGCATTGCTGCATGAGGTTTTAGAGCAGCATTTAAACTTCTGCCACTGCCCCATAATTTTTCAGAGAGCCAGCTCAACTTCTGGCACTGCTGTATCATGTTTTAGAGTGCCAGCTCAACTTCTGACACTGCCCTATAATGTTTTAGAGCATCAGCTCAATTTCTGGCACTGCCGTATGATGTTTTAGAGCATCAGCTCAACTGCAGGCACTGTTGTATGATGTTTTAGAGCGTCCTTTTTCCTGTGAAATGTATGTTTTGGGCATATTTTTGTCAGTGTGTAAAAGTTGCATACAACTGAAAGAAAATGGTTCCCTGCAGCGACTTGTGAATCCAAGATACATTCATACATGGTCCCCATGCAGTTTCTGGTCACTTTCTATCACTTTCTTAACTTTTCCAATGCCTGGTTGTCTCCCATTGACTTACATTGGGCTCGGGTGATCGGTAGAACACACGAATATTGCGGTGCACACGGACCGAACACCTGAATACTTTGGTGATCACTAGACAACATGCATAGAAGTAATTCATTGCTAAAATTGACACTTGTATATGTGAATATTGTGAATGCAATGCATGGTATTTTCCCCAGAATATTCGAGATAACAAATATATAGCACTATATTCGAGATCTTCAAGAATTCTTGAAGTTCCAAAATTCGCAATAACATTTTGCAATCTGAATATTTGCGCTCAACACTAGCGATGACTGAAGGTAGATGCACATATACTCAAAATGCCCATGTGACATTTTATATCAGCTCCAGGCAGATTGAGGAAGATAGGACCAAATCTTAAGTATGTTAATGAAAGTACACAGATAGCTGGAGAGTATTTAACCTTCTGGGTGTTTAGCCCGAGTTAATTCGGGCTAAATAAAGTTGCTTAAA
>CM070038.1:73594967-73608499 GCA_036250615.1 Ptychadena robeensis
GAATCTGATTTATATGTTGGTAAGAAATGTAATACAAACTGTATGTAAAATATGAATGAAAGAAAAAATAATAAAGATATTGAAATGAAAAAAATTAATAAAATGTGTTGCTTTAAAAATGCAACAAAATGTGAGAGGACCTGAGCTATAGACTTTGTTTGGAAATTTATTATAAACTTAAATATATATAGAACTAAGATAAACAATTAGGAATTTGCCAATCAAGCTAAATTTAGTCTCTGGTAAAAACTATCAAGGTTGGTAATGTGTTTAGGTCAGGTTTCAATAAAACTACCAAGCCCTCAAATATATGAATGCTTATTTAGATACAGGATAAGATAACACCTGTTGATTTTGTATATACCCAAGGGCATCATTAACCTCCTGAGCGTTTCACTGAGGTCCAGATTTCTGTACCAAAAGCGTTACGCTGTTTATCATTGAAAAAAAAATGTTGTAGGCCTGTAACTGACCAAAAACACGGGTCTAGTGGACATCTTGAATATATGAAGTTTTAAACGCTTAAATATTTGTAAAAAATCACATTTAATGATCAAATAAAATATAAAACACAAAAATCTGCTCAAATTAGAATTCATTTTTTAAATCAACCAAGACTGACAGGCGGTCTGCTACACCGCGCAGGGAACAATGTCGCATGCTGGCACATTTGCTGGCCCGTGGCTCGCTCCTGCCGCATTGGTGGGAGTGCACCCTATTGATTTAGCTGAGCCAAAATGCAGAAAAACTGTGTCCATACTGCATTCAAACATGCAGTATGGGCGCTGTTTTGGGACACCTCCATTGATCTCCGGTGAATTGAGGTGTCTCTGGTGGCAATGTGCGGTGCTGCAATGAAGACGCGGCATCCCGCAGCTTCATATCATCACCGCGGACGCGCCACTCAAATAGAGTGGACACTGTGCCATTCATTTGAATGGGAAGTGTCCTCTCTGCGTCTTTTTCCCTGCTGCAGACTTATGTCCACCGTCCATGGAGGAGAAGAGGAAAGGAAGTCTCTGGGCTGCCTGCATGTCATCTGGGTGCAGGTAACAGCAGCCCGAGTTATCTCGGGCTAATCCTTTTCAGCAACTTTATTCAGCCCGAGATAACTCGGGCTAAACACCCAGAAGGTTAAAGCAGGGTACAGACGTAGAGATATGGGTCAACTCGATGTATCTATCTGGCCATCTATCTGACCCATATAATCTGCCCCTATCGCTGTTTTAGAGCGGGACAAATCGATACCACTCAAAAACAGCCTTATCGGACATGACCGTAATACAGCCGATGTCCAATGCTTTGCCTAGAGACCGCTGGTCTCCAGGCAAAGCTCGGCTGAGCAGGGGAGAGCAAAACTATCTCTCTCTCTCGCCAGCCGATATCTGTCCTGCCCTTTAAAAACACACAAATGTTTTGGGTTTACTGGTTTCAAGAAGCACTGTCTGATGTGAACCATGAAAACCTACGATCAAGAATTGTTGACTTGCATGAAGCTGGAAAGGGTTACAGTGGTATCTCCAAAAGCCTTGATGTTCATGTGCCCACGGTAAGGCAGACTGTCTACAAATGGAGAAAGTTTAGCACTGTCGCTACTCTCCCTAAGTGTGTTCGTCCTGTAAAGATGACTGCAAGAGCACATCACAGAATTCTTAATTAGGTAAAGAATGAACCCCAGAGTGCCAGCTAAAGACTTAGAGAAAAATCTGGCACATGCTAACATTTTTGTTGACACATCTACAAAAAGGAAAGCACTAAATAAAAATGGAGTACATGGGAGGACACCAGGGAGGAAGCCATTGCTGTCCAAAAAAATATATTGAAGCAAGTTTGAAGTTTGCATAAAAGCACAACACTGCTGGCAAAATATTCTGTGGACAGATGAAACCAAAATTGAGTTGTTTGGAAAAACCACACAACACTGTTTGGAGAAAAAAAGGCACAGCACATCAACATCAAAACCTTATCCCCACTGTAAAGCATGGTTTGGAGCTGCTTTGCTGCCTCAGGGTCTGGACAGATTGTTTTCATTGTTGGAAAAATGAATAACAGAGTTTATGAAGATATTTTGCAGGAAAACATAAGACCATCTGTCCACCAACTGAAGCTCCGCAGAGAATGGGTGATGCAGCAGGGAAGTCTTTCAACAGAAAAATGGCTCCAACAGAACAAAATAGGCCTTCTGGAGAGTCAGAGTCATGGCCTTAAGAGAGCGGTTCACACTAGACATCCCAAGAATATTGCTACACTGAACCAGTTTTGTGAGCAGGAGTGGCCCAAAATTACTCCAGATTGTTGTGCAGGTCAAATCTGCAACTACAGGAAATGTTTGGTTGAGGTTATTGCTGCCAACGGAGGGTCAAACAGTTAAGTCCAAATTCACATACTTTTTTCACCCAGCACTATGGATGTTTACATGTTATTTTCAATAAAAACATGAAAACATACAATGTTTGTGTAGTATTATTTTAAACAAAGTGTTTTCTATTGGTGTGACCTAGATGAAGATCAGAGCACATTTTATGACCAATTCATGCAAAACGCCAAATAATCCCAAAAGGGTTCACATACTTTTTATTGCAACTATATCCTTCAAAGCTTTATTTACTTTTTAGATTTCAATTCTAGTAGAGCTGTGCTGCAGCTGCGGTGTGGAACAGTACCACAACAAAGCATGACTAGTGTTATTATACTGACCCCGCGTTTGCTTTTACTGAAACACGCAATGCCGCAGCACGGCTAGTGTGAAATAGTCCTTCAAACAACACATTCTCTGTCCACAAAGATAAGCTGACACTGCCCTAATAAGAAAAAAGAAATCCATGTATGTAGAATATGGCAGGAATGTGATCAAGTGAAACAAAGTTTAGCTCAGGTGTAGAATACTTTCTATGAAACGACTTTGCATGAAATAATAATTCAACAATAGACTTACTGTAATTTATTATTTTTTTATGGTCCGAATGCGCCGCCCCGCCAGCCAGGTGTCCGGCTCTCCCATCTGAACTGTATAATTGCTTATGCCAACAGAGCCCAGAGCCCTGCTGGCATAAGCAATGAAGAGAGTGAGAAATGAACTGGCATATTTGTCTCTCCCTGTGTCCGAGGAAACTGCAATCACTCTGCAGCTCCCACAGACACAGGAACAGCCAGCCGAGGAGGAGAGCAGAGACTGAGAGGAGAGACTCTGCAGCTGTTGGCCCCCCTCCTTCCAGTCAGTGAGGCAGATGACATTGTGCTGTGAGTGTACTGCTGCTAGTGACATCTACTGGCTGAATTGAATATTGCATTCATTTAATCCATTGCATTAACCCAATTGATGTTGATTGATGACCTTAGCTTTATTCTCTGCTACATCATTATCAGATGTAGGATTAACATGTTATGTGCTTTTGAACTCCATTGATGTTTTTTTAGTTCATTAACAGTTAAATTTTACCTACTTGTAATTTACTTTTTTGTATTGACTTTTCTTTCCTATAGAATTGTTTGGTGAGAGAAGTTCTGACATGGAGAAAAGTCCATCATCTACTCTTCCCATGTTCACCAAGCATCCCCATACACAAATGCTGACTATTATATTTGTGGACGTGGTGACAAGCAGTTTTCACAGACAATGCTTTTTTGGAAGTGTTCTCTGAATTAACCTTCCTAGCGCTTCTGACGGCAGTACCTCGTCCTGCACTTGCTAATGCAGTATTGCAGCTGACGAGAGGGAGCCGTCCAGCTCAGATCCTCCGGCTGCTCACTCTGCTCTGTGTCCAGCTATGCTATGGTCTGTGTGTGCGAACTTATGCAAGCAGGCTGTGACTTCTTCAAGCCTAATCTGCACATGAATGTCCCGATTTGCATATGAATGTCCCAATTTGCACATGAATGTCCCGCTGCCCCCGCGCCCCCCCAATGTGCAAATTTGGACATTCATATGCAAATCTGGATATCTTCAAAGACCACACCTGGAATATCACCCCCATTGTCATTGCAGATGTGGTCTTTGAAGTTAACCCTTTGTATTGGATACAGTGATAACTGTATCCAATACAATTCAAAACAAAAACAAAATAAAAATGTTATTATAAACAAACATAAATACTGTTTTGAAATCAATAAATACTGTTTTGAAATCTTTCACCAAATAAGTATTCAAGAGATTTAAGCATTCAAATGATACATTTCATAATTTTTTAATGTACTTTTTAAAATAATAATTGAGTGTTTCAAACATTATTATAGTCAGGATGTCTATTAGACCCTTGTACAGACAGATTTTTGGAAGTTACAAGCCTACAACACAAAAAAATTAATTCCATTAGAGTCTATGGTGCGCTTCTGGTACAGAAATGTGGACCTCAGCAGTGCGCTAGGGAGGTTAAAGAGTAATGTCCGTTGCAGTTTTAAATGCTATGCTGCCGGTTACCCTTTATATCACAGTCATTTGATACTGGCTACTACTACAGGTTATTCTTTACATACAGAGGTTTAGTATTTTTAGTTTGATTTGTTTTTAAACACAGGTATGTGTCTCAATGGAAACAGATTTAACCTTTTCAATTCAGAATACCTTGAATGGCTTGACTGGCCAAGGGGAAATGTCTGTTACTGAGAGCTGCTGCTCTTTCATCTGTTCCTTATTTGTGCCAAATTGGAGATAAAGCACTTAAATAAAATAACTAAAATGTAGCCGTTCTGTAAAGGAGACACATGAAACTGTAACTATGTTACCTAGAAACTCACATAGCCTAAAACCATCTTCTTACCACATATAAATCCAGTGTTGCTGGTCTGGCAACATCACAGGAGCAACCATGATGTAAAAAAGTCCTATGTAACTTTAGCACTGTGGAAAACATAGTGAATATGTGGTAGGGCAGTGGTAGGCAAACTTATTCGACCAAAGAGCCAAATTGCAACGCTGTAGCGCTTGAAATACATGTTGATAGCCGGAGGGGGTTTGTGCAGTCAAAATAAAAAAATGACGTCTTCTTTCCCTAAAAAACATAGCTAAATTTAACTAAATAAACTTAATAAGTCTTAGTTAAGCTTAAAACTTTATATCATACTTAATAACAATATTATAAAAAAAATGTATTACAATGTACTGTGACGACAATGACTGACAACCCCTGTTAACAATGGTTTTGCATCTCCCTGGAAAGTTTGGGTATGTCAGGTTTGTATCTCTCTGACGAAAAGGCAAAGGTCCCGCACTCTCTGGAAAAAAGAGCTATCTTCAAAATCTTTATTAATCAGGTCTGCATGTTGTTATTTTGGTCACAAAGCCCCCCTTAAAGGTAACCATAGAGCCCCTCCCTTGATGGTAGACCAAGAGCCAGTTATTTGTGGGCACAAAAGCCCCCTCCATATAGGTAGACAGAGCGCCCCCCCCCTTGTAGGTAGCCATACAGCCCGTTCCCTTAATGGTAAACAGAGAGCCCCCCACTTATTAGTAGATCTCCCACTTACAGGTAATCACAAAGCCCCCCTTATAGGCATATTAAGGGGTTGTTGGTGATGGCACTGGGTTTTTCTGTCGGGAGTGGGGTGGGCAGACATGAATGAAAAATAATACAGAACAGGTAGCAGGAAGGACAAGTCCCTATGCCACTGAGCCGGACTGAGGGGGCTTTGCCTACCCCTGGTATAGGGTAATATCCAAACTTGGGACTGTGTGTTTTAACTAAAGTCCTATCTCCATGCCAAGCCTCTGACATGGGGATCACAGAACCGACATAATTATTGTCCTATTAAAAACACATGAATTGTACTCAAACAGCATGGCCAAAGAACTGCCCATCCTAAGTTAAAACTATTACTACTATTCCTATTTGGGGGTACATGGGGGGCCTAAATGTTCAAATAAATGAGTACTTACAGTTGGTGCAAGGCTATGTCCCCTTACAGCTTCTCAAAAAAGATTTTTTCTAGTTTTTCTAGTTTCTCTTCCTCACGAAGTAGAGGGGAGTTGTTCTGAGGGTCTTCCTGTCCTCCAGTCCTCCCGACCGCGCCCAACTGCGCCCAACCGTGCCCATAGGAAAGCAATGGATTTGGACGAAATCACTGTTCACTACACTACACTCGAAAACTCGGTATGCTGCGTTCACAACCGCATCCGCGCCCTTCCGCAACCGCGCGCAACCTAACGCAACCGCATACATGGAAACTGCCACATGAATTTCCAATGTATGCAGTTGCGGGCGGACGAAACCGCACCGAACCGCGTGGTTAGAACCATACCTAACTGCCCAGTTTCGCGCTAGTGGAAACAAGCCCTAAAATAGAACAAAGAATAAATCCTATTTATTTATTTATGTGATGGGAATGTTTAGTGTAGACACCAACTCCTTTCAATATGTGTTATTGTAATTTTGGATTATGGAAATTTAAAAGTATAAGCCTGCATCAGTTGTTTCACCCTGGTCCCTGAATCAACGGCAACTACGCATTTAATTTCTTCTACATGTATCACAGGGAAGAGAAAATCTTTACCTTGGGATTATAGCACCTATTTCATTGCTTCATTTTTTTGGTAGAACATTTTATGGTTGTTTCTTCTTCCAATAAATATTTCATACATTTTTTTCCTCCATAATAACTTTTATTGAAATGATCAATGATACAGACAAAAGATAATCCGTCTCATATTACAATGTATACAGAAACTTTGTACAGATATTCAAAAGGCTAAAGCAATCAACATTAATAGTATCTATAATAGCAAAATATAGCTCTGTTTGTCATCAAGTCTAGAGCAAAAATGAAATAAATCTGTCCGATTGGACCAAATAATGTAAGACATCTTTATGATATGAGACGAAAATTTCATGCATTTCTAAGTGCAAACAACCAGAACAAATGTGTAATTACCACTTTACTGGATGCTACTTCCAGTTACAAATTCTCAATTTAATGCTTCTTAACCTTCTTAGTGCTATAAACTGCAATGGAAAATGTAAACAGATTACACATTTCACTTTTAGCTGTGAAAGCTTTTTTTACTCCTAAAATAAACATTTTAAATATATAAATACCTTACTATTTATGAATAGAGAGCCTGGGAATAAAGATGGCCGTACACGTTTGGATTAGCAGCCAATCTGCCTTAAAATCGTCTGCTTATCTAAAGCTTAAAGGTGTTTATCGGCCAGATAAGTTGGCCGCTAAATCACTTTAAGCCATTACAGACATGTCCGAAATTCTTAGGTGGTTTGCATTATTTTGGATTCGAAGTAAGGGCCCCCATACACCTTTAGGTTTCTCTGTCAGATTTCCTTTAGATCTCCTTTTGTTTTACCAAAACCATGTAATATGAGGGACTTTCTCAACAATCAAGTCTACCTGTGTTCAATCTCAGAGGACCTTATACTATATAGTTGTTGGTATATCTAAAGGATCTCTGAGAGATCTAAAGATGTATTTTGTCGGCACACAAAGTGCCCGGCCGATTCTCGGAACATCAACTACTTTTATAATTACTGTGGTCGGCTTAAGTTATTTATTTTTCCATTAAGTTGGACTTTTATCCGGAATGCGGAATTCTATACTAAAGTTTCTATAAAATGCATGAATTTTTCACACGTTTACTTTAAGCATGGAAGGATTTTTGACTTTTAAAAATCAAGCTATGTAACATTGCTATGGAAAACATTGGAAAGAGTTCTTAGTACATGACAAATGTAAATAGATTGCTGCAGTTTTTTATCATGGTATTTTAGTTTATTCAGCTTTTAAATACTTTACCTTACCATACGCCCCAGACCTAACCTTTTTATTTGTTTGCTTAGGTCTCCCAAGATCTTCCTTGTTAGTAGTTTTCATTTTTCTTTTATTACCCAATACAGTGTGAAACATCTCTGGCTTTGTTCAGATATTCAGGTTTTTGTGAAGATGGAGGCCAGATCAGGGCAGCTAGCAAACAGGAAACATATATCATGGAACAATAGTAATGCTCTGTGTTCTTTATAGGTGTGGAGCCACCTCTCCTTTCCATTTACTTTCTACATAACCTTTAAGTTGCATTTAAGGAATTTGCTTAATGGCAATGGATCAATGCAACCCACACACAGCCTCTACTACTAATCTGAATGCCAAAAAAAGGTTTGTAAATAGTTAAAATACAATTTTAAAACATATATTTTTCCTGTCAATTATGCATACAAAAGAGTTCAATTCCCAAATTTTTTATGCTAAAGTAAAAATAAATAAATACCAGCTGGTTTTACACATACACAATCTATACTATACTATAAGGCAGTAAGGCCCTCATTCTTAACCCATGTTTGAAAAGAAAGGGGGGCTCAATAATGTTCCTAAATAGAAAAGGAGGGCCCTGCAAGGAAAGTTTGGGAACCACTGCTATAAGGAAAGGGAAAATAACAAATCTTACTGTGAATAAAAAGACTGCTTGCAAAAAAATAAGAACAACCTTTTTATTATTTTATGTGTAAAAAAGACAATACTTGGTTTCATTAGAAAGGGAATATGGAGTAAAGCCGGCCTTAGATGTGCCGATTCCCGGCCATAGTTGGGGGCGACTACAGGGGTGCCCACCTGAGGTTTCAACCCAAAAAGCTGGCAGGTCAGATCACATGGCGTTCTTTTTGTGGCCGATCCTGTTGTAGTCTCCTCCCCCTCCAAGTTAATTGGCTACAGTCTGATGGGAATCGTCTGTGTTAGTGGAGCACACAGGATTCCCATCAGTTCTGTAGCCGATCAAAACATCTATGGCCGGCTTTAGCTCTAAAGGGTAATTTCAGGCAACATGAGTAGTATCCATCCTACACTATGTACATAGTGCCACAATTGGTGTTCTATTTTTAGCAAACTTGGTGTCTCCACCAACTAACAACCAGTGTAGCACATGACCCACCATAACATCTGCGTACTTTCCACCTCCACTTCTTGAGTCAACATCAACACTTTTTGTGACTAATTGCACTTATAACAACTTTTACACTAATAGTCAACGCTCTTCACAGCTCATGCAATTCTCTACTGACCACAACTATTGGAGCAGCACATTCTCAATTAAATTACATTGTAGATGATCACTAGTGATGGCCGAACATCGGCCTGGACTGTCCGCGAAGGGGCGGGTCGGACTTTTAAAGAAGTCCACCGTCCGCCTGTTCGCGGACACATTCAAATTCCCCGCCTCTAGGCAGGGAATTTGAATCGGAAAAACCGGATGTGACGTCAGTGACATCACATCCGGTCCCTGGAACGCATCCTGGAACGCATAGTTCCTGGTTACGGGAGCCGGATGTGACGTCACTGACGTCACTTCCTGTTCCGAGCCGGTATTTTCACTACAAGACCGGCTCCATGCTCCATGCCCGGCACGATCTCGCAGGTTCTGATCCTGCCGGAGGAAGAATATAGATCTTCTTCTCGCCGGCGAACGGGGCGGGTCGAACACCCGTACTGTCCGCCGGCGAGAGGATGGGCGAACATGCTTGTTCGCGGCCGAACTGTCCGCCTTGCGGACAGTTCGGCCATCACTAGTGATCACCTCATAATACAGACTACTGCACATGTGTGGTGTGCCCCATGTTTACTTTCCCAGTATACCTGTGTAGTACATTTATATAAATTTTATATTTCATCCCATTCAATGAACAGGCATGCTTATACAGAGATTTAACTTAAGAGACAGAAATACTACACATTGTTGTTGGACTGAGCTTTTAAAAAACATTTAATTTAACTGTCTGTGTAATTTTTTGTTATATAATTTAATTTACAAAAAAATTTAAAGGCTAAAACAATCAACACAATAACACATTACATAAACGTAATAATTATGTACTCCAAAAAAAGGACAGATAATGGTGACTGTTTTTGTCTTGTTCCACTCTCTCTGATCTGTGACAAACCTGATGAGCAAGATTTTTTTTCCATGGAATCTACAAAGGACAGTACTTATCCATTTCAATGAATGGTGCAATTATCTTCACAGAGAAATTTAACCTTTATGTCAATTTAAAATAATCTTATTCATATGCATTAACCCAATTTGGAAGTGTAAAAATAAACGGATTTGAGCAGTGGTCTTAAGAATGCCAGTTCTTTATTTATAAAAAAATACATTGATACACCAAGATAACCATTACCATTAAAAGCTAAAATTATCTTATTTCCTCCACACTATCGACTTATAGTGATGGCCAAACTTCGGCCAGGTCCGTCTGCGAACAGGCAGATTGGACTTTTAAAAAGTCCAACGTCCACCTGTTCACGGGGAGATTCAAAATCCCCGCCTGTTCACGGGAATTTGAATAGAAAAAAAACTGGTACCTGGAACGCGCAGTTCCCGGTTTCGATATCCGGACGTGACGTCACTGGCGGTTTAAGATGGTTTTCTTTCACTAGAGACTGGGTTCTCTACCCGGTTTCTAGTGAAAATGTCTTCCACTAGCCGATCTTTCTGCCTTGCGGACAGTTCAGCCATCACTGTTGATTTATATGCCCGAAAAGTTGACGCAGACTTGTCCATTGATGTTTTTTAAACAAAGGGAAATTTTCTCAAGGGTACCCTAAGAACTAGGGGATTTAAATCTAAAAATAAATTTTTGGGGGTATTTTTCCACTTAAGAGTGGTATTTTTTTTATGTCTAAAGCTGTATAGATGTGCCGATTCCCATGCGCTCCCGCCGAACGCATAATGGTCACTCGTCTGCAACTACAGGGGTACCCACCTTGAGGTTTTGACCAAAAAGCTCCCTGTTGTAGGCAGTTAACTTGGAGGGAACTCCTTCCCCTCTAAGTTAATTGGCTACAATCTGACGGGAATCGCCTGTGTTAGTGAAGCACACAGGATTCCCGTCAGTTCAGTAGTTCTGTAGTCTGCTACAAGCCGGCCATGGATCGAGACGTCTGCGGCCAGCTTTCCAGCTTGAAAATTGCTGGTGATTGCTAAAATTAGAGGGCTTTCAGTTTACCAAGCTTCATATGCAATGTAAGTAATAGAAAGAGCAATAAAGTGCTGACTTTAAATTTCTCTGCCTACAGTCATCATAATAAGTGATGCAGTCTTCTCCTTTAAAGATAGCCATACAAAGGCAGATTCCTGCAGATTAACCACTGTGTTTGTTCCCGCCAATCGCCCCCGGCGATCTCTCGGACAAAAATCATCTGCGCCCACCTGTCGATATCGAGCAGGAATCTCCCGCATGTCAGATTGAAGATGGGGGTATCATTACGCTGCAGTCTGTCCCTCATCTATCAAGGGGGAATGGACAGTGTATGGTTAGCTTTAGGATGTTAGTTACAGGGGCTTGCAAAATAACTTTTCCACATTTTGTCACATTACAGCCATGAATCAATTGTATTGGAATTCCATGTGAAAGACCAATACAAAGTGGTGTACATGTGAGAAGTGGAACGAAATTCATACATGATTCAAAAAATTTTTTTTAAAATTAATAACGGCAAAGTGGGGTGTGCGTAATTATTCAGCCACCTTTGGTCTGAGTGCAGTCAGTTGCCCATAGTGCACCTGTGTGTAATCTAATGTCAATACAAATACAGCTGCTCTGTGACGGCTTCAGAGGTTGTCTAAGAGAATATTGGGAGCAACAACACCATGAAGTCCAAAGAACACACCAGACAGGTCAGGGATAAAGTTACAAAGGTACAAAAAGATTTCCAAAGCCCACGGAGCACTGTTCAAGCGATTATTCAGAAATGGAAGGAGTATAGCACAACTGTAAACCTACCAAGACAAGGCCGTCCACCTAAACTCACAGGCCGAACAAGGAGAGCACTGATCAGAAATGCAGTCAAGAGGCCCATGGTGACTCTGGATGAGCTGCAGAGATCTACAGCTCAGGTGGGGGAATCTGTCCATAGGACAACTATTAGTCGTCACTGCACAAAGTTGGCCTTTATGGAAGAGTGGCAAGAAGAAAGCCATTGTTAACAGAAAAGCATAAGAAGTCCCGTTTGCAGTTTGATACAAGTCATGTGGGGGACACAGCAAACACGTGAAAGGTGCTCTGGTCAGATGAGACCAAAATGGAACTTTTTGGCCAAAATGCAAAACGCTATGTGTGGCGGAAAACTAACACTGCACATCACTCTGAACACACCATCCCCACTGCCACATATGGTGGTGGCAGCATCATGCTCTGGGGGTGCTTCTCTTCAGCAGGGTCAGGGAAGCTGTCAGAGTTGATGGGAAGATGGATGGAGCCAAATACAGGACAATTTTGGAAGAAAACCTCTTGGAGTAAGCAAAAGACTTGAGACTGGGGCAGAGGTTCACCTTCCAGCAGGAAAACAACCCTAAACATAAAGCCAGGGCAACAATGGAATTGTTTAAAACAAAACATATCCATGTATTAGAATGGCCCAGTCAAAGTCCAGATCTAAATCCAATCGAGAATCTGTGGCAAGATCTGAAAACTGCTGTTCACAAACACTGTCCATCTAATCTGACTGAGCTGGAGCTGTTTTGCAAAGAAGAATGGGCAAGGATTTCAGCCTCTAGATGTGCAAAGCTGGTAGAGACATACACTAAAAGACTGGCAGCTGTCATTGCAGCAAAAGGTGGTTCTACAAGGTATGGACTCGGGGGCTGAATAATTACGCACACCCCACTTTGCAGTTATTTATTTGTAAAAAAAATTTGGAATCATGTATGATTTTTGTACCACTTCTCACGTGTACACCACGTTGTATTTGTCTTTCATGTGGAATTCCAATAAAATCGATTCATGTTTGTGGCTGTAATGTGAATGTGGAAAAGTTTACTTTTGCAAGCCACTGTATATGATGGTGAATTCTTTTGGTCAAGCAGTACGGTTCAAAGTAAAGTCACCTGGCTGATCTTGGGGAAGTGATTGGTTCTATTATTCCTCGGATGGCCATAGATAAAGGCACTGCCTTTCAGCATCAACCTTACATTCCTTAGTAGTAGTGTTAAAAGACTTTTAGACCAAGGGACAATTTTATTGTATTGATAGTGTGTGATTTATTTAATAATTTACATTGAGTTAGCAGTCCAAGTCCACAATGAAAACATACACAAAGGGTATAACTATTGAAATTCTTATATCATCAGATGCTGTTTATATGGACCAGTCCCTGGCAATTAGTAATGGCAGTTGTGAAAATGCACCGCTATATGAAAGACAAGCTTCTAATTATTATAGATATTAATCTTTTAGCTTATAACTGTTTAGGGATTGTAACATAGCTGGTACACCCTAAGTATGATAAGTAAAGCACAGATCTAGTGATCAAGAGCAAATAAGGTGACATTGAAAATGATCTTAGAGGGGTGGCTTTGCTGCAAAAATGACTATTTGATATGTCTTTTTTTGTCGAAAGGTTTAAAAGACAAAGGAATAATACCTTTCTGGTGGGAGGTTCTGAGGGAGCAACCTACAGTAAATATCTGAATAGTGATGGCGCGAACCCGGATTTTGCCGTTCGTTAACGCCGAACGCGAACTAGCTCAGAAGTTCGCAAACCCGGCGAACCGCCATAGACTTCAATGGGAGGCGAATTTTAAAAAACAAAGGGACCCCTTT
>CM070038.1:73608599-73640619 GCA_036250615.1 Ptychadena robeensis
CCTGCTGACTGTGACTCACAGGGTCAAAGTTTCACCAATGCAAAAAGATAGGGGGCGGGTTGAACTTGCCATATGTCCGCAAAATAGCGCGAACACGAACATGCGATGTTCGCCGCGGATAGTCCGCCGGCGAACAGTTCGGACCATCACTATATCTGAAACCACCCGTACCTTTTTTCGTCTATTGAAGAAGAAGTGAAATTTTTTTAAATTTAGGTCAAATACAGTAACAAAGCAAAAACATTTTGCCACCAAGTCCAAAACTGAGATTTTGGCTAGAGTTGTGTAACTTTTTCTCTCCCTACTTAGCACTCCTTCCTTTACCACTCCATTCTCAGCGGAACATTCCCAGCTAATGAATGCCCGGAGGAGAGCATGTACTGTACAAGTAAGACACGTATTTTGGGACTGCTCACGGATATATTGGACCTCTCTAGCAGAGATGCCATACATGAAATGCTTGTTTTACTAGCAACACCAGATTCCTCATACTGTATTACTCAAATGTTTTAGAAAAGGCCCAAGGCAAAATCATCTTAAGGACAAATACACAGAAATGTCAAAGTGACACTGTTCATAATATGAACTGCACCCACAAAGCCAGTGGTTCCCAAAGTGGGGGGCGCAAAGAATTTCTAGGGGGGCGCGGGCCCTCATTCTTAACATGCGTTTGAATAGGGAGGGTGGGGGCTCAATATTGTTCCTAAATAGAAAAGAGGGACCCTGCAAGGAAAGTTTGGGAACCACTGCACCAAACAAAAAATGCATCTAAACCAAAACCTAGATAAAAACCTTATAAGAAATAGTACAAAATATATAAATATGTACAGATATTACCACCAGTATCTTTCAGTCAGTACAGAAGTCTAATGCCATAGTCTATATACATATATATTATGCATATAATTATGTAAATCATCTTAGAACATATTTTTCTCTATTTTACTAGTTGTTTACCAGTTGTGGCTGCTGAGGAGCTCTGTGCTAAGCCTTAGATCTTATATTGCAGATATATAGGTGATTTGCCAAAAATTTTAATATCATCCAAAAGTTCCTGTATTTCAGTAATTCAATTTAAAAGGTGAAACAAATATGAAATATACTGATTAACTGCAAAGCGAGCTATTTCAAGCCTTTATTTGTTATCATTTTAATGATTGTAGCTTACAACTTATGAAAATCCTAAAATCTCTGAAAATTTGAATATTGTGAAAAGGTTCAATATTCTAGGCTCAAAGTGTTTGACTCTATTCAGCTTATTAATCCAAAACCCCTGCAAAGGGTCCCTGAGCATTACAATGGTCTCTTAGTCTGGTTCAGTTGGATTCCCAATCATGGACTGCTGACCTGACAGGTGTGCAGAAAACCATCATTGACACCTACATAACAAGGGAAAGCCTCAAAAGATAATTGCAAAAGAAGTTGGATGTTCCGAAAGTGCTGTATCAAAGCACATTAATAGAAAAGGGAAATGTGTGGTGCACAAGCAGCAAGGATGACCGTAGCCTGGAGAAGATTGTCAGGAAAAGGCTATTCAAGAGTGTAATAAGGAGTGGACTGAGGCTGGAGTTAGTGCATCAAGAGCCACTACACACAGATGGATCCTGGATATGGGCTCCAAATGTCATATTCCTCTTGTCAAGCTGCTCCTGAAAAACAAACAACATCAGAAGTGCCTTACCTGGGCTAAAGAAAAAAATAACTGGTCTGTTTCTTAGTGGTCAAAAGTCCTCTTTTCTGATAAGAGCAAATTTTGCATCTTCCAGACCCAGAGTCTGGAGGAAGAATGGAGAGGCACACAATCCAAGGTACTTGAAGTCCAGAGTGTCCAGTGTCCCCACAGTCTGCGTTGATTTGGGGAGCCATGTCATCTGCTTGGAGAGAGATGAGATACCGAACAACGGTCAAGAGCTGAAGGCCGCTATTAAAGCATCCTGGTCTTTTATAACCCAGTAATTGATGTAAAACAGGCCCAAACCAAGTACTGAGTACATATGCATGATTATTTTCAAAAATATTTATAATTTTTCTGAGATTTTGATTAAGTAGATTGTTGCACACTGGGCTAAAAAAAAGAAATCGATCTGTTTTGAATCTATGGTGGTAAAAACGATCCAAATGTAATATGATCCAATTTAATACATACAATTGTATTTCAAGTCAATCTAACGAATAATTGAACTGTGTATGCCCAGCTTTAGAATCTAACAGTGATACTTGTTGCCTGTTTTTTGACAGACACTGATATCATTTGGTGGTTTGGCTTTCAAAATGATTCAGTATTCTACATATTTAGAGTGTTTTTTACATTTTATCTATTAATAAAAAAATAATCAAATATGACATAGAGATAACCTATAATCTCCTGTGTAAATGAGCCCTATGCCTTTTCCTTGATAAAATGGAGATAATTTCAATGTAATTTTATATATGTATACTGTATTTTCGCACTATAAGAGGCACCTGACCATAACATGGACCCTTAAGTTTTGGAGAGAAAATTAGGGGAAAAACCTCAGCCACCCAGACATAGCCGTTCAGATATCAAGTGAATATACAGAATGTTCCAGCAAAGTAGGCAGGACTGAACCATGCAGTATTCACTCTGTAGTGAAGGTAGTGTTCAGGGCTGAAACTTTAGCATATGACTGTACACTAGCAATACCCATACTCTGAAAACGCTGATCAGCTTATGAAGAGACACATATTACAATATGGCACTGAACAACTTACCCATGAGCAGCTATTTACATATGGGAGGAGATATGAGTCACAAAATGTATTTATTGTAATGCAGAATGTAAATACTCAACTCATGCTATCTAATTGTAAAATGTGTCTCTCCATAGTTTGGTCTGTATGTTCAGAGAATGGAAAGTGCTAATGCAGATAAGATCTCTTCTTGGCAGTGGATTTTTGGCTTGGCTGGAGGGAATGGAACAAAATTCTGCCTCATGTAATGCATAGGTATTGCTCCCAGAATGGTTGGGACTAAAAATATGAACTGCATGGGACTATAAAAATGTTAATATATTTGGACCATAAGACGCAGGGACACGTTCCCATTGATTTTAATTGTAAAAAAGTGTGTCTTATAGTCAGAGAATCTTAACGATTTACCAGTGGACTACCGTGCAGTGGCCCTTCTCAAAATGCTGCAAAATGTTGCCCAAAAGGAATTAAATGATGATGGTAGAAGGAAGTTAGTGTCCAATTGCTTATCCCTAGTCCTAACTCCACGAAAACCTAGCACTATGAGCATGAAATGCTTGTGGCATGTACTAGTAGGCCATATGCTTAACATTACAATTTGAAGTACAATATTGTGTTTTATTAATTCTTATAAAGTTGGATTCCTTATTCTCTTATCTTCTAGTTCTCAAAGCAATGCAAGAAAAGGATAAAAACATACACGTTCTTTCTATTCTTCTAATGCAAGGTAATGTTCATAGTCATGGAATTTAATTGATTTAACACACTGGGTTGAAATCCACTTAGTTGTAATCTAAGAACAAGACATCTCCCAGCACCGTATCTACAGTATTACGTTTGTAATTCAGTTTCCTGTTTGCTTCCTTCTATTTTGCTGTCTAGCAGCTAATGTTTATCTATTGTTTATATGACTTGTATTTCTAGAGTGTCCTGTTTCTCTGGTAACAGAATACAACTGACTCAGTCACGTATTGTTTATGTAAATGTATTGTATGGAGTTATAGTGTCCTTATCAGTATTTCCTATTTGTAATTGCCAATAGAGCAGCTCATTTGTGTGGTTCTCGTACTTTATAGCATATACTTTTTTAGGCTTAGTTCATAGGTGGGGTTTCAGGGACACGAGCTTTCCAGCTTACTCCCACAATGTGATGACTGCATGGCTAAGGGCTTGTTTCCATTATACGTCGGGACCCCCCTCCGCTAACCGCATTGCTTGGCGGAAATCCTGACATAGCACATAGAATTTGCCTGCTCGGCGGATGCTCTGTTTAGACATCCGCAGAGGATCAACGTACTTGACTACGCTCTGCCTTGCATTGGCGGAAACGCTCAGTGCAGTGAAGACACAGCATCCGCCGTGCAGGTAAGTAAATGTGCTACGCCGGGATCCCCGCCAAGCAATACGCTTAGCGGAGGTGGTCTCGGCGTATAATGGAAACATAGCCTAAATAATGAGCCTATCATTTGTTTATGGGAGGCCAAACCCTTCCTGGCGACTATAGGCATGACTTCTCAAATGTGGACGTGGTTCCCAGGAGGTTGAGAATGGGAAACAGAGACCTCCTAACCACCCATTAGTACTTTGCTTCTGCTATTAACATAGAAGAATGTTTACAACACAATTTATGTACATTTTACATTTTATACATTTAATCTGTTAATTTTTTGTTGTTTTAAATATAGAACCTTTTCATTGTGGAGTTTCACCCTTTTACATTCCTCACTTTGACCTCAATACTATGGTCACTGAAGTAAAAGGATCCATAAAAAAAGGTTAGACGGCATTTTCTAGAAGGAATGCTTTTAATTATAACCGTTATCTTCATAAGGAAATGTGGAGCTTTAGATATAAGTAAATATTTGTAAAATGTGGGTGTCTCTACTGAAGGTCATGTTTCTGTTGTTAAATTAACAAGGGACCACTTGAATGGCTCTTGTAATTTATAAAGAGATTGTTATACATTCGGCCGGGGGGCCCTTGTCTTTCTAGGTTTATGAAATCTCCCAGCAGGGCTATGAGGTACATGATGAAACATTAAAAATGATAATAAAATAATTAAATAGATGGAAACATTTAAACCTTGGGGCTAAACAGTACAAACAATGAAAACATTAACCATTATCTGCTTTTATATACAGTGGGTACGGAAAGTATTCAGACCCCCTTAAATTTTTCACTCTTTGTTATATTGCAGCCATTTGCTAAAATTGGTTCTTTTTTCCCCTCATGAATGTACACACAGCCGCCCATATTGACAGAAGAACACAGAGTTGTAGATTTTTTGGCAGATTTACTAAGAAAAACTGAAATATCACATGTTCCTAAGTATTCAGACCCTTTGCTCAGTATTTAGTAAAAGCACCATTTGATCTAATACAGCCATGAGTCTTTTTGGGAAAGAAGCAACAAGTTTTTCACACCTGGATTTGGGGATCCTCTGCCATTCCTCTTTGCAGATCCTCTCCAGTTCTGTAAGGTTGGATGGTAAACATTGGTGGACGGCCATTTTTAGGTCTCTCAAGAGATGCTTAATTGGGTTTAAGTCAGGGATCTGGCTGGGCCATTCAAGAACAGTCACAGAGTCCTTCGTTATTTTACTTAGGGTCATTGTCTTGCTGGAAGGTAAACCTTCGGCCCTGTCTGAGCTCCTGAGCACTCTGGAGAAAGGTTTTGATCCAGGATATCCCTGTACTTGACTGCATTCATCTTTCCCTCAATCGTCCTGTCCCTGCAGCTGAAAAACACAGCATGATGCTGCCACCACCATGTTTCACTGTTGGAACTGTATTGGACAGGTGATGAGCAGTGCCTGGTTCTCCACACACACCGCTGAGAATTAAGGCCAAAAAATTATATAGTGGTCTCATTAGACCAGAGAATCTTATTTCTCACCATCTTGGAGTCCTTCAGGTGTTTGTTAGCAAACTCCATGTAGGCTTTCATCTGTCTTGAACTGAGGAGATGCTTCGGGCTACTCTGCCATAAAGCCCTAACTGGTGGAGGGCTGCAGTGATGATTGACCTTCTACAACTTTCTCCCATCTCCTGATTGCATCTCATAAGCTTAGCGACAGTGATCTTTCACCAAGGCTTCTCTCCCCCTCAGTTTGGCCGTACGGCCAGCTCTAGGAGCGGTTCTGGTCCGTCCCAAACGTCTTCCATTTAAGGATTATGGAGGCCACTGTGCTCTTAGGAACTTTAAGTGCCACAATAATTTTTTTTGTAACCTTGACCAGATCTGTGCCTTGCCACAATTCTGTCTCTGAGCTCTTTAGGCAGTTCCTTTGACCTAATGATTCTCATTTGCTCTGACATGCACTGTGAGCAGTAAGGTCTTATATAGACAGGTGTGTGGCTTTCCTAATCAAGTCCAAACAGTATAATCAAACACAGCTGGACTCAAATGAAGGTGTAGAACCATCTCAAGGATGATCTGAAGAAATGGACCGCACTTGAGTTAAATCTAGAGTGTCACAACAAAGGGTCTGAATACTTAGGATCATGTGATATTTCATCGGGGCAGTGGCAGGAAATTTGGAAGTAAATCGCACGAAAACAGTTTTCTACGGAGAAACGGTTTTCAGTGTGATTCTCCAGATGTGATTCTCCAGATGTGCCCCTTTGAAGTTAACCCTCTCTCTCCTTGTGTGTTGTCAGCAGGTCCATCACACAAGGGGAGTGCCATAGGGAATTGTACTGGATACAGTGATAACTGTATCCAATACAATTCAAAGTAAAAAAAAGAACACAAAACACATTTCCACTTGAATGAAAATTGTATTATAAACAAAATATAAATACATACTGTTTTGAAATCTATCATACAAAAAAAGTATTTTGGCGGTTTTATCTTTTATTTTATTTAAAATGATACTTTTTATTAATTTTCTTTTTTTAATGTAATTTTGTTTGTATAGAATTGTGTTTCAAACATTTTATATTCTGGATGTCTACTAGACCCTTGTACAGACATATTTTGGGAACAGGCCTACAACAAAAAAACAAAATTCCATTTAAGTCTTTGGTGCGGTTTTGTTACAGAAATCTGGAAACTCACAAGAGCTCTAGGGAGGTTAATATTTGCTCCAGAATCCTGTATGCATTTACAGAGGTCAAATGTTTCCTGTAGTTTTTGACCAGGTTTGCACACACTGCAACAGGGATTTTGGCCCACTCCTGCACACAGGTCTCCTCTAGATATGTCAGGTTTCTGGGCTGTCACTGAGCAACATGGAGTTCCAGTTCCCTCAAAAGATTTTCTATTGGATTAGCTTGGCCACTCCAGAACCTTTATATGCTTCTTACGGAGCCACTCCTGGCTGTGTGCTTCGGGTCATTGTTATGTTGGAAGACCCAGCCACGACATCTTCAATGCTCTGACTGAGGGAAGGAAGTTGTTGCTCAAAATCTCACACAGCCCTATACTGCTTAATAATTCAGTGCAGTCATCCTATCACAGAAAAGCACCCTGAAAGCATGACATTACCACCCTCATGCTTCACATCCTTCTTTTTCTTCCAAGCATAGCAAGTGAAGTTTAAACCAAAAAGTTCTATTTTGGTTCTGTGACCACATGACTTTCTCCCATGCCTCCTCTGGATCACCCAGATAGTCACCATCAAACTTTAGATGGCCCTGTACATGTGATGACTTGAGCAGGGGAACCTTCTGTGCAATGCATGATTTGAAACCATAAAGGTGTAGTGTTCAACTGACAGTGACCTTTGAAGCTGTGGTCCCAGCTCTCTTCATGTCATTGAACAGCTCCTCCAGTGTAGTTCTGGGCTTTTTCCTCACCTTTCTTATAACTATATAATGTTATCGCCGTCTTTAGCCTCTTTCATTTTCTATCAATTGCTCCACAATTTTGTCTCTGGTGTCTGTTGACAGCTCTTTGGTCTTGCCAATGGTAGTATTTGAAATCTGACTGACTGTGGGGTAGACATGTGTTTAAATAGCTTTAAATTAGTAGTCAGGGGCTTCTAATTTATATTAGTGAGTGAAGTAGAGGTGGACTTTTTAAAGGCACAGTAACAGGTACTTTCCATTTACCAAAGAATTTGTTTAAATGAGTTACATGCAATATTCCTTTACATTATTTTGCAATTCTGGCTTTGAGAAGCATTGATTTGCCTTTCACTTCCTCAAGGAACTACTCCTTGTAAATTTTGCATTCACACAGGTATGAGGAAAAAGCTACTCACATACAAGCAAAACACATTGAGATCCAGGGTATTGGTAAAGTTATGATAAGCTTTGTATTTTCTCCAATTCAAACACCAAATTGTTTTTGAAGATTGAAAAACCTCAGCTAACCAATAGCAACTGTTAAAATATTCTTCATGTATAGTAACCAGCAAGAGATATATAATTAACAGGATCATCACAAAAAAATGTTGCATATATCTGCGCTATTAAGGGGAAATGGACTAATGCCTACACAGTGAAGCAATTCATTCTGTTCTATAAAAAAAAATTATCTTGGGCACACTCATGAATAAAGACCAGTTTACACTACAGCACTCTCAAAAGCATCTTCAGTTTCAATTCTTTCCATTTTGTATATCCCATGTAAGTGAATTGATAAAACCCAAGATCAAAAATGTTACAAGTTAATATATGGTATAAGTATTTATTTTATTATTTTATAGTATCATGGCAGGTGATAATTTTTTTGAAAACCAATAATTCTAAAGTCTAAATAAATAAAAGAGTAACCCAACTTCAAATCAGAAGTTACACATCTTGGCCAAGAACATGGAAACATTTGAGACATGTTTGAGAGACTTTTCATACTACATGCTCTGTGATAGCATTAACACAAACACATTGGTTGCATGTAAATATCCATTGCATGCTGGCTGCTGCTTGCATGCTGCTGTGTTACCATACAATAATATGGGAGACACTTGCTTTAACAAGCTGTGTTAGCAAGTTAAAGCACGCAGCACAGTGTGAAACACAGTGTGATAACAAAAACCGTGATGCCCTACGCAAATTTCGAAGAAAAGATTTAGCTTCTCCATCCAGACATTATTTCCACCTATTTAATTCCCAACTCTCCCTTCCCCTGAAAAATGTATGATATAAACTATCTACCTTAACCATAAAAGAATAGAAAGCAGAAGAACAAGGAATGACATACTCGCCTAGCAATAAATCAAGATCTTAATTATCATCGACTCTTATTCAGCAACTCCAGGGTGGACCGGTAAACTTCAACCTGTTAGGTGGCACAACTTCAATACTGGTGGAACAAGCATTTTCTCTGATTGACTAGATAATTGGCAGAGATTTATTAACCACCTCCAACCAAGCATTTGCCATGTTCAGCAGCTGATGCAGCTCCAAATAATTGGAACTTCAGGAGTAGCACTCATGTGTAGCTCTTAAAATGAAAGAAACTGGCCCGAAGTTTGCAAAAGCATTTCAAAGCACAGATTCCCTTAAAGGCCGTTATTACGGGTATATACGGGTGCACACATACAATGCAATTGTTATTAAAGCTGAAAAGCTCATCTCAATTTTTTTCAGCCTACAATACCCTTACACTAGGCGATAAACCTAAAGTACATTACCATCTCCTTTTCATCATGACTTTGTTCTAGCATTAAGTTATGGGTCATCTGCCGATGAACATGGTTGACAGTTTTGTCTCAGAAATCACCAGCGACCTCTGCATTCTAACTCACTGGATGTTTTCCAGTCTCTTGAGAACATCAAATGGATTGTTCCCAACAAACCCTCTGAGCTAAATATCTATATATTGCTATATTTTTACTGTTAAAATGCTATTAACATGTTGCTTTGCTATAAAATGCTATAAAAAATCTACAGTAAATTGTAGTGTTTGCAAAATTTGTATGTACTGTGAGGGTAAAATATTTAGCCTGCATAAAGCTGCCAGACTAGAAATAAATAGCATCAATGCAATTTCATGCAAAGCCAGAGAAAACATACATGTGTGTGCTTGTTGTGGGATGTGTTAACACAAAATGTGTCACATGTGCATTAACAAATTCCTTTATATCTTTTCAGTAGATATACTGCATGTATGATATAGTTTGACACTATATTTGAATAGACCTAAACCCGAAAAGTGTTCTAAAAATAGCAGATTCAGTTCCAGGGTGAATACTGTTTATTGCGTCTCTGGATTAGTGGGAAATGAGGGTGTATTTGTAAAAAAAAACCCACCAAAAACCCTTACTTAACGTATAATCCCAGGGTAAAAAAAATATCTTTTGCAGTTTACCCATACTTAGATCAGAGGTCAAATAAAATTTTTTATTAATTCCCGCATTCCTGTTTTTCATATATTATTTAAAAAATTATTGCCACCGGTAAAGTTTGATTTCCCATGTATTAAAGTATTATGCCAGCTTAAATGTATGTGATCTGTTGGGACCCCTGCCAAGCACTGCGCTGAACGTAGGGGTCCCGATGGATCATACAGCCCTGTGGAGACATGCCCTTAGGTTCAAAGTAAACCCCATGTCAGTATTCCAGAGAGTAGCTCAGGGTAGATTTTTATTACCAGTAGTGGTAACCCTGAGCTGCACTCCTCCAGTGGTGTACGTGTTATTCTTCTGTGTTGACGTCCTCTAGGTTCGTTTCTGGAGCCATTTCCAACATGTCAATAATAGTGGCAGGGAGATGGGGGGTGTCCATGCCACCCCTGTGAATAGGCAGCCAGAGGAGGAAAAAAATGCAAAGCAGTAATGTGGTAATTGCTTGGTATTTCCTGTATGACGTTTGAAAAAAAGAAAATGGTAAACAATGTTAAGCAAAGCAAAACAAAGCAAAACTTAAATTTCCATAGGTGGAGGTTCTTTGCTGTATCTGATGAGAAGGAAAAACTAGGTGTGTTTTCAGTAAATATGATCAAGGGTGACCGGCGACTTATATATTTATAATATATATATATTTATAATTTTGGGTCACTGTGTGTTTGATTTTGACACCACCACCGCCTTTGCTTTCTTTTTTTTTACATAGTTATCCAGCCACTAAAATAGATTCTTTTCTATGGTGCATATCTTCATTCCACTGTATCTGTAGAGGAGGAAAAGAAAACATACTGTGTTAATCACAAACATTTTGATATACAGCATTTACAGGTGTTTGTTTTTTTAGAGCAAAAAATACATAGGGAAGAGGTGGGGGGGGGGGCTGCATGGGATGCTGCAGTCATGTGTGAGCTGTATGGTAGGCAGCTGCCGGCTAACATCTTTCATCTATCTGTCTCTGCTGTATTGCTTATATCAGCAGGGCTCCGCTGATATAAACACTATAGCACAGATCCGGATCTCTCATCAGACAGCTTCTCCAGCACCCCGGCTTATTTTCTTGTCGGGAGAGCTGACACAGAGCCACGTGCCACAAGCAGCAACACTGATGCCCACCATTGGGGGAAGAGTTATGCCTCATCTTCCTCAACTTCTCATCCCTCACATCATGGGCACAAGCAGGATGGCAAAATATAAGGGCATTACACTTACCTGATTGTGCTGGAAGTGACGTAGCGGAGTGTCACTTTCGGTATTTCTAACGTAGAAGAGACACTCTGCACCAGCACTTCTGCATTCCAAATACAGGAATTGACACTTTGCAATGTCACTTCCGGGGTTGCAGATCTAAAAAGGTTGAGAGCCACTGCTTTAAAGTATATGGATTTTAAGCCACAGAAAATGCATATATTTTTAAGAAGCAAGAGTAATTGCAGCAACTCCTAAAAATAGAACCATAGGGTTTTTTTTCTCGTTGTAGTCACTTGTGTAATTCACAAGGAAGTAAAAAGCAAATAATTCCTGATAAAGCAGGAACGGTGTGAAAAGCTTCTCATAGGGCTTTGTTTGGTGGAAACAACTACAGGACAAATTTCAGAACTTTTTAGATGGTTTAGGTCGAATAAACCTTAAGAAACCTTTCTTAAAGTCTTTAATTATTTCTCCAACTTCCAATACAATGTGCAGGTATTAAGAAAAGCACAGTTGTCATACAGATATAGCTATGCTGTAAGCAGTGGGAGCTGGCCACTGGCATGACTTATATGGAGGCACATGTGGGTAATGAAACACCTGCACTTGAATTTACATGTCTGTGTTTCATCCTCATTTGCTAAATAAATAAGGCATCTCTCTCTTTCACCAGTGTATGATTGGCGCTGGAAGTCAACATTACTGTTGAATAATGAGCGGGAAAATACCTACTCTCGCCTCTTCATTGAAAACCATTATTAGTGGCCACTTGTGATATTGCACCCTTAACCCTTAAATTGCAGAAGCCTAGCAGATAAATATGGAATCCAGGGAACAGCAGGTAAATATATATTCTTAGGATTGTGGAGCACTTTGCCACCATCATACCATCTCAGAAGTCAAACTCTAATTGTATATATATTTTTTTATATTTTGAGTATACGTCCCCTTGAAGTAAGGGGAGGGCAAGGGAATAGGTTAGTTCTTTCTCTGTCATATGTGATGATCTTTTTAGTTGATTGTTTTATTGAGATTTAAAAATAAAAATAACAAAAACATAAAAAAAGAACTGTGCATTTTTATGTATGGTTCACAGCAATGACCGCAGAAGGATGTAAGCAAATCTCCATAGAAAGTCTATTTGGTCATTATATGTCGATTGTTGTAGCAAGATTAGTGAACCTAACTATTAAGACTTAAGTAATATCATAGCAATAATCATATATTTCCCATAAATCAATCTCTGATTTAACACACAAGAATTGCTCTTTCTACTACTCATGCCATCTGAATGTCCATTCTCTGGGCTTTGGGCCTCATGGATAAGTCAACATGGATTGGTCAAAATGGCCCACAGATCAATGTGGTTGTCCATAGAAAAAAAATATAACTTGGAAACATAGATATAATAATTTTTTCTATTATGTCTAACTACTGAATGTCTTTAAATACAACTATCAGTGCAGTTATCATCGGCTTTTTCAATTTAGTAAAAAAAAAACTATTAGAGGGAACATTACTTGTCCATCTAATCAAAGATTACTACAATGGGGTTTTTAAGGCTAAAGGGCAATGACAGAAAGTGGGTAAAAATCAATAAAAAAATGTTTTTATTACAATCACTGTTTTATCATTTTAGTAGAAACACGGTATATGGGACAGCTATTGACTTTAGTTATACTGTTTTTGCCGTAGTTGTACCTGCTCCAGGTTCTATTATCAAAAATATTTGTTGGTACATTACTTTACTTCCTTTTGGATCAATAGGTGTAATAGTTTGAAAGGAAAAGAACAAAGAGAACTAGTTACCAAAGGGAAACAATGCTGGTTATCTATATGTTGTACGCAATGACTTTTGTCTGAGACATGTAAAACATTTGCAACCTATGCTGGAAACTATAGAAACTGCAAAACATAGAGTAAAAGGCCCAGAGGAAGGTAAAGGTTCAAGTTACTAAGATATCTACAGTAAATGACATGAAATGTATGCAACAAAAGGAATTTAAACCAAGGATTTAAAATACCTGAGGTGGCCAGCTTCAGAGAACTTAGCGTGGCTGGAAACCATCCACTAGAACCCACATGTGAAATAAGCATAAAAAACTTGCTTGAATTTGGATTGCTACATACTGTTGTTCATGGACGCACATGTTGAATGTTGATCTGTGTTAGTTACTGGAACCTAGCAGCTACCCCTTTGGGACTTTATGTGTCCACATATCCATTGTCTATACATTAAACCATTCAGTTGTCACACATGAAATTTATATACTCTCCTAAAACATACTACCTCTCCACAGGGCCATAGGTGGCTACCGTGCAAAGGGCTATCCAGTTTGGGATATGGGATAACAGTTCTAAGCTAAATAACTAATACCTATTGTTACCCTTTACACCTACAGTACTGCAGGTGTAAAGGGTAACAATAGGAGGAAGAAGACTCTTTACCCTCACTGCTGGGGGATGGCACCAGCCTGCAAGGAACAGGAAAGCAATCCTAAGTGTAGTTTGGGGTTATTACTTTTGGAAATAAAATCTTCCCCAAGCCACACTGCAAGGTATACTCCACTAAAATTTCCCATTGGGGCAGTTAGGCATTTATCAAACCCAGACTCTTCCATCAGGCTGCCAGACAGAAATTAGATTCTTTATCCCTTAGAACATGTTTCCACTCCACCATGTCTCCCACTCCTGCATACGACGCAAACTATGACACTACCATGGCAACATGTACTGCCTTTTTAGATGGTGCTTATTCTTTCTTAAATGTTTGTCAATGCTGGCTGCATGTCTAATGTTGAATTTATTCTCCTATGGTAAAAAGTTAAAAGGAAACAACTAATTTCAGTTAACCAACTGATCTGATCGGTGTCACCTGGTTTTCACTGTCAGTCCAGCCTTGCTCAGAAATGTGTCAATTTATAATGTAGTCATCCTGTCAATGTATTCTTTTTTAATATTTTGTACCAATAGTTTAATCTCTTCATACCTAAAAGCCATGCCCTTTACATTTACGACAGTCCTTGACTCATAGTGACCCTACAACATGAGTCACAGACTTGTGTATATTGTTCTTTATTGTTCCTAGCCTTTACAGTCAGATGTGTCATACACAGGTAAAGATATGAATGTTTGCTTAACTTAGTGGTCTGTTCATCAAATCTGAGAACTGAAAGAAAAGCATGCAGCATTGTTGAAAAGAACACCATGCAAGTGGCAGATCAGAGGGGCAGAGAACTCTTCATTCTCTTTATAACAGGGAGTTTAGTCAATTTAGTCAATATGAACACAAGAAATATATGTCATGCTTATTGCTTGCATCGAAGCCAGGTATCACAACAATATGCAATTTTTTTTATTTTTAGCACCAAGTTTGCATTATAATTAAAAGTAATAGTTAGGTGCTATGGGAATCACATTCCTGTTTACCCCCAGCCCTGGAGTTCTACTTCTAACTGAAACACATTTGCATATAATTTAGCTGTAGACACTTCCACATCTTTGCAGAAATATGTCTCAGAAAAAAACATAAGAATGTCCCATTGAGTTGTTTTTATAGAGTTACTTATGACTAAAGCTGACCATACACCCTTAGATCTCTCTGTCAGATATCCTTTAGATCTACCAACAACTATGTAGTGCCGAGTCCTCTGTGATTAAACACAGGTAGACTTGATTGTTTAGAAAGTCCACATATTACATGGTTTTGGTAAAACAAAAGAAGATCTAAAGGAAATCTGACAAAGAAATCTAAAGGTGTATGGGGACCTTTAGGCAGGATAACTCCAGTACATTTCTTGATCAGAATAAAGTAGACTTAAGGGCCATGTAACACTAATAAGTGTCAAACAGCAATACTAAACACATAAGGGCGCATTTTGAGGTGCCTGGCTTTTTTTCATTTAACTGGAAGCTCAAGTGCAAGCGTAGCAAAAACACATACTGTAGCAAATTTTAAAAAAGGCTAAAATATACCACACAAATAATTAGTGTGAATGGTAATGTGTGCATCTCACACTTATGTGTATTGCCAAAAGTGCCTTAACTCATTGGTTATTCAAAGCCTCATGACCCACAAGTTTCTCATTCCTCTTCTACCAGAGTACTTCAAAGGCTGGGAGAGCACACCTGGGGATACTACATACATGGTTCCCAATAAATAAACTTAGGAAGCCAAGCATTTATTAACATATAGATGTTTAATTAAGGAAAGGTTTTGCTTGCCATTTCTGGTATATGTAAATTATTTCAAGTAGGCTTACTTCCCAACATGTTCTTAAATTTAAAAATACCTAAGCTATCAACACTCAACATTCTCATCTATCATATCTTCTTGCTGTCTTGTGTTATAGCATGCACCATTGAGAAGTGAAGTAAGCCTCACACTTTTATTTTAAAGCTTCATAATCATTTTGCACTTTTTAAAAAATCATTTTTATTCAACTTTTTTTAAAACAATACAACAAGATACATGTATTCAGCTATGACATAGCTGGTTCATACAAGATCATAAGTAGACATTGGTATTTAATGTCCATTTAAGCAGGTAAGTGTCTTTGGGTTAAACGTTGTTGGTATGTGGTATAAGGGTAATCTGCTCATACTAGACTGATATGATCACATGTACCAGAAAAATGAAGGAACAAAACAGGAAAAACAAAACAACAAACAAAACATATCTCTCAGCTCCCAAATAAAATAATACATAATAATAACTTAAGAGGCATGTGTGGAGAGATTACTCCAGGTAGTTTGTATAATTTACAAACTACTCACCAGGATTAGAATAAATTTAAGGAGCAACTGTAATGGCGTATAGAGAACCCCTCCCAGGGGCAATGTGCCTCCAAATGTTTATAATTAGGTATTATTAACCTAATATCTAACATGGCAAAATATGCACAACAGGTTGTAAAGGCGCACAATAGGGAGATTTGCACCTAGATCATGTGTAGTGTTCTGTAATTTAAATAGATATATTCTGGGTTTTTACTTTTTCAGATGAACAAACTGGAGGCACTTTTTATATTCAAAACTTTCCTCAACTGGAAATCGGCAGAGCCTTTCTACAAAGCAAAATTGTACTGTTTGGATTCCATAACCAGTACTGTAGTGGTGCTAGATATGCCCTGAACCAATTACCATCATATTTGTTTGCCTACGTGCATTTAATACTGTAGACATTTCGAAGTACAAAGACTGTATATAAATGGTCAGATTTAACCATTAAATACTCCCTAATATTCCAAGGTAAGATATCACCATACCTAAAGGCTAACAATGGTTTGTGGCATGCAGTAGGTTCTTTTTATTTCTCTTAAGACTTTTATATTATTCGGTGTAACTTTTTCCTGTAAAATAAGCTTTGTGGCTTACCCCCACTGGACTTATCTAACAATGGGTAGGTGCAAGGAAGCATACTGATATACACACACATATTATATTTCCTGTTCAGATCTTTCTCTGTGACTTCTGCTATAAAAAAACAAAAAACAGATTGTTTAAAAAAGTCACAAAGTGATCATTAACCCTCTGAGCGTTTCGACCATGGCATGTTTTTTTATAACCGTGCCACGGGCAATCGCGGCGGAGCACAATGTGCTTTGCCGCGATTGCCTGCCCAGCTGCAGGTAGTAAACATAAGCCCGGCGTCACTGGAGACGCCGGATTTACGCTGAAGAAAGGCGACGCCCCTCCAGTTAGACGGAGGTCTATGCCGCCACCTACCCCCGCCCCCTTCGCGTCACCGGTGACGTGATCGGGGGCGGACCCGGAAGCATCGGCATATATGCCGGTGCTCCCGACCGCCGTAAGAAGACGGCGAGACCTAGAGCGTGGCTCTAGTTAACTGGGGCTGAGTTTCATGATGCATGATGGAGGCTCAGAAGGTTAATAAAGATGGTGCCTGCAATGAGTGCTTCTGCTCAGCATTGGCCTGGGACCTGTACGTTCGTGCATATCGCTAATTGCACATCATATTGCACAAACTGGCTTCAGACATAGCGCTCAGGAGGTTAATTTACAATTTTCTCTTAGTATGGATTACCTACTAGCTCACCCCCCTTAATAAATATCTGCATTGTAATTACAATGCAGTTGCTTTAGACAGCAGGCTAGCAACAACTTTCTTGCAGCATGGTAAGTAAAACATCCTTATGATAAACAATACATGTTCTATTCTTTGCCACAAAATTCTCATTTGAATACTGATTATTTTTCTATTAACCCTCTGGGCGTTACAGGCTTTTCTCACAATTTTTTATGGCACGAAAAGCCGTTTCCCTCACAATTGCAGCGGAGTACACTGTGCTCCGCTGTGATTGCCGGCTCTCTGCCCAGCCCTCTACACACCGCCAGTGTCATATAGATGCCGGCGGTGCATGGGGAGGAGAGCGGCACCCCCTCCATTAACATGGAGGTCTATGGCGCCGCCCCCGCCCCCTTCGGTGTCACAGATGACGCCGGAAACATGGGGTCGGAAAGGCTCAGTGTGTCTGCGGCTCTTCTACAGGCATGGGCGCAGTTTGATTCACGATCAAACTGCGCCCTAACTGGCTTCGGGCATATCGCCCAGGAGGTTAATACATCTGTATTATGAGTTTTTGATTCATTCACTATTAGGGATGGCCAAACTGTCTGCAAGGCGGATGTTCGCATGGATGTTTGCATTTATTTCTAGCAGTAAGATCCAGCTGGAGGAAGAATATTTTCACTAAAGACGAGGTAGGGAACCCGGTCTTCTTGTGAAAAATCTGCTCTGAAAACCAGAAGTGACGTCAGTGATGCCACATGCGGCAATCGGAACCAGGATCATGCATCATAAACAGGCAGGAATTTGAATCTCCCCATGAACAGACGGACTTTGGACACCAATATGCCTGTTCGCGAACGGACCTGGCCATCACTATTCCCTATATACCATGGTTGAATCATGCACTCCTGACGATTTAGTTTTCACCTCATGCCTCAAAAGCCAGGGTTTGCAACTTGCACTTATCCTCCCTAGCGGTTGAGACGAGTCCAGCTCGTCCAGTGTTGACATGCTGAAAGTCATATGGGACTGTGAGGGTTAACCGCCATGAATTGCCGGCTTACATCAAGGCCAGAAAATTGAAGCCTGGGGAGATCGTTGCCTGGAAAAAGGCAAAATGTTGGCCCTCCGATGGCGCGACAAAAAAGACGTGTGCGTCATGAGCACGATCCACAACACGGCCATGGTCCCAGCCAGAACCAGGAGTGGACAGGACATTCGAAGGCCACAGGCTGTGACGGACTATAATCACACCATGGGAGGTGTTGACAGAGCCGACCAAGCAATTACTTTTTACCCGGCTGTCAGAAAACAACAGCGGAAATTTTATTTAAAATAAATTCGCCATCTCCTGGAGCAGTGCCTCTGGAACGCTTATGTGCTGCATAAGAAACAGTGTGAGCGGTCTGTACTGCACCATGACTTTATATGGCGAATGTGTGAAGGCATATGCACCAAATACCTCACACCACAAGAGACATTACGGCATGCTTCATATCTGGTGAACCCAGTACGGCTCACTGCTCGCCATTTCCCCAAGTTTCTGCCCCTAACGCCTAGAAAGCAAGAACCCACAAGACGGTGTGTGGTGTGCTGCTCTAAGACAGGCGAAGATGGTAAAAGAGTCCGCAGGGAAACCCGCAGCTACTGCCCTGACTGCAATGTTGCATTATGTGCTATTCCCTGTTTTGAGATTTATTACACACATTAAGTATTTTAGAGATTTATAGTGGTTTTAAATAAATGTATCTGTTTGACCTGATTTTTGTGTTTTCTCGTTAATTTAATTATGAAATGCAATTTTTTTTTACATAATTCTGTGTTTCAAACATTATTATAGCCAGGATGTCTATTAGACCCGTGTACGGACAGGTTTTGGTAAGTTACAGGCCTACAACATAAAAAAAAAATTACATTAAAGTCTATGGTGCGCTTTTGGTACAGAAATCTGTACCTATGCAGTGCGCTAGGGAGGTTAAATAAACTTCTTTTGAAGATGGAACCTGAAGAGACAGACTAGATCAGACCTGATAAGGACAGACTAGACCTTACAATATTATTTCTGTGAATAGGAAAACAGTACAATCACCAGCACTTGTGTGGGAAGCTGATGTGTGGGAAGCTGATGTATATCAGAGGATCTTTGATGAGTTTACATGCGTAAAGAGGAAACACTTCTGACAAATGGCCCTTCCCTTTTTAGATGAAAAAAGATTCTTCTACTAAGAATCAGTTTTAAACATTTGGATATAGGCATGGTAGAAAAAGCTATGGTTTGTTAATGCCTAAAATGTTATGATAATGACAATAAGGCAGGTTATTATCTAATAATGTTATCAAATCCTCTATTGCAGGTCTCCCTCAAGAGAAATTTTTAAGGCATAAGTACTCATTAGCTGTTGGAGATCGTATGAATTTTTAAAACAGATTATACCGAACTGTAAAATACTTTACATGAATCTCAGAATTGGTCAGATCCAATGATAATACATAATAATGATTCTTATTTAGTGGAATGTCAAATGTCATCATTGTCACAATAGGATCTGTGTCATTTAAATAAACCAATACCTGCTGAGGAATTTTTTTCTGAAATTGCAGCTATTGACCTATCTCTTTATTGAATGCAGATCTAAAAATATTAGAAATGGTACCCGCCTATACCCGTTACTATTCACATTATGTATAAAGCCTCTAGCTGCCCATATTAGAGCTAACTCTAGTATTAGTAACTTTTTCAGGTTTAATATTTATAAGGAAATATTTATAAGGAAATAGCCACAAGACTGGGAGAATAGAAGGACTGGTTGTCAATCCTGTAAACACAAGGTAAGATATTCACACACTTTCAACTGCCCAGACCACCTGGCAGATGCAACATGTTGAGTTTACTGACTATTTGTACACAGGTACAAGAGCAGCATTAAAGAATGTGGTATAAGCATAAATGTAAAACTGCATCTGAATTGTTATGGAGAATTTAGGCAGAAGACATGGGGGCTTTTGGGAAAATAGAAATATATACTTTCTTAATACCTTTCAGATGGGACTAAATTAAATAACCCTCTCTAGGGTTTGAGATGACTGTTTGGGTTTGTCCCAAATGCTAGGTGAGCAGGAACCCGATATACCCCTGGAAATCTGCAATGATTCTGTAAATGTCATGGTGATGCCGAAACGGCTAGCGCGCTAAAGACCTCCATGGGATGGAGGGGCATCGGTCTCCCAGCTCACATCGCCAGCCTAATTGATGATGGCGGCGACCTGTACAAGGGCGAAAACTTTAAGAAGTTTATAAAAGGCGCGGTACAGGCAGAATGTTAGGGAGGTTAAACAATTAATTGAATGTGTGAAAGAATAGTGATGGTCAAAATTCTGCAGAATTAAATTCTTCAAGAAATTCAACCATCCCTGTTCGATTATAATCTCTACCGGGACATTTCTACCACAAATTTGAAACTTTTAAAACATCCAAATGAAGATGATGAAAGTGTGAAATGGCACTAAATGTCTAGTCCTAGAAATAAAACAGACAGACCAGTTGTAATATTTTGAATAAACTCTGCTCTTCAACAGACCTACCTTTACAGTTGTAACAATGCCCCACTTGTTATCCATGACCCTTGAAGTTCTTTAGATAATGTGCATGCCCAACAGATTAATTAAAGGGATATTGATTTTATAAGCAGGTTGGGTACAGATTGGGTACAGGTCAAGGCTGTACCCAATCCAGCTAGGACTTCACTGAACATCAGCACTGAATCTATTACACTCACATCCACTTTATTAGGCACACCTTGCTAGTACCTGGTTGGACCCCCTTTTGCCTTCAGAACTTCCTTATCCTTCATGGCATAGATTCAACAAGATACTTGAAACATTACTCAGAGACATTGGTCCATATTGACATTATAGCATCACACAGTTGCTGCAGATTTGTCGGCTGCACATCCATGATGCGAATCTCCCGTTCCACCAGATCCCAAAGGTGCTCTATTGGAATGAGATCTGGTGACTGTGGAGGCCATTTGAGGACAGTGAACTCATTGTCATGTTTAAGAAACCAGTCTGAGATGATTCAAGCTTTATGACATGGTGCATTATCCTGCTGGAAGTAGCCATCAGAAGTAGCCATCAAAAATATGGGTACACTGTGGTCATAAAGGGATGGACATAGTCAGCAACAATACTCAGGTAGGCTGTGGCGTTGCAACGATGATCAATCACTACTAAAGGGGCCCAAAGTTTGACAAGAAAATGTTCCCCACACCATAACACCACCAACACCAGCCTGAATCGTTGATACAACGCAGGATAGATCCTTGCTTTCATGTTGTTGACACCAAATTCTGACCCTACCATCCGAATGTCTCAGCAGAAATCAAGACTCATCAGACCAAGAGACATTTTTCCAATCCTCTATTGTCCAATTTTAGTGAGCCTGTGCGAATTGTATCCTTAGTTTCCTGTTCTTAGCTGACAGGAGTGGCACCTGGTGTGGTCTTGCTGCTGTAGCCCATCTGCCTCAAGGTTCGTGTTGTGCATGCAGAGATGCTTTTCTGCATACCTTGGTTGTAACGAGGTTATTTGAGTTAATGTTGGCATCAACGAGGCATTTGCGCCCACAGAACTGCCGCTCACTGAATGTTTTCCCTTTTCCGGACCATCCCAAAAGATCAGCAGTTTCTGAAATACTCAGACCAGCTCGTCTGGCACCAACAACCATGCCACGTTCAAAGTCACTTAAATCACTTTTTTCCCCATTCTAAAGCTTGGTTTGGACTGCAGCGGTTCGTCTTGACCATGTCAACTTACCTAAGTGCATTGATTTGCCATAATGTGATTGGCTGATCAGTAATTTGTAAGCAGTTGGACAAGTGTGCCTAATAAAAAGGCCAGTGAGTGTACATTGGGGGGCATTGTTTGTAAGTGTGTTCTTTTTTAATTTAATAAATCTATTTACATTTTTATTTTGATAGAAGTTTTTTTATTCATTTAAAGTAATTTTTAACCCTTAAAGAGGTCCGGGAGACTATACTCATTTCATAGGTTGCTCAAATAAATCAGCCCTTAGTCTACATGCTGGAAATGCTTGCACCTAGAGAATATCTTGTGGGAAAGTGGAAAAAATGTACTCCTGCTTTAAAGCAGAGCATTCAACTCTTATAGTGTTGGGTAAGCCCAAATGCAAATGTAGCAGACTACTGCGAACCACCCAAATGCAGAATCATCCACAAAGAAAGCTAGCCAGGAGCCTAAGGCTCGGTGGAAGTCTGAGAGAACCAGCTAAAACCTTCAGTCACTTGCAGTAAACCAATGAAGAAAAAAAACTATACAGTAAGGGGTAATTGGCTTGGTGGGTGAACATAGGCTAGAGGTTGACTTGTCACTTGCCTGAGGTTGGTCCCAATGAATAAATTTATGTAAGGGCTGATGCAGAAGGATGAGTCTGTCAATAAACCTTTAGTATTCTTTTATCTTGACAGCTCAACAAAAATTGTTGACTGC
Organism: Ptychadena robeensis; assembly: GCA_036250615.1. Classification (NCBI taxonomy): domain Eukaryota; kingdom Metazoa; phylum Chordata; class Amphibia; order Anura; family Ptychadenidae; genus Ptychadena; species Ptychadena robeensis. The sequence goes on from CM070038.1 coordinate 73,631,333, forward strand.
AATATATTGTGATCATTGGCAAAAAGGGTCTGTACTCCTGTTGGGGTAGTTTGTTAAGCAATCTGATGGATGGATAGGATGGATAACTGAGCAGGAGGTCTGCCTGACATCACTGTTTCCTGTGGCAGAAGACACAATGGGGTGCCACTCAATCATTCACCAATGCCCTCCACAGAACAGAACTTGCACTGTTTTCTCATTTGTGCTAGTCACTGAGAAAATTACTAAATTTATGTTGCCAGGGGCAGGCAGTAGGGCTTAAACCCCAGGTGCCCACCCTTTCTTCAGCGGCCCTCCTCTGTCCTCCACTTTTTGCTTTAAAAGGATCCCAGTCAAAGACGTCTTGGCGAAGGATTGGCAAACAGGCGAGTGCCTATGCTTCCACTATACCAATAAATTGGGGATGATTGTATAATTTATATTGCGACACAACTTCAGAATAGGGGCACATAACATTTGAATCAAAGTTATACGCCCCATGGATATCATAAAAGGCTTTGATATATATGACAGAATTTTACCATACTACAGTGTTCCTTTAGCTTAAAGTATCATTGAAAACAAGTTTTGTAGCTATACCTGCTGTCATTTTTCATTATAAAAAAATGCTTATACAAGTCAGTATAGTGGGAAAATGTTATGTGCAGCCCTTTAGTGATGCTGAGGGCCGCACTTGTGGCCCTCCATATAAACCCAGTTGCCTAGCACTGGCTTAAACCATCAATTGAATGTGCAAGGGATGCCTACTGCCCAATGGTTTCTGCCCAAATGTAGGCTAAAAAGAGGCATTATAAGAAAGTATATTGAAGTATTCCTGGAAGAACAGGTTGTGGAATATAAGAATGCAGAAAGGCCAGTACAAAAATTCACAAGGACTACTACAGCTTCTTGTATTACTAAAAACTTCTGTAAGTTTAGTATAACATTGTGTATTTAGTGAGCATTCCATCTAAGCATGGCTGAGGCTGTTCTTACTGTTTTTCTCAGTTATAAACGAACATGACTAATCATCAAAAAATGAAGCAGAAATTTGAGAGCCATGAAGATTTAAGCTCTCTGCAGAATATAAAAAAACCATAAGGAAGTTTTCTCTGCTTATTTTTGTGTTTATATTTCCAGTGGGAAACAAAGATATGCAAAACTAATAGAACAATAGTCACAGATGAAATAATATATCATAAAATTAACAGATGTAATCTAGTAACAAAGTAGTGGAACAAAGTTAGATGCAATTGCAGAGAACATGGAGACAGGAGAAGATTATCTTAGCTTTGGTCTTCTATCCTTTAACTATACATTGATACGGGCACATAGAAGCTCATCTTATTGCATTATCAGCATAGGCATGGCCTGCCCCAACCCCCAGGTACACAAGTACCGTATTTTTCGTGATATCAGATGCACTTTTTCACCCCCAAAATTGGGGGCCAAAAAGTGCCTGCGTCTTATACACCGAATGCGCGACCCCTGCGGCCAAATTTGGCCGCCGGTGGTCGCACCTTGGCTGCCCGCCAGATCTCCCAGCACGGAGATTAGCTGGGGGAGCTGGAGGAGCTGTCAGATGTGAAATGCCGGCTAGTGCCGGCTCTCCCATCTGAACTGTGTAATTGCCTATGCCAGCCCTGAACTGGCATAGGCAATGAAGAGAAAAGTATAGATGAACTTGCATCTATACCTTTTCTCTTCTGTCCATGGGAACAGCAATCACTCCCCACGGACACAGTGAGAGGAGAGGAGACAGCCCGGCCCCCCCTCCTCCTGTAGATCAGTGTAGAGATGACGTGTGTTCAGCTGAGAGTGTGCATCTTATATGCCGGTGCGTCTTATATGGCGAAAAATACGGTATATCCTCTTTTGTTTTGTTTTAAGATCCTCATTGGTTAACTGAAGATGCATGAAAGTTGTAGCTGGTTATCCTGCATTTCCACTAGACTTACTTGCTTCGTACATAAATCTGTGATTTACAGTAGTATGAATGGAGCTAAAAAAAATAAAAGCTGGTAATGGGAATACAAATTAATAGTATTGAGCTCGAATATTCGAATTGCGAATATATTCTGCAAATATTGGGTTTTCAAGAATTCGCAAATTTCGCAAATATGGTGGCGGATATTTGACATTTCGAATATTCGTGATATTCGCCAATGGGATGCTTATTGGCATGGATTGCGAATATATAGCACATGTGACCATTCATTTTGAAGGTAATTAGGAGGCGATTATAATTGCGCAATATATTTTCGTCAATTCGAATTTTGCCTATGCCACTTATAACTTAGAAATTTAAAACTCTGTAATATGGTTAAACAGGGACAAGAACTTCATATGCCACTACGACTTTTACAATTACAATTCTGACCACTGACTGACAACAACAACCATTTTTCTCAACTCGATTTGATTGAACATTAATCGCAAAAGAATCAAAAGGTATATCACATTTGGTGTTTGCAATTCGCCCGATTTCGTGCAAAAAGTGATTTTTATCAAAAAATGGTTGTCATGATACAGGAAATACATGCAAATTCATTTAACCTAACACAAAACGATCGTTTATATCTATATGTATCGATTTTTGCCAGATTTGGTCAAAATTTACCAACATGTCTAATCACTTTTTGATTGAATTCATGTTTAATTGTGATCACTTTAAAGCCCCCCCCCATACACCTTACAATCTTACCATGCAGTCATTCTACCAAAACCATGTAATACGAGGACCTTTCTAAACCTTCCAATCAATATGTATTCTATCAGGGAGATATACTAGAGACACCATACTACATAATTGCTGGTAGATATAAAGGAAATTGTATGGAGTGATCTAAAGGTGTATGGGGGGCTTAAGTCGATCAACCCAAGTTAGATGCAAATAATTAATTAATTTCCATTTGATCAACTTAAAAAGGTCGATTGAAAGGAAATATCGAAGTGTGTATGGCCACCTCAAAAGAACTCTTCATCACTCAACAAATGTGTCTGGACTTCTTATCTTTAAGTCAATTAACCCTACACTATTAAGCCTAGATTAACAATACTAAATGTTATTTAGGTTTAAAAAAATACATAAAAAAAAAAAAAAAAAAAAAAAAAATAAAAGCTTCTGTATTTTTCGGACTATAAGACGCACCCAATGTTTTGGTGAGAAAATGAGGGGAATAAAACAGAAACACAGCCATTCAGATATCAAATGAATATACAGAATGGTCCAGCAAAGTAGGCAGGACTGAACTATACAGTATTCACTCTGTATTCCTCCAGCCAAAAGGCCAGTGCCAGGAGAGAGGTCTTTGCTGCAGCAGAGTGTCAGGGCTGAAACTTTAGCATGTGTCCATACACTAGCAGTACCCATACTCTGAACATGCTGATCAGCTTATCAAGAGAAACATTTTACAATCTGGCACTGAACAACTCACCTATAAGCAGCTATTTATATATCGGAGGAGATATGAGCCTGTGTTTCAAAATGTATTTATCACAATACAGAATGTTAATGTAAATATACAACTCATGCTATTCTAGTTGTAAAACGTGTCTCTCCATAGGCTGGTCAGTGTGTTCAAAAATGGGTAATGCTAGTGCTAATGCAGATAAGATCTCTTCTTGGCAGTGTTTTTTTGGCTTGGCTGAAGGGAATGGAACACATTTCTGCCTCCTTGGATGCATAACTCCCTGGATGGTTGGGACTAATAAAAAAAATATATTTTTCTTTACATATTCAGACCATAAGACGCAGGGACACTTACCCATTGATTTTAATAGTAAAAAAAGTAAATCTTCTAATCCAAAAAATATGGTTTATTAGCAGTTTTTCTCACCTGGTCTATGGACATTTTAATTACTAAAGGAGGTGTATATTAGGCCTGGAATACGTATCTCTATTACCCCCAATGAAGCCCCCCATACACCTTTAGATCATTTTGTACGATTTCCTTAAGATCTACCAACAACTATGTAGTATAGTGGCCTCCAATATAGATTACATATTCTTTGAAAAGTTGAGAAAGGTCCTCATATAACATTGGTTTTGGTAGAACCAAAGTTGATTGTACAAAAATTCTATGGTAAGATTGTAAGGTGTATGGGGGCCATAACTCTTCCTAAAGGTACGCATAGACATTTAGACCCTTGTCCATTTTGCCAGCGATCGATCACAGCATGGTGACGTCACCACGCTGCTTGCGGTCGATAGCAAAATGAACGAGAATTTATTTCAGAAGGTCATCATTAGAGACTTGTGATCATTTCTATCAACCTATGGAGGCCATTTCTCACTTCCATGATTTCCAATCGCATTTTTTTGTGTAGCCGATCTTTAGTTACATCAACGATCGATTGTCGATTGATCATCGATTGATTGTCAATTAATCAGATCCCGAAAATGGTGCACTTTTCGATCGATGTATGACTTATGATCGAAGACTTAGCCACAATCGAGATGCCTATGGCCAGCTTAAGCTATATCATATCTACTGCCCTAGTAAATGCATCTGTAAAGCTGGCCATAGACACTTAGATTTCCCTGAGAGTGATCTGTTATACAATCAGGGCATGCGATTGAGTCTTTAATCATGAGTCGTACATCGATCTGGATACGATCGATCGATATGTATACGATTTGAATAGGATTTTCTTGTGTAGCCGATCATGTGCATGCATTAATTTGTGAATGATCGATGGAAATCGTACACAATATCGAGACATCTATGGACAGCTTAAGCTGCAAGATAACTACTTTGAATAAGCCCCACTCTGGAGGCATTCACACTTTGCAAGTGTGTGATGTTGCAGATTTATTTGCTATTTTGTGGCATGCATTTTTTGTTTCTTAAGTGTTCCCTGGCTTAAATAACTACTACTATTTATCTTTCACAACTTTTTTTTATCAGAGATACTGATCTCGCAAACTCCAAGATGATTTATGTGCATTTGAGTCAGGCCAATCTTTCCTTAACCAGTGCTCAAATCTAGTAGTCAGTAGTGTTGAGCGAGAATATTCGAAATTCGAATATATTCGACGAATATCCATCATTCAAGAATTCGCAATATTTCGCGAATGTGCACGCAGATATTTGCAATGGTGGATATTCGTCATATTATGCTTCAACATTGTTTACTGGCATACATCGCGCCTTTTTGTGCGCCTTGCGAATGGATATGCGCAATACACACTTCGCTCATACTGGCTAAGATCACAGAATGAGGAAGAGAAGCTGCAAAGCTGCATTGCGAATCTTTGCGCACAGGCATGCGCAATGGAAGAACAGAATAGAACAGAACGCAATAGAATACAGACAAATCAAATTTTATGAATTTAGAATATTTCTTTGAATATTCACGAAAATTATGCAAATTCTAATATACCATATGCTGCTCAACACTAGTAGTCAGTGAATCTTTTCTTTATTCTTTGAACCCCAGTGTTACCTCATCTCTATATTACCTTAAATAATAAATACATTGTGGCTCCCCACGTATTGACGGTCGGCGACCGTGATGATTTTTCTCTAATCATGCTCATAGACATGAATGGAAATGATTTGCAATTGCGCATGCAGACAATCATAAATCGCATCAATTCATTCTCTATGGAGGCAATTTTTTTATAATGGTATAATTTTTCTTTAAATCCCCTGTGAAAATAGCCTGGTCAATTGCCTGGTGATCGCCTGCTGGTGATTCTGCAGGCGATTGAAAATCAGGCGATCAATCGCCTAAGTGGAAACATAGCCTTAGGGCTCATTTACGCATTTACAGTTGTTAACCACCTGGTAAGAGCCCAATAAGTGCAGCTGGCAGGCAGCCCAACATACCTGTCAAGGGGGTATTATCTAAACAGCCCCCAGTGCGTGCACAAGTGTGCATTAAGTCCATTCCCGCCCTGCTGTCTGCAGCCTGGATAGCGATCATGTAAATATATCCCTAAGGTAGCTATACACACATTAATTGAATATTCATCTCTACCCTTTTTTAGGGAGGTAAACATTTTGATTTGGTATAAAATAACTTTACTTACATGATGCAGTATCTCCATTGGTTTATACCAGGGAGAACAAACCTATCTTTAAAGATCTGTTCACAAGGGATTTATAAAAGAGACGAGCCACACGTTCCTAATCCCTGCAGGGGAAAAGCTAAATGTTGGCCATTAGGCAGTTGAACATTATCAGTTGCTCTTGAAACTTGAAACTGAAACTGTTTACAGGATTAAATGTTTATTGTGATCTATACATATCTTGAGTTGTGCAGAAATATGAAGTGTTAATGTAATTTGCAAGCAGCTTATTATTAAATGAATTAATGATGGGTACAAGTTTGAATACTTACTTGCACTTGTCCACTGTTATCAATCTGCCGTGAAGTAGCAGTAAGTAAATTTCACAAAATTATCCACACAAAAACATACTCTCCGATGTCCATACACACTGTGGCCAATTTCTAAATCGTTTTTACCAACCATTATGTCAAAAAAATAAGATGCCTTCAAATGTATATGTTTTTCACATTGCTAGGTAATCTTTGTTCAATATAGGCATATATAAAAGGCATACACACAATATCCAAGAATTATTATTTTTTTATTTTTTTAAAGATAAAAACAAATGAAGGTAACACATAAAAAGATTTTAATGATTGGAACATTCATATGACCAAGTGCAGTCCTTTTTTTATTTTTGCAATGCCTATAGCTGTCATTGTGGTGGAGGAACCTGTCTTACCTGTCAAATTCCTCCTCCCCCATTCCAGTAGTCCACCTTATAAAAAGAAGTGACAGCATTTCAGCCCTGCATTCCTCTAGCTTTTACAGCCACTGGACTGTTCTGGTTTGGTGACAGTAATGACAGTACAGCCATAGTAACCTACAGTGGAAGAAGCAGAAGTGTTGGTTACTGCCTGAATTGGAAGCCAACCCAGGAGCTGACACCATGGGTGTCCACTCTTTGCTGGTTATCTCTCTTTGTCTATTCATCACAATATCTGCAGAAGAAAAGGGTAAATATTATTCTTTATTGTTTATTTATTCCTACATAAGTTTTGTTAAATAGCTTAACTGATATTGGAAAAACCCAAATCTTACTTATGCTTTTAGCATGGATATTTCTTTTACATAACATGGCAATTTTAGTGCTTAGCACTTTTAATATATCTCTCTGAAATATCAGTAAAAGATTGTGGGAAACACATGAAAATATAACAGAATAGCAAAGAAAAAAAATTGGACAGTGGAAGACAGTAATTTTTATAATTCCCTAAATTCTAAAAATCTAAATTAAAGCAAGCTTTTTGTCCACCCAACATGTCTTAAAAGGCCACAGGTTCAAAATTGCTGGATTCAATTATTCTGATTCAGCATTTAATAAGAATTTTTGATCTTTCGTTAAATATAAACCTGAAAAATTCTCTAGGATATGACAAGGTTATTTACATTTAGCTTTGCTTTTTGCTAGAAATGTCAAGTTTAACTCAAGTAAATCAAATCATCATTTGTTTGTCATAGTTTTAATTATTATCATACAACTTAGGGACTTACAAAACCTTATGCCCCTCCTGTCAATGAATTGAACAAAAGAGCAGATTGTTATAACTAACCAGTTTGGTTTTAGGAGCATAAAATTAAGTTCAAGGTGGGTAGGGTGACCAGATCTGCAGCTTTGAAAGAACTTTGTGGCATAAAACATAGGGAGATTGAACTTTACATAGTGTGTTATTAGAGTTATATGGCTCAAGCATACCATAAAAACTTCATTCTCTACAAAGCATTTCTGTTGTGATAGCATGTTAACCTGTTCTACAAACAATAACCTGCAGAGATTACCTTTCTAGAGAAACCAGGCGTCAATGTTTTTTTTCTTGAATTGTTTTCTTGTATTGTCTCATTCTTAATATAATCAATTATTTGTGCTTGGAAAGTACACACCTGCTTAGTCTGTATAGAGACTCTAAAAATACAAAAACAATTTAATATTTCTCCCTCTCATAACAGATTTGTTGAACACATTTCACACAATGATGAAAACGTCTCTACTTTTTTGTGGCTGAAATTGTGAATGAAGTAATAACATTTTTAAGAGTATAAAGTTTAGAAATCTATTTTAGATAGAATAGTGGACAGTTACATTAAACACTCATATATCAAATATGGGTGCATTCATCAAAGGGATAGGAAAGGAATGTGGACAGCCATAAAAGCACTGTTCTTTCTAACCCTTTTGCGCTTGACTTTTCCATTAGAAAGTTTACTTATGATTTACTCAGTACAGGAAGTGTGGGGAATTCCCCCAATAAAAAACTGACAGAGGGTATTCATGTTCCTGCTAGGAGGGATTAAAGGGGTATGTCTTGTCTCTCTTTGATGAAGGGGATATCTGTGGCTCTCCTATATGGGATAAGAATAGTCTTTTTATTAGTCTTTTTATTATTATTTTATTATGTAAAGTTATTTACATCTATATTTACATTTTTGATTTGCTAGATTTATCTTCAGTTTTGCACAGTTACACAGTCTCTTCTACAGTACTGAAATTGCTTTATTTAACTTTACTGTGAATGAGAAGCTGTGGTAAATCAGAGCAAGGATGTCAAGCATCATCTGGTCATTTCCTCCCCAGCATTACTGTGCTTGACCTGCTATTAGCATCACATATGGACACTACCAAAATTAATTTGCATAAAATTTCAGCCTTCACACTGACATCCACCCATCAAACATTTGGACCAGATTATAGCTTACATCAAGACTAAGTCCTTGAGACAGTGATTCTGTGATATATGTGCATCATTTTTTAATGTTGACTTTAATATTGATGTTATACATACTTCAAACTGCAATTTGAAGTCTTCAACTAGTCTTTCAGTTCATCCTGAAAATCCTAGAATTCACCATAGCACTTTTATCAGCCAAAATTTTTTATACAATTTTCATAAAAATTTTGTCATATATATCCATCTCTTTAAGTGATGTAAAGTTGACTGATCTAATCACACCCTAAGGCTAGGCCTCTTAGAATAACAATAACAATAACAGTTTTTAAGAATATGATACAGTGTACAGTAATAGAACCGTTCTCTGCTATTTTAGTAACAATAAAATAAATTCTTTATAGGGAATTCTACCACTCACACTCATCACTTTCTCACAATTTTACAAGACTAAAGCTGTGAGGACATGTCAATTATTGAGTAATAATCTTTAGTGATGGTTTCGATTAAGTGTAGAACAAATGAGAGTAGTAAACAGAACAATCATTCTTTTCTATAGAGAAAAATGGGGGGGGGGGGGGGGGGGG
>CM070038.1:73640629-73660274 GCA_036250615.1 Ptychadena robeensis
ATGAGAAGGAGGTAACCTGCTAAGACCACCTCCTAAGAAACATAACCATGGTAGATCAACTTTGAGACACACCTATACAGAGCCTCTGTATGTATGTTGTAGCATAGCTATTATGAATTAAACTGTAGTTTTACTCTCTTAGTTTAGTTCTTAAGGTGTTTCTCCGTGAAACTGAATGTTGCTTTTGAACAAACCTTGCTTCCCTAATTTTTATATATAGTACCTTATGCTTTCTGTATGAAATTATCATTTTCTAGATAAGTAATTATTAATGGAAGTAAAGCTAGCCCCACACGGTTCGATTTTGGTTCAATCGATGCTCGATTAGATGAATTTTTTCATCGATTGAATGAAAATCGAGAAATGCCCACATGGTACGATTGTTGATAATTGTTCGATGAAGGCAGAAAAATGTATCAAATTTTGATCGGACATGTTGGAAAATCATCATTGATTGTGCCAAAATCGTTTTATAATCGTCGATGTTTGGGGTGTTTCTCCTGGATCGATTAGATTCGATATAATAACATAGACCACTTCAATCGTTTCCATACCAAAATCAACGATTTTAGTAATCTTTTTTAATCGAAATCTCACCGCAATCGCAAACTCAATGTGGGGTGTATGTTGATGCGATTAAAATCGATTTTCGATTAGACGATTGAATTCCTCGATCTAATTGAGCATCAATTGAACCAAAATTGAACCGTGTGTGGCTAGCTTAAGACTTATGCAAAGCCACTCTTCACCTTTCCCCCAAATATGATTTATGACAATAGAAATCAGGCACCCATTCTGAAGGAACTGGATGAGTGGCATATTTTGACCTTATTTTTAAATCCCCTTCTGTTGAAAAGAGTGTTTTGATGTCACCCTTTTGCAGGTTAATAAGTAACTTTGCTTTCATAACAAGACAACCTGAATGTTTGCCATGTTGCTATGAACAAAAATGAATTTATTGAGAAGCATTTCACATAAAACAACAGGGAGTTCTCCCATAAAGAACTGGTTAAAGGGTGGGGTATTCCTGTCAGCTATGAGTCTTAGGTAAATATCACTATTTACTGTATGACCCACATCTTTGGTTGAAGAGCCTAAATCAAGATTTTTCATATGGTCTCTGTATGGTCACCTTTGCCATTGTCAAAAGTGCCAAAAGTGATCCAGTAAACATGTAAAGGGTGGATTTGTATTGGTAAATGTATAAAGTTCAAAGACAAAATCACAGACAATAAAATTGTATATCGCTCAAAGCGGACCTAATCTCACATAAACAACTTGTGCTAATGTGTCTCAGAAGGTCATAATATCTCAAATATTTCACAATCTGGCTGTGTTTTCCAAGATGTAAAAGTTTCCTTTTACCTTATTTAGTTAAATTAAAAAAAATACATCCAGCCACAAACCTTAAGTCATTTACTGCCCAGTAAGTGCCATAGAGATGCCTAGTAACACCACGTACATCAGCTTACCAATCACATAAATTGCCACATTCAAAACCAAAGTTGAAGTTTACTTTAAAGGGGAAATGCATATGCCTTAAATTACATTTTAATGTAATGTTAACATGTTAATAAATATTTTTTATGTAATATACTAATTTATGTATGCATTTTGTTACATACATTAAGGTGTTCTCTTGAGTTAATTATTATTAATTATATAGTGCCAACATAAAAAGCAGTGCTGTACATTAAGTTAAAGATAATAATATTAATATGGTGTTCGGAATGTGTGTGTTTATGTCCAGCACTGCTACAAGATTTTTTACATTTTATTTTACAGTTAATGAAACAGTGCTTAATGGAAGTTGATATTATTCCTATTGTCATATATTAATGCTGTTGATTAACTTCAGTAAAGCCACTAAAATGACTTTTTATACTTTTTTGAAGAATAGCTATACATTAACCCATTTTTTTTATTTCTAACAGCACATTGTGTTTACAATGGTAATGTGATCAACCATGGAGATTCAGTGATTATTGACTGTTCAATCTGGTAAGCTTATGACATTTGGTAACATGATGTCAATTGTCTTTTTAAAACAAAAATATATCTCACCATAAGTAGGATTAAACAAGTCTAGTTGAATATGAAGCGCTAAGCTATACCATGATCCAAATGTTTCCAAACCTTTGCAGACATATTTAACTATAAATGCTTGGGGCTTTTAATCCAGGAAAAGTTTGACATGTTCAGTTAGCTCATCAGTAGTCACTATGAAAAGACAATCATAAATCTAAATACCTATTTAGAAAGCTCTAATGCAGTGGTTGCCAACCTTTAAAGAACCGCAACTCAGGAAGTGACGTCGCAAAGTTTCAGTTCCAGTATTTGGAACTTCCATATGGTCACTTCCACGATCAATTGTAATGCCCCCTCCCTCATATTTTCCCACACCGCTTGTGCAAAATATGTGTGGGGTAGAAAGGTAGAAAGGAGAGCAATGCCCCATCCCTCTTAATGCCCCACCTTGCTTTTGGGCATCAGTGTTTCTGTTTGTTAGTAGGAGCTCTGATGCTTTTGGTGAACTTGGAAACCCAAGGGGGCCCCGATCCACAGATTGAGAAACCACTGCTGTAATGGAAGTAGTGATTTTTGCTACATTGTATTACATATATTTTATCAGTAAGTCAAGAAGTGTTTCTTTATGCCACATAATTATTTAGACATTACTAGCTACATGCTTTTCTGGGGTGGCTATATAGTTACTAAAGAATGAAGCCAAAACAGCTGTCATATTTGTATATAAACAGGTTTCTTAAAATACAGTTTTACTCATGACAAACTCTTATTACCAGATAAAGTTGTGCTCAAAATATGTGTTTTTTCGTTAACGGTAAAGGATAAAGATAAGAACTAGGTTAATAATGATGTCTCAGATCCTTCTCTCAGGCTTAAAACTTTATGTATTAAGCCTGAAGAAGGTATCTGAGACATCCAGAAAGCTTGCGTTTTTAATGTCCTCTGATATAACTTGAGCTCCAAACTAGTTTAATAATGTTTAATAACTAAATAATGTTGTCTGACTTGCAATTTGCTTTTTGTAGTCCCAAGCCACAAGATAGCACACATAAACAAATCAGTAGAATATAGTATAACCAGAATTATATGAAGAGGGGGATCACAATGAGCCAAAATAGTCTTTTACAACAACAGATTTTTTTGGGGGGAAATAAATATATCTGCAAATATGAAAATAACATGATATCTTGATATCTAATTTAGGATCATCAGCAGAAAATCATTATTTTGTTTCCTTTGGCCAGTTGTGCACTGTGGCTTCAGATCCAATCTTATACCATAGAACTATTTGTTCTAAACTACATACAGCTGTTTCTTGCTTAGCCTTAATAACAAAGTTGGTGTTGGTCAGCATTACAATGCTATTACTTAGGCTATGTCCCCACATGCCGTGATTCCAATTGCGGCGGGGAGATGAGAATCATGGCACATGCAGGGAGGAACTTGGGGGGGGGGGGGGGGGGGGGGGGGGGGGGGGGGGGGCAGGACATCTTGCCCCACCGCACCTGATCACACCCATAGAGAATGGGGGAATGGGTTAAAATGAGATGTGTTTTTTAACCGCGTCCATTCATGTCTATGGGCGCAATCGCCCACGATCAAAGAGGTGGTTGAGCCACGTTTTAGATCTTGTGCCGAACAGGGCTGATCGCAGCTGTGGGGATGAGTCCATTCACATACATGGCCGCCATCTCCGTGCCGCGATAATAATCATGAGAGATGGCTATAGTGGGGACAAGGCCAAAGTCACAAAGGTTACTTGGTGTTCTACGTTTATGAGGTGTTGTTGGTTACCTCTTGTCACCATTCTGCCCACCAATAAACCTGTTTTACAGCATTTACGGTGATGTTGACAGCCATATATGGTAACTACAATTGTTAGACTAGACAATACTCAATAAAACTTTTACACATATAATTACTCAAGTTGTGTCTTTTTTTAACTCTGTAGCATTGTTCAATAACATTGAATGTTTTGACATTTTTATTTTCAATTTACAGTGAATGCTTTAATGGTGAAATTACAGATTGCCAAGAAAAATCAGACTGCACTTGTAAGTTGTTAGAATGGAAAGGCTTCTTTGAGAGAACCAGTAATGAATGACAATTGATAATGATATAATTTATTACATTCAAGTTGTTATGATGCAGTTGAATCTTTTAGCCAGATATATATATATATGGATTGTAATTTATAATATTGTATTTACTATACAGCTGTGAGTGTGTGCATGGAAGGGGTCAAAGGCTGCCCCCCGCGGCTGACACACACAGTGGAGTCAAACCCTCCAGTGTTTGTGGATTTGAGTACATGTACTTTTGCTTACTGTGTGTGTCAGACAGGCAGCCTCTAATATACTGCAAAACACACAGTGAATGGTCGTGTATTAGCTGTGGGCAGCATCTAACACCTTAACAACCTCCTGTAACTCAGCCAAGCTGGATTCCCCACTGGTTGAGCAAATCGCTGGCCAGACTATCCAGCCTCCTGGGTCTCCTTTAGCGGCCTAGACCTTCGTTACATCAGATGCACATAGATTTCCCGCTGATTTTAGGGAGAAAACTTTTTTACTTGAAAGGAAAAAATATGGTGATTCTCTTCCAGTCATGTAGGCTGTCCTTGGATTAGCATTGATAATGTATGTCTGGGCTGCAGGAGAAGGAAACTGCCAATAAAGAAAATATTACCTTTAATGAAATCTCAACAAGGTTTTTGTTACTACATAAGTACTCTAGCCCTAGAACTCCACACCCAGCAACCCACCTCTTCAGCATCAGTCTGATTATAATTACTATCACAGTCGATAATGCATTTTTCCATATCAGAGGACTTTCCTCTTAGAAGTGTGGAGGTTTATTTAAGAAAACTGATTCCATAAATAATTTTTGTGAAAAATTTTCAGAATTGTATTACCGATATTTTTTTGGTTACAGTTTATGATATATTATTCATTTAGTGCCTTTACTTGTTGCTCAGCTCTACTTGTTTCTATTTCAGCCAAGAGTTTGAATGCCAAAAAAGTCAGTGTTTCCACTAATTTCGAAGATGATCCAAATGTCTTTGAAAGCAGTGAGGGAAAGCGCATTAAACGAGGTGCCAACATGCTTTCACCTGGAAACTTGAAAAAAATGTTTGATTCTAAGTCAAAAGACTCAGGTATGTTTTAAAATAATTTATTTACCATATCTTTGTGTAGCTATGAGATCCCATAATACAGCTAGTGTATGGCATAATATTCTCATATATTAATCAGCATAAATGATTGACATTTGCCAATCAAATAGGTAACTACTAGGGATGGCATGGATTCTCCTAGTGAACTAGGACAACTTCATGAGAAGCCACTGATTAATTTAATCAGCTGATTGAGTCAACCTTTTAAGATTTCTTGATCAGGATCATTTGGTTATGTTTTATTTCTGCTTCCTGGATCAGCTAGTCAAAGCAGCCCTAAATCATCAGCTAATCACATTTAAGCAAAAATATATATACAGGCCAAAGATACCAAATAGTAACTTTTGTTAGTGTGCCACACCCCGAAAAATTCCTCAAATTTTATATTTTCAACCCATTCTCCAATTGAGGACATATGTAACTGTTCTCTTCTGTATGTTTTAAAGGGACTTACCCAACCTGTATTACGGTGGTCCGCTGTTTTGTTCTGTAATAAATACTTGTATGTTTACTTTATCATGAGTTTTTGTGCCTTAAAAACCCATCCATGTTCATAAGAAATTTATATATAATCAAATTTAACTTTTCCTGGGAGAACTTGCTATCTGTAGTAACTACCTGTGCAATATTTGATCTTTTATATCCAGTGAAACAGCACATATTGTTAAAGCTGGCCATACGTCTTTAGATTTCTATGTCAGATATCCTTTAGATCTACCAACACCTATGTAGTATAGGGTCCTCTGCGATTGAACACAGGTAGACATGAAAGTCATATTACATTGTTTTGGTAAAATAGTTCTTAAGGAAATCTGACAGAGAAATAAAAAGGTGTATGGGGGCCCTAAGTAATTTCCCCAAATATATGCTTAGAAGTTTCCATTCAGGAATAGGTAATTAAAAGGGGGTTTGTGTGTTACAATTATGATGAATTCAAACGTATCTTCTTTCAACATATAGGACCAGTACACATAGTTCTAAAATATACAATATTTACAATTAGCAACTTTAACACATAATTACAGCACAGTACAGCCATACATTTATTGTGGGATACTTGATGTTTAGTGGTCTTTTCTTCCGACATGTTTCACCCAAATTTGGCTTTCTCAGGGAGAACCAAACTGTATCAACAGTCTCCACATTAGGATGCTGTGCAGCGCTGAGGTGCTAGGCGGATCATGGATAATATCAGAAGGCAGCATATAGAGGTGTATTCCCCCAGAAGGGAGGGATAGAGCACTCCCTGGTGGAAGGGTGACCTATCCCTAATGGGTGAGGGCAGCCAACACCCCAGCAGGTAATGATGAAATAATCTACAGCTGTCTTTTGTAGCAGTTCGATAAAAAAATCCTCATAAGATAGATGGTATTGCATAAAATGGCAATCTTGTGTGACCAACTCAGCAAGTTCCACCCCCTGGATCTGCCCATATATTGCTGCCTTCTGACATAGCACGAATCCCTTCTGAGATAGCACTGTCTTAGCACCCTTAGTAAGAATATTGCGATAGCACGAATCCCCCTTTAATTAACTATCCCTGAATGGGAACTTCTAAGCATTTACTGAACTTTTGGGGTGTGGTTCATTAACCATTCACCAGCTCATCCATTTCCCTTTTCATGCTTCCTTATTTTAACAAATATAGCTTACTTTTAAAGTGTAGCTGTATTTTTAATTATTATTACTCCTAAACTAATTCTCTTACAAAATATAAAGCCTCCTATTACATAGCTCTGATCAGTATGCATCCATACATTAGTATATTAGAATATACTTAGATGGCTTCTCCTAATGTGTGTCACTCAGGCCTAGTCGCTCAGTGAGACATAAAAGCTGCATGACCTAGCATACCCCACACATCTTAGTTCTGGTTGCCATCGGTCTAAGTGATGTTTTTTTCAAAAAGAATAATTATAATTTATAGATTTAAACAGTCCCATAAATTTCATATTTCATAAAAAAATTACCTGATTCAACAAAAAATACTTTCAATAATTTACTGGCAGGGAATATACTGATGTAAAGATTCCAGTAATTGGTGGATTACTTAGTGGAGGTGCTGAACTAAAGAACTCTAGGTGGATTTGCTAAACTGAAAATTTCTTTGTCTGAATGTTAAACCCGTATAATATTACCATAGTTAAAAACCCAACCCAACACAATAACTAAAGGTAGCCATACATAGGTAGTTTTGTCACCAATCGATTCCTGATCCGATCATTCCAGAAGATCGTAGAATTGGCAATTTATCCGATCGGGAATTGATGGAACACCACCTTGGGAATCCGATTTGTGGTCGATTTTGGACATGAGCTGAAATGGCCAATTTTCAAAATGGCCGATTCCACAAAATCCATCGATCAGAAAAGCTGCTGCATAGGGAGCTATGGGTGCACCAACGTACTTCAATTGCTAAACGATTGACAAATAAAAAAACATGTCGGTTCAATGTCCGGTCCGATTCTTAGCCGATTCTGATTTTGTTTGGTCGATCATTTAGAGTGGGCAGAAAAAATCAAAAATCTAGTGAAAAATCGACCCGTGTATGGGAGCCTTAATCCACAAATAATGGTTACTATTAATTTTAAAAATAATAATCTAATTATAATCTGCACTATTAATTTTAAAAATAATAAACTAATTATAATCTGCACACCACATCAATACACCATAAATAGCTGATGTTTCTAAAGAATACACATTTTCTATTTACAGGCAGTAACATTGAAGTAAAGGGCTCAGTCATGAATGGATATTCTGAAGTAAAAAGTTCGGGGATTGTAGGAATTGGTGAACTGAAAAGTTCTGTGTCTGCAAGTGGTAAAGGTAAGTAGAAAAATTGTCTAGATTTATAAACTGAACAATTTAGTACTTTTGCACATCTTGCCATAAACTAAACACACATATTATTAATGGTCATAGTAATAATTCAAGTTATACAACTCCCAAAATGATGATAAATAACTCATATGCCTTGATCTTTAAAGATAAAGAACACATTTCAGTCTCTCTTATCAGTCTAACCGTACAAGGCAACAATACACCACGAATAGCTGATTTTTACAATTTACAGGGAGCAAAGGCAGTGAAAGCGGTGAAGTAAAGAATCAGATAATTAGTGGGAATGCTGAAGTGAAGGGTTTTGGAATTGGAGGTTCTGTGTCTGCAAGTGAAAAGGGTAAGTAAAGGAATTGTCTAGATAAGAAGACTCTAAATGTTTTAGTTAAGAAAAAAGATCATGGTTACCTAACATCCAAATAATTAAAAATATAGGTTGCCACTGATCTAAGTGGCTATGAGTACTTATAAAATAATTATACTTTCTAGACTGAATATACAGTATATTAGATCCCATTTGGGGATGTAATTCTTTGGTCAGACATACCAATACACAAAGATTATCTGGTATCACTGAACAATAATACATTCTACAATTTACTGGCAGGAAACGTGGTGAAAGTCCCAATTCAAAGATGTCAGTAACTGACATTAGTAACAGTAACATTAGTGAAGGTGGGAAAAAGAAAGAGTTCTGGCATTGGCGGATTCGTTAAACTGAAAGGTTGTCTGACATTGTAGCACATGTTGTTATAATAATTATAATAATAATAATAATATTAGAATCTTTACAATACATCAATAATCTATACATACTACAGACAGCAAAGGTAGTTGCAGTGCCGAAGCCTGTCTCAAGTAAGGATTGATTTCATATAACTATAAATTATTAGTCCTTTATATATTATTATATATGATTCTGCAATTTGCGGCTTAGGGGTAGGGAACCATAATCAGTCTAAAGCTGGCTATTCACAGGTTGATTTTTTTTTGATTCACAAACAATCGATCGCTGTGCACATTTTGATCAATCACACATCAATTGCAGGGGAATTGAGCTGTGTATGGCTAGCTTAACTGTTAAATTGCTGATTTCTACATTTACAGGCAGAAACGGTGGTGACAGTGGTGAACTAAAGATTGGTGGAAATGCTGAAGTAAAGAGTTTCGGTATAGGAGGGACTGCTGAACTGAAAGGTTCCTTGTCTGGACATGGAAAAGGTAAGTAGATGAAATGTCTGAAGAGTCAAGTACCCTGTAAGCCAGTGGTGGACAAGCGAGTTGATATGAAGGGCTGCAACATTTTAATCTATGCTGACTTGTATAAGCATTTTATTATGAAAAATGAGAGTAGAAATTGCTAGAAAACATTCATTTTCCACCATGTCACTTTTGGCAATGTCACATTTGCATGTCACATTTCCCCATATCACTTTGGCCCATGTTACTTTTCCCCATGTCACTTTTCCCCATGTCACTTTTTCCATGTCACTTTTGCCAATGTCACTTTTCCCCATGTCACTTTTGGCCATGTCATTTTGGCCCAAGTTACTTTTGCCAAGGTCACTTTACCCCGTGTCACTTTTGGCCATGTCATTTTTGCCCATGTCATTTTTGCCCATGGTACTTTTCCCCATGTCACTTTTGCCCATGGTACTTTTCCCCCATGTCACTTTTGTCCATGTCATTTTTGCCCATGTTACTTTTCCCCATGTCACCTTTGTCTGTATAATTTTTGCCCATCGTACTTTTGCCCATATCACTTTTGCCTATGTCACTTTTTCCCATGTCATTTTTGCCCATGTCACTTTTGTCCATGTCATTTTTGCCCATGTCATTTTTGCCCATGTCACTTTTGTCCATGTCATTTTTGCCCATGTCACCTTTGCCCATGTATTTTTTGCCCATGTATTTTTTGCCCATGTAATTTGTGCCATGTCACCTTTGACCATGTAATGTGACATGGCATACCCATGTTTTCCCAATGTGGAGTAGATATTAAAGTTGGTGAAGTTTAGTGGGAGCAAAGGTGCTCACCTGTCCACTGTTCCCTCACCTACATGTCCTCGTCCAGGATCTTCTTGGAGCAGGAAGAGGAAGAGAGAGGAAGAGAGGTGCGGGACTTGCTCAGGCGCCGTCTGGAGTTTGGCTTTCACATACCCCAGTCAAAGTGCTCAGACAGCGCCCAAGTGAGTCCAGCACCTCTCCTCCTCTTCCTGCTTCAAGAAGATCCTGGGCGAAGAAGCACCGACAGGGGATCAGCAGACAGGTGACTACCTATGCCTGCAACTAATGGGAAACGAGCTGCATGTGGCCGTGTGCTGCGGGTCCGCCCTTGGGCTGTAAGCTAAACAACTCAGACCTTTACAATTATTTGATCATACTTACACATCACACAAGAGTATAATGTATGTCTCACATAAGGATTGATTTCATATTACTAAGAATGATTCCTTAGACCTAATCCTGTATTTTGCAGATTCTTAAAGAATATAGTCTCTCATTTCCATTCTAGCTCAATACACCATGAAAACTGATTTTTACCTTACAGGCAGCAAAGGTGGTCACAGTGGTGAAGTGAAGGGTCCACTAGTTAGTGGAAGTGCTGAAGTAAAGAGTTTTGGGATTGGAGGATCTAGTGAACTGAAAGGTTCCTTGTCTGGACGTGGAAAAGGTGAGTTGATGAAATGTCTGAAGAATAAATTCTCACATAAGGATTTATTTCATATGATGGTGAATGATTGGATAGGCAACAAAGGTGGTAACAGCGGTGAAATAAAGGGTCCAGTTATTAGCGAAAGTGCTAAAATGAAGAGCTTCAGGATTGGAGGGTCTTCTGAACTTAAAGGTTCCCTGTCTAGACATGAAAAAGGTGTGTAGAGGAAAGGTCTGCTTCTCGAAATTACTAAACCAAATGTATTAGTTCTTTGAAATCATTGCATTGTGGTCACTTTGAATTACAATTTGTGAATAAATACTTTCTATATGCTTTATGGATTGATTTAATTATTTATAAATGATTTTAGTCCCTGAGGCTACATCCTGTGATATGCAGTTCCAAATAGAAGAACATGGCAACATTTTAGTCTTATATTATCTATCAACTTCCAAATAAAGGCAGCAAATGAAGTGACAGTGCTAAAGTAAAGGGTCCAGCAATTTGTGGAGGAGCACAAATTTGGGGAGGAAGTAACTCTTGACTGGAGGACAAGTAGAATAGATGAAATAGTCTAGGTTTTAGCAAGTTAAACAACTTGGTCCTCTGATATCACTAGATCTGTAAGGGTTTAGTCTTATATCTAACTCTACAAGGAAAAAAATTTTGATTATATTTTTAATTCATATGTATTGTATACTTGATTCTGAACAATTGGTTATAATGTATCCCTAACACAAGGATATATATAGATAGATAGAGTCCCCTAGACCTGAAATAGGCAACTCTATACAAAATAATTGTATAGAAACTGTAAGTAGAAGATGTTACCAACTGTGTAAACTCACAGTTTATTATTAGGGATAATATGAATAATATGTGTGTGTGTGTGTATATATATATATATACATATTTCCAATATTTTTCTGGCTAGTAGTTGCTCCAATGTAAAATACATACATTATACATCTGAAAGTCTATTGGCCCAAAAATAGCTGCATAGAACTGCCACAGAGCAGGAGTTAATGGAGGCCGTAAAGTAGTTAGAGGCTGCCTTTGACAGCTTCCCCATCTTCTGGCCCTTGGCTGAGGGTGTGCATGACGCCCAGCTTACATGCCCACAGCAGAGGCAGAGGACTGTCATATACACCTTCAGCCAGACAGATTGTAAACACACACACCAGTAGCAGAGTGAAGATCTAAGAAAACATTTTCAATTAAGAGAAGACAATTGTTAGATCCTCACATTTATCTTCTAACAGATATTAAAGTTGAAGGTGTCCAAGTAGGTGCATCTGCAGACAGAAGGGAAGACAACAAAGGTAACATTTTATAAAGTGTGCATCCAGTAACATATTTTGAGTTTTTTTGTTTTATTGGACAAAATGCTGGTGCCTCATGTAAAGCTATCTGTTTGTTAACCCGACTTCCTTTCCTACTTTCAAGGTTTTACTCCCAACAAACATCCAACACAGAATAAAAATGTCTTTATTTACTAGTAGGCAAAAGCTAAAACTTCAGATTCCAACCCCCCCGGAAGGAGGAGTATGAGGCACTGGATAAGTGAATATTTAGAGCTATTATAAAGCACTGATAGCTACAAGTAGCTCCTGACCAGTAGGAAAATTTTCAGGCATGGCAGCAAAAAAATGTTTTACAATGCATTACATATTTAATTCTTTGGTTAGCGTTAAATGTACCGTAATTGTTATACCCCAGAATTAAATTAAAAAGCAAATCTGCTGAAATGTTTTTTTAAAAACATTTAGTTCTGTGTAGATAATGATGACAATTATATGTTCATGACAGACAGCTTGTATTGTACTCCTTTTAAATTATTAATCAATTTCTGCTTCATTGATTGCATTAAAGAGGGAAATTCATATAGTTGGGGATTCTTTTGATGAAAAAAAGTGTAAATGATGGTTAGGAGCCTTGTGACATCTGTCTGACTCTAGACTAGCTCTGACTAGCAGAAGTTGTTTTCCTTTCTTAGAAAATATCCATGCAGACTTGTAATGTGAGGGAAAAAAAGAGAACAAAAAATATGGATACTTAAAAAAAAATAACTTTTAAACTGAGAGGAATGTAACATGTAAGGAAGGATGTAAAAAAAGAAGCAAAGAGTTACTCTAACTGGATGAATATGAAAGTATAAATATACTATTATTAAATTCAATCATTTTTGTGGTATAGTGATGGTGGTTTCTAGGAGCACCTGAACCAATTAATATGTCAACAATACATAAATGGCAACAAATAACAAAATATGTACATATATATGGATAAATAAACCTGGTGGTTTTGAATGAAGTAAAAATTATATACATTTTAAAACCTTGCTGTTGATGACATATAACATAAGTAAATGACTATATTGTAAAATAAGCCTTAACTATGGAAACAGTCCTAGAAGAAACAAAATGTTTTTGTTACTATAAGTTGATAGACATCACTTTTTCTTTTTCCTCGTTAGGTGGTGGGATAATTTTTCCCAAAAAAATGCCAAACTCCTATAAAAACAAATGACATTACATTTTTGTCCTTGTATAATAAATATTTTATGTTATTGGGGTTCTCTTAAACAGATCACCTTGATTTGATTGGTGGCAAAACTCAACTGGGTGATTCCAATTTAAAACTCGGGGACTTGCTTGGTCATCTTACTGGAAAAACACTATCAGGTAGTGCTGATTTGACAAAGGCATTTGAAATAAATGGAAACCAGGAAATTAAGGGTGGTCTTGGAACATTAGCCAATGAAAAAGAGGAAAGTGGAAAATGTAAGTTTTGTAACATAGTTGGTTGAGTCATCAGCATTCAGAAATTAGAGTTAGCCTAGATACAATGACATTTGTTGTAATCATGTCTATGTGTAAAAAACTAAAACTATATGTAATTTACTTTCTTAAAATCAACATATCTGTGAGGTTAAAATATAAGAACTTTTATTTGTTATGAGATGAACTTGGAAAGAGAGGAGCCTTTACTTGGTGGATGTTGAAAACCTGAAAACTACATAGTGAGGGACGTTGTCTCTGTGATTTCTAAAGGTTAAAAGGAGTGAGGGGTTTCCTTCTATGGGTGGAAGTTTAAAAAAGTTAAACTTTGTCCACTTTAGCACTTTGCCACATTAGCAAAAAAATACTTTCCTACTTATGGATGGAAGTTGAGAACATGTGACCTTTCTCCTTCTTAAAAGCTAGGTCAGTGGTGAGCAACTAAGTTGATATGGAGGGCCACAAGTGTGGCCCTCAGCATCACTAAAGGGCCGCACATAACATTTTCAATCTATACTGACTTGTATAAACATTTGATAATAAAGAAATGACAGCAGACATAGCTAGAAGACATTATTTTTTAATATCATGTTTTAAATAATACTTCAAGCATAAGGTAACACTGTAGTGTGGTAATACACATTTTGTTGGTGCATAGGCACTTACCTGTCTGCTAACTGCATCAGCTAAGCAGGCTAATTGGCATATGTGAAAGCCAATCAGTGACCCAGACAGTGCCTGAGCAAGTCCCTTGCCTCTCCTCTTCTTCCCACTCTAAGAAAATTCTGAAGCAAAGTCAGTGGGGGATCGGCGGACAGGTGAATTACTTTGCCCTATGCATTACCAGTTAGGTTTCATGGGCCACAAGAGGATGACCAAGGGGGGGCACTGGAGAACGCTCGAAGGGCCGCAGGAGCTAAATCCTAGAAAATACAGAGCAGAGAAAATCTGGAATGGAATATATAGTTTGATCGTGATATTTAGGTATTGTCGCACTAGTAAATAGCACTAGTAAATACAGGGAAGGTAAATGTTCCATAGAGGCAAATTTCCTACATTCTATTTGCTAGATGTACACAGTGAAAGGAAACTTGGGAAATGTATATATTATTTTTATATATAATTAGCTTTTGTTATTATTCTTTTTTTTATTGTACTTCATGGGGTTGCATTATTGAGCTGGAGTCACATAACAATTTTGTTTCCTCCAGATCATATAAATTTGAAAGGTGATAACTTAAAGCTGGGTGATGTCAATATAACCCTGGGTGATTTGCTTGGTCAGCTAAATGGGAAAACAGAAATAAATGCAGATGATTTGACCAAAGGTGAATTTGGTAAAACATTTAATTTGGATAAGGATGGAGGAACATGTAAGTCTTTAACAAAGCAAACACCGTTAATGTTAAGGAATAGTGTTGAGCTTGAATATTCATTGAATTGAATATATTCATTGAATTGAATATATTCGGCGAATATCGGCTATTCGAGAATTCGCAAAATTTGCAATCTCGAATATTTGCATTGGGATGCTTATGGGCATGGATTGTGAATATATATTCGCAATGCGAAAATAGATAGCACATGTGACCATTTTAAAGGTAATTACAAGGCGATTATAATTGTGAATCTAGACAATATTAGTTGAATTATTCGCGAAATATTGCAAATTTGAATATTGCCTATGCCGCTCATCACTATTAAGGAAACATGCCCTATTTTATTATGTAATGTATGACTGATCAAGCAGTATTGTATTAGGTGACCTAGTAGTGATACAGTCAATATTTGCAAAAATACTTTGTTTAATGCCTAAAAGATACTCTAAAAACAACTGACTTTATTGACAGGAGGATTAAGGAGTGCTTTTATCTGAAAAGTGTTAGTCTTCATTTTTAAGATAAATTTCCTTATGGGCACTTTTACACACTACAGTCAGTGCGGGTGCTGTGTAATTACTGGCTGGTAATGGCCACTCTAGTGGAAACCATGTCCATTAAGAAAACCGCAGGCATTTACATTAACTGCAACACAAATTCTGCTAATGTGAAAGAGCCCTCATAAATATAAACTTTAGTATAGTAAGTTTTGTCTCCCTGTAGAAAACTGCGGTAACGCAAACACAGTTGTGATTTAAATTCTCATATTATGATCCCTATTATTTTTCATGTTGCAGTAGGGATTACTATTTGATTTTTTCTTATTCCATACTGCATAAATATATTTATTCTTTCCTACAAACAGATCATGTAGATTTTAAAGGTGACAATATACAGTTGGGTGATGTTAATATAACCCTGGGAGATTTGCTTGGTCAGCTCAATGGGAAAACAGAACTAAGTACTGAGGATTTGACAAAATTATTCCACATCAATGAAACCCAGATTAATGGTGGATTTGGGAAAACATTAAATGTTGAAGGAGGAAAATGTAAGTGGTAGATATTTCTAATCTTAACATTAAAACGACATTAAGTAGTAAATCATCTTGTTGATGAAAAAACACTATGTTTTGGATCACCTAAATTATGTATTATTGTTTACGCAGATAATATTGATTGGAATGGTGGCAAAATACAACTGGGTGATTCAAGTATCAGTCTGGAGGAGCTTCTTGCATATCTAAGTGGGAAAGCAAAACTAAATATTGGTGGCTTGACAAAGACATTTAAATTGAGTGGAAAACAAGATATTGAGGGTGGTTTTGGAATAGCTTCCAAGGGCAATAAGGAAGGAGGAAAATGTAAGTTTCGGTACATTATAAGTTAACTTGCCTATATAGGTGGGACAAATAGTAGTCAATAATATTGAAAGATGATTCGTTATGGCAAAAATTGTTAGATTTTGCTATGGTTGACTAGATTTTTATATTACCACCTATGTGCTTAGAATCTTTAGTTACAGCAATGTACAGTTCTGATAAGGAGGTCTAGAGTGTGTGTTAGTCTACAGTGAGTGAGTACATTTGTGAAAACCCAATTAGGTGAACTGGACCTAGTAAAAAGTTACTGGAGTTGATTTACTGGAGTTATTGCAGTTGCTTTAATAAAAATGTAGTTTCCCCGTTAATTTAGTTAATCCCAGTTACATATATAAAATGTAAAGGTAAATGAAATGGAAAACTTTATTTATTATTTTATATGTTGTGGATGTTTTGATAGCTGAAGACTGCAGAGCTTTACCTCAGTAAGCAATTGATAGTAAAACAACTCTAATAAATCTTTGATATTTGATAAATAGAGTTTAGGAAGCCGGTAATAGGGAAGATGTTTGCTGTACATATTTGCAGTCTAAATGAAACCCTAATTTTATAATAAGAAAGAAGACCCCCTATGTATATACATTAACATGGTAAAGTATGCTGTTAGCCAACATCCCCGGATCTCCAGATACCACTACGGCATCAGATGATGATCAGTAGATAACCAGAATGCAATTTTCTTAAATTAACTTAACATATTAAATAGCAATTATAATTTTTTGTATTCATTTTGGGTAGATTAGTAAGAACCCCTGGCTGCTTTTACCTGATAGTTAAGACTTCATTGGAGAGCATTTCTGTAATTTCCTTATATATATAAAAACACTATTCAATGAATTGAATGTATGTATTGACATTTTTAACGTAATTGCTGTCTTGTTCTTTTTCTACTGTACAATGGTTCCAAGCTGGTATATTTAATATAACACTAATTCCAATAATTCCCTGTATTTACATATATATTATGGGCCTGTGTTCTTCCATTTAAAAAAAAAAACATTTGGCTAGATGACTCCCCAAATTGTATTTGACTGACAGACATGACTATGGACTCTACAAATAGCTCCCGGAGATGTCAGCATATTTACGCATAAATTGTACTCTAATGGATCAATTCAAGGCATATCTAGAACGCTCTAGAACTGTTTAACGCTCATCCGTTTCAAACAAATACACCGCTGTAGAAAAGATATAGAATAAGAATTATATTCTTTACTGTAATATACTGTATCATCATCCCTGAAGTACCGTATTTTTTAGGACTATAAGAGGTGCTCCCCAGACCATAAGACACACCCAGTTTTTAAATCAGGAAAACCAGAAAAAAAATATGTGATATATAAAAGTGTTCAAATTAATGCAATATCCAATACTGCCACTAGATGTCATTCACAGTGACTGCGAGGTGGGGGGCCAGGGAGAAATGGCTGCACAGTCTTCTCCCTCTCATCTTTGGCTGTGCCTGTGGAAGCTGCAGAATGATTGCAGTTGACACGGAGAGAGGGATAGATAGCAGTTCATCTATCTCTCTCTTAATTGCTCTGGGTTCTGCTGGCATAAGCAATTATACAGTCCAGATGTGAAATTTGGCTGTAGGCAGATCTCACATATGACAGCTTTCCGGCTATTCTCCTTGCCAGGGGAGCTGGCGGGGAGCCAAAGCGCGACCACCTGCTGGGGTCTCAAATTCGGACCATAAGACACAGGCACCTTTTCCCCCCGAAAAATATGGTAACCCAATCAATAGTGTTTCTATAGTCCAATAAAATTAACATAATTTAATGAGAAAGGCATCTGCTCCTCAATAGACATCAACAATTGACACATCTAGCTGTATAAGCATGAGACATATTTTCTTTCATGTGTTACCAGTTAGAGCTAGATAATCAAATAGGTCATTTTAAGCTCAAAGAACACAGCACAAAAAATAGGATGAAACTATAAGGGATGGTTTGAAATGATATCTCAAAGTTGGTGCAGATGAATGGACATTTGGTGATGGTGGCAATTGTTAACAGTAATCATATTTTATTGAAAAAGGTTAATTGGCTAATTAACTGTTAAAGATAACGCAAAATATACGGTTGTTTATTAAAAGAAAAGGACATTGAATGACAATAAAACGTAATTTTCTTAACACAGATGAGATTGACCTGAAAAGTGGCAAATTACAGCCAGGTGATGCCAACATACAGCTAGGGGGGTTTTTTGGTAATCAAAATGGTAAAATAAACTTCGGTAATGCTGGGGAATCAAGGACATTGGAAATCAAAGGACAACATGAAATTAAGGGAGGATTTGGTAAATCATCTCAGGAAGGAATAAAGCGTAAGTTAATGAAACGTTTATAACTAAATTGTAACATCAATACTTCCAATTAAAATATGCTGGTGAAAGATATTAGATAGTTATAGATTTGTACAGTCAAATGAGGAGAATAAGGGGCAAAGTAAAAGTTTAAAGAAAGTTTTTGGATATTTTTTAATTTCTGTAAATACATTCGGGTCAGCTTATATTTGACCAAGAACTGATAACTTACTCAAGAGTAAGCCAATGGTGGGATATGCAGCTGCCAAGGCCCAAAAAATGCACAGCAAATGCTTTTGTTTTGGGGTATCATTTTATGGAACACCAAACTCAATTTACTTACTCAATATTCATGGAAATGACTACAGATAAGGCATGCTGCGCATTGTAGTACAGTTTAGGACAATTTCCTCCTCATTCATTTGAAGTGAATGCAAAAATGCAATGCACAATAATGCACACCGTACAGGGGGCATGCCACTGAAGCCTCACCACAACCTCAAGTGTAAATCAGCACTGAAAGATGACACAACCCTCCACTTGCCTTACCATGTAACACCTTCACTGAAACCAGAACAGACAAGTAGCACACATCTCATTCCCATTATAAAGCAGGAAGTAGAGACGGAAAGAGCAGGTCAACTCTTATTGGCTGCTTGCCAAATTCTGGAGCTGTGCTGTGTTTTAGGGAGACAAGGACTTTGGAAATTAACCTGTTGTGTTAGTATATCTAATGTAATGTACTGTGGCAGTATATATTTAAGAACAGTGAAACTTTTTGTCATATTAACTATTGGAAATAATTCCGTAATTGGTTAAATTTTTTAACACAGAAAACTTTAACATCCAAGGTGGTAAACTACATCTGGGAGATGCCAACCTAAACCTAGGGGGATTTAGTAACCATAATGGAAATATAGAGTTTGGTAATAACGGGGAGACAAAGACTTTTGAAATCAATGGACAACATGAGATTAAATCTGGATTTGGGAATTTACATGGACATGTGGAAGGAGGAAAGAGTAAGTTGGTAAAATTCGTATATATTATTTGCAGTGTCAGTATAATTTCTTTAGCCTGACTGGAAAAGGTGATGGG
>CM070038.1:73660374-73672570 GCA_036250615.1 Ptychadena robeensis
TTAGTATATCTAATTTGGCGTAACATATAAGGTGGCAGGATATATTTTACAACAGTGAAACATTATATCATTAATAATTATTGGAAATATTTCAGTAATTGGTTAATTTCTTAACACAGAACACTTAAACATCCAAGGTGGTAAACTACAACTGGGAAATGCCAACCTAAACCTCGGGGGACTTTTTGGTAACCAAAATGGAAATATAGAGTTTGGTAATAGCGGGGAGACAAAGACTTTTGAAATTAAAGGACAACATGAGATTAACGGTGGATTTGGGAACTTACATGGACATGTGGAAGGAGGAAAGAGTAAGTTGATAAAATATGTATATCTAATATGCAGTGTCAGTATAATTTGTTTAGCCTGACTTGGAAAAGGTGATGGGTAATAGTCAAAATAAGCAAAACTGTAGATTATGGTTAGTTACTGGGAATAGCTGGATGACTAATTTCTTTCTAACACAGAACTTATTGACTTGAGAGGTGGCAAAATAAATTTGGGAGATGCCAGCCTGAACGTAGGGGGGCTTGTTGGTCAACAAAAGGGAACAATAAAGTTTGGTCATGGTGGGGAGACAAGAACTTTGGAAATCAATGGACACCATGAAATTAAAGGGGCATTGGAAAAATCATCTGCGGAAGATGATGAAGGAGGAAAGAGTAAGTTGACAATATATGTGAAACTAACTTGTTGTGTTAGTATATCTAATTTGGGGTAACATATAAGGTGGCGGAATATATTTTACAACAGTGAAACATTATGTCATTAATAATTATTGGAAATAGCTCAGTAATTGGTTCATTTCTTAACACAGAACACTTTAACATCCAAGGTGGTAAAATAAAACTGGGAAATGCCAACCTAAACCTAGGGGGGCTTTTTGGTAACCAAAATGGAAATATAGAGTTTGGTAATAGCGGGGAGACAAAGACTTTTGAAATTAAAGGACAACATGAGATTAAAAGTGGATTTGGGAACTTACATGGACATGTGGAAGGAGGAAAGAGTAAGTTGATAAGTTAAGAATATCTTACTTACAGTGCCAGTATAACTTTGTTTAGGCTGACTGGAAAAAGGTGATGGGATATAGTCACGAGAAGCAAAACTGTAGATCATGGCTAGATAATGGGAATTACTTGATGACTAGTTTCTTGCTAATGCAGAACCTTTAACTCAAAAGGTAGCAAAATAAACCTGGGAGATGCCAGCCTGAACCTAGGGGGGCATTTTGGTCAACAAAATGGAAAAATTGAGTTTGGTCATGGTGGGGAGACAAAGACTTTGGAAATTAATGGACAACAGGAAATTAAGAGTTCATTTGGAAAATCATCTGAGGAAGATGGAGGAAAGAGTAAGTTGACAATATATGTGAAATGATGGCGGAATATGTTTACAACAGTGAAACATTATGTCATTAATAATTTTTAGACATGATTCAGTAATTCATTTCTTTCTTAACACAGAACACTTTAACATCCAAGGTGGTAAACTACAACTGGGAAATGCCAACCTAAATCTAGGGGGGATTTTTGGTAACCATAATGGAAATATAGAGTTTGGTAATAGCGGGGAGACAAAGACTTTTGAAATTAAAGGACAACATGAGATAAAAGGTGGATTTGGGAGCTTACATGGACATTCGGAAGGAGAAAAGAGTAAGTTTATAAGACATGAATATCTTACTAGCAGTATAATTTTTAGGTGATGGGAAATAGTCACAAGAAGCAAAATTGTAGATCATGGCTAGTTACTGGGTATAATTCAATGACTAATTTATTTCTAATGCAGAACTCTTTGACTTACAAGGTGGCAAAATAAAACTGGGAGATTCCAGCCTGAACCTAGGGGGGCTTTTTGGTCAACAAAATGGCAAAATAGAGTTTGGTCATGGTGGGGAGACAAGGACTTTGGAAATCAATGGACATCATGAAATTAAGGGTTCATTTGGGAAATCATCTGAGGAGGATAAGGAAGGAAAGAGTAAGTTGACAATATGTGAAAACTAACTTGTTGTGTTGGAATATATTTAAGAAATTTTAACTTTATGTCATAAAGAAATCTTTGAAATAATAAACACAGAACGTTTTGATTAACAAGTTATAAACTACACCTGGGATATGCAAACTTTAACCTAGAGGGGCTTCTTGGTTACCATAATTAAAATGTAGAGTATGTTTGGGATGGGGAGAGAAAGGCTTTGAATATAAAGAGTTACATAAATTAAACATAAATGGTGGATTTGGAAAATCATCTGTGGAGAATAAGAAAGGATGAAAGTGTAAATCAATACAAAGTGTGGATATTTTTTAATTCAGTATGTGTGTTTTTTAAATGCGTCTGAACCACTCACATTGTCCTCAATGGAGCAGACTCCACAGGTGGTGTGTGGCAGCGAAAAAAAGACATGGTGTCACAGCGGGTGATCAAGGGTGTGGACCCACTGGACCAACTTGCACAATTGGCAAAGGTGCAATCCGGGGTGCAGAGTCTAAGGGACCATCTGGTGTTCACCAGAGCAGCCCACGAGGGCTGATGGGCTGTGCTGCTGATGAACCCCAGGTTGCGGTCCTGGATGCACTCGTGCAAGTTGGCTGCTGATGATATACCAAATGTAGTGCCAGGAGTATAAAGATAAGTGGAGTTGGTAAGTAGTAATGATCACGAATATTGGGATTCCGAATATTAATCGCGAATATCGACAATTCGGAAATTCGCGAAGATGGTGACTATATTGCCGAATATTCGCAATTCCGGATATTCTGTATTTTTTTTCCATTACACATGCCTCTCAATGCAAGTGGACGAATGGGAAGGCTGCAACAAGAGCTTAGCAACACTCCCTGCGACCATCAACAGTTTTTAAATCCAATATTGGGGTGATGCGAATATTCAGAATATTGCGAAAATCGGCACTTTTGAAAATTCGCGAAAATCACTTAGATGGTGTCCAAAATTCGTATTTTTTTTATAAAATTCGCGAAATTCGCATCAAACTGCCGATATTTGCAATAAGAAGAATATTGCCAAATGCGAATATTTTCCAAATGTTTTCCGAATGTTTTCCCAAAAATTCGCGGCATGCCACGAATACGAATGTTGCCTATGCCGCTCATCACTATTGGTAAGAAGAGCTGAGGGTCTGGAGCCAGAAAGACAGAGGAGGTAGGGATTGGCGAGCAGAGAGTCTGGAACCAGAAAGTCAATAAGCACGGAGGCTCTAGGTAAACACATGAGACCTATTGTCCAGGCACCTTCCTGGTGCCTGAGACACTCCTAAATACTGCAGGAGGGAGGAGCAGCTGACAAGGTAAGGAGCATCACAGGTATCCAGCAAAGGGAGCTTAGCTGCAGGAGAGTTAACCCTCTAGGGCAAGGAAGGTATTAGGAGCTAGATGCAGGCAATGCAAACACAGATCCTCTTGCCCTGTGGAGATCTGTGACACATGGTTTACCACATTTTCATAACCGCACTGTGCCTCAACCACGTCTGAAATGCTGCAGCAGCTGCATCCATTGAAATCAATTGGATGCAAATTGTATGTTGTTCTGCTGTAGTTTTTAGTCCATTGAAATCAATGGACTAAAAGAAAGATGAAAACCTGTGGGTAAAACATGGGTTAACAGCACAGAAAACACATGCTTTTTTGTTTGTGTTTTCTTGCTGTGCAGCAGTGGAGCCTAAGCTTTAAAGTAGTTTACAAGTAAGTTGTCAGTATTTGTGATATTATGTTGCAGTGGTGGTGTTTCTTATTAAGTGTAACTTAAATGGGCAGGATATAATGAAACAGCTTTAGAACATGTCTATTTATTGAAAAAGAAAACTGGCTCATTCTTAACAATGCCTTTATATGAGGCAAAATAAAATTTTGAGATGGTAGCTTGAACCTGGGAAAACTATTTAATTTTTAAAACTTAAAAAATAATGTTTGGTAAAAGGTAACCACCACATAGCCTTGCTTGGTCCAAACAGCTGCAGCATGCTGTTTGCAATTGCAGTAGACTAATTGCTGTAGACTAATTCTTAATAGCATGTTTGCTTGTGTTACACAGTACAACATAGCTTGAAGTTCTTCTCCTCAGTTGATCTGATGTGAATTACACACAAATTTAACAACAAACCTACAGTCTCTATCTTGTATGAATCACAGGAAGTGCCTGTAACTATATTTTTCAATAAAATTTATGTTGAATATATTTTGCAAGGAATTAACAGAAGCCTTTGTTTTGAGGGTGAAATGTGAGCTCAATCTGTAAAATCAAGTCTTATAATTTTTCTAATGTATCTTTTATGGGTATAATGTTTGAGGCCACCATTATGGTGGAACATGTATTTATCTTCAGGCCTGTAGAGTCCCCTGCATTGTAGGGCAATTATTCAAAATGTCCACCATCATTTGACTTATGTCAGGGAGGAGGCGAGATTCCATATCTAACAATGTTTTAGTTTGTTTTCTACCACTATTAGAGCTATCTGATGTCACATTTAAAGTAAATGTGCATCTGATTTACAGTTAAGGGTAAGCTTGGTGGGGGAATTACATATGCCAAGAAGGAAAATGTTAATACTGAATTTGTGGCTATTTTTTTTTCAAAACTTGGTTAGAAGTGTTGCTTGAAATTGCTTTAGGTTAGCGAAGCTAAACCAAAACTACAATGGATATAAACAGTATATTGTCAGGTTCCTGTGCTGTACAAAAATGATACAAAGATAAATAATTTAAAAACGTTTTTTACCTTTAAGCCCCCTGCCATTCCCGACGGCAACATCTCGTCCAGCGCTGTCCTGTCAGTAATCTAGAACTGGATGTGCCTCTAAAATTGATGAAAAGACGAGAAGAAAACTGGTCAGGGAGGCTACCAAGGGGCCTACAGCAACATTAAAGGAGCTGCAGGAATATCTGGCAAAACCTAAAAGATTTCAGTTTGTTTTTCAATTGAGTAGTACAGTTTAAATGGCACATTGAAAATGGAAAAGTTCTGAAATGATTTATCTTTGTCTCATTTTTATACAGCACAGAAGCCTGACATTTTAGACTTTTTATATCCACTGTAGTTAAGTTTCAGGGATTTACTTTTCTAAACTCCTGCTGGCAAGGTGACCAACTGTGGGCCCATTAGCCCATTAGCTGCACACAGCATTTATCATGTGAATAGTATTTTTGTGTATTTTAGTACAAAGTAAAGGTGATAACTGTGCAGAAGAGTTAATCATTTAAAGCAAAATGTCTTTTCCTGTTCTTGAAAAAAGCAAAACAAATTAAAATGTTCTAAAATACCTTATAATACAGTTAAGTTAAACTGAGAGAAGAAATTGGGTTGAAAATATAAAATTGTAACTGAAGTTTTCCATGTCAACTGCTGTTTGGCTAAATGAATACACAGGGGATCTATCAACTGGTAGGTCACTTGTCATTATCAACAGCAGCACGGGCGGACTGCGGCTGTATTAAGTTGCGCCTGCCTAGTCCCGCCAGATTGTGATCCCACAGTGACAGATAGACGAAGGTAAGTATGTTCTTTTATGGATTGTTAAACAGTTTTCCCAGATTTACACTGCTGACAGGTAAGTAATATAAAGTAATATATCTATGTAATGTATGTGTGTTTTTCTATTTTGAATTTAGAACAACTTTAACGCAAGTGATAAATTTCTATTGACCTTAGTTGTTTTTAGAAATAATTTCAAAATATTGGCAATTTTACTTGAGCACTTAAGAAAATAATTCAAATATGCACTAGTTATATTCCAGTTTGTTATTAACATCATTCATCCAACAATATTGTGCTTTGCCTTTGGATTGGCTTATGTAAAACATGAATCTACAGTAATTAACATTTTGTGCAATGCTTATATATAAAGAGAAAAAATTAAGTGGTTTTAAAGTGCTCTTATTGCTGTCACAAAATACTTAAATACTTTAGTGTGCATAATCTGGGTACATTGTAACTTTTATTTACTAATAATTAACACTAACATTCTGCTATAAACGAATGCAGCAAACACATTCTTTTCTACTCTTTGACAGTTGGATTTGATGCCAAGTTCGGATTGAAGAAAGCATCTGGTAAAGGCAATGATAACGCAAAGGAAGACAACTCAAAAGAACATGGTATGGGTTTGTACTCAACTTTACCATGTTGGTCATCATACAGAACTAGTTCACTCCAATGTTATCTATTTATATGCATCAGCTTGGTCTGTGGGTAATCATTTGGGTAATGATTAACATAACAATGGTTTGTTCATATACATTATTTCATATAGTCTTCAATATACATATAGTAGCTACACTGGGACTTGTGGCTATTTAGTTTTTTGTAATGTCATAAGAGAAAATTGCTATATATATTGTTGTCAACCTATGAAAGCAAAAAAACCTGCAGCAGGCAAGTACATTTCTGATTGACCAAAGCAAGGGATAATGAACTTTACTCAGCTAACAGCAGAAATTCTGTAGCAGTAAGACACAAATGAAGTACAAAACCAACAAGCGATCGGGGTAGGAATATAGCAAGGATCCTCAGTAAACAGACAGGGGTCAGTAATGACAGAAATTCACCCACAGACTGGGAACTAATAAGAAAAGGCTTTTTTTCTTTTTACAAATATTTGCAATATTGAAATGTAACATGGATTAAGTTTTAATATCAATTAGTGGGAACTTAATGTAAAATTAAATGCAGGTAGCGCTTATACTTACTGAAGAATCAAAAACAGTTTTCATAGACAATAAAATATTCAAATGATTTACAAAATTATTCTTCCATAAAAAAAAGCTTATTTTTAAATATAGTTGGATTTGTTGGCAAATTCTAAATTAGGAAAACATTTGGTGAGGACAATGAAGATAATTCATAAGAATTAAGTTTGTTTTTTCAATGTGACAGAAAGAATTTACAATATCATGAACTATTGCATGAACCAATTAATGTATTTTTTTTTAAAACAGTTGGATTTGGTGGCAAGTTCAAGTTAAAGAAAACATCTGGTGAGGACAAGGAGGATTCAAAACAAGACAACTCAGAAGAACACAGTATGTAATTTTTTCTCAGTTATCGATTCATATACAGTAGAACAGCTTGCTTTTGCTGATCTATTTGCTGCTTTAACAAAAAAAAAGTTTTGTAGTTGTAACTTTACTGTTATTTTCTGCTTATTAGCTTAGAATATAAACGGGGAATTGGGTATACATACATAGATTACATAATCATTTTAAAGAAATGATTGCTTATAATTATATATATTTATTTGTCATGAACTATTGCAACAAAGTTTTATTGTTTTGTATTTAATATAGTTCGATTTGATGGCAAATTCAAATTGAAGAAAACTTCTAGTGAGGACAAGGATGATTCAAAACAAGACAACTCAAAAGAACACAGTATGTAATTTTTCTCATTGTTATTGCAACAAACTTTTTTGTTATTCTAGTTGGATTTGATGGCAAGTTCAGTTTAAAGAAACATTTGGTGAGACCAATGATAATTCAAAACAAGAGAGCTCAGAAGAGCACAGTACATTATATTTTCTCATTGTTTCTCAACGTGACAAGGCAGAACTGACACACAACAAGACATCCACTTGCATAGATTAGCTTGCTCTTTGCTGTATCCAAAATTAATTTTGTAGCCTTTACTGAACTGCTACTATAGTGTATAAATGCAAGAATCAGGTATGCATGCACATATCACAAATTAACTTTCAAGAAAGCAATGCTTGCAGATAATGATACACATTCATAATTTGCATTATCATGAACTATTGCAACAAAAAAAAATTTTTGTTTTGTTTTTATTCATATAGTTGGATTTGGTGGCAAGCTCAAGGTGAAGAAAACATCTGGCAAGGTCAAGGATAATTCAAAACAAGACAACTCAGAAGAACACAGTATGTAATTTTTTCTCAGTGGTACAATCCATGTTATTTGTTCTTATAAATCACCTTGCTTTTGCTAATACATTTCGTAGCTATTACCAAACTGTTAGTTTCTGCTTATAAGTTTAAAATATAAATAGGGAATGAGGTATGCATGCACACATCACATAATAATTTAAAGAAATGTTTGCATATAATTATATAGAAATATTTACTTTGTAGTGAACTTTTGCAACAAAGAATACTTTTTTTATTTGTTTTTAATATAGTTGGATTTGGTGGCAAATTCAAATTGAAGAAAACATCTGGTGAGGCCAAGGATAATTCAAAACAAGACAGCTCAGAGGAACATGGTATGTGACAAGACAGAACTGGTATACTTCAACTTATCTATTTGTATAGATCAGCTTACTCTTACCAGAATTGATTTTGTACAAAAAACACAAAGGAGATTCCCTCGTGGGACTTTGATTGGAACAGCAACACCAAAAGAATTGAGTCTAATATATATATATATGACACCATTTTGTAAGAATTAATTTTGTAGATATTTCCTAACTATTATCATGCACGGCAAACTCCCCGTTTTGGCTGAGAAAGTCACGTTTTTAAATTTAAGAAGGCAACAAAACAATGTCAGGGCAATACAGGTGAATAACATGCTGCACTTATTCAATACATTGGATATTTGCCGGATTTTGAAATGGGGATAACTTAGGAGGGAGGGGGCGTTGCTCTTGACAGACAGAATAAGCACAAATTATCCATTTGTATTATGCATAATTTGTATTATATTATTCATATTTTTGAACTTAAGTAATATTTTCTGCTAATAAATGATAGAACAATGTTTTTATTTTAAATATGGATCAAGATGCAGACTGGGTAGTGAAACTTCATTGATGTAGCCTACTTTGATTTTGACTTTAATATTTCATTATATATATTGTTGATATTAGTTTATTAATAAATATATGTAAAACGCACATTCACAAAATTCCCTGGCAATATAAACTGTACCTAAGGCTAATAATTACAAGTTTAAATAACAAATACCATCCACCTTGATGTGTGCAGGTCAGAACAAATCTAGAGGTAAATCTGGAAATAAATCTGCTAAAGGAAATGGTAGCAAAGAATCATCAGAGGAAGCTAAGGGTATGCTGGCTTTTTATTTTTCTTCTTCCTATTAGAACCATTTTAATAACTTGCCTTACAAAGATGATGAAAATGGACGCATCATGGCAACACAGCGTGTAGCCACAATGAAAACGTGGCACTCTGAAATTTTAGCAAAGTGGCACAAGCACAACGCTTTGAAAGTGCAGTGGACACACTTTGTTGCCTTAAAAACAATGGGGCCATTTTAGATGCCTGTCTAAAAGACTCACTAGGAGCACTCATGAAAAACCACAGTGGTGTCTCAAAAACTTGGCAAAACGGAGTGGCCATGTTTTTTGTACTTATACCATTTTACCTTTTTTATGGGTGAATACCCATGATGTGCATCTGTGCCCCTGGTGGGGATTTTAAAAATGTAAAGAATTTCAGATTTTGAAAAGGTTTTAAAAATTGCGGCACAAGTGGACATGTGCACATCGCGGGTACATGCCCATTCAAATACAAAAGGTGCCTGTTACTTTATTTTGCCAAGTTTTGGCAGCAAATAGTGGAGCCTCAGCCTGAATGTCAGATTTAATAAAGCATTCTTGTATTTAAAGTAAATTTTATGTTTTTTAAATTTTCACTTTCCAAAGTTAAAGTTAGTCATTTATCTCATTTGCTAACATAACTTGAACTGGAAAGTGAACATTCAGTTTGAAGGAAAAAGACTATGTAAAAAAAATATCTTGGCAGACATTTGAGCAATGTTTACTACAAGTGTAAAGACACCAGAAAAGGTATTTAAAGAAATGTAAATCTCTTTATTTTAAGCTTCATAATATGATTAATATCCTAGGTCAACCTAAATCTGGAAAGAAAAATAAATATGGTAGTAGTGAAGAACACGGAAGGCTCAATATTCACATAAAAGGAAGAAAAGAATCATCTTCAAAAGAAGATCATTCCAAAGAGAAAAAGGGTATTTTCTTTTATAGTCAATGTTTATCATTGTAGGTTTTACATAAATATCAGGAGACTTAAGCTAGCCACACATGGTTCAATTGACTGTACAATCAATGTAAAATTCGATACATATTTTTAGTCGGTCGATTGAAAATTGAAGCATGTCCACATGGTACGATCGTTGAAAATCGATTTTAATGTCATTTGCTTGATCGAAATTTGATCGGACCAGTTGGAAAATTTTGATTGATTGTCCCCACATTGTGTCTCATTTTTGTACGTTTTGTTTGACCTGTCCAATTGATATTCGATTCAATCAATTAGCATACTGTAACTTCTGGGAGGAGAGGAAATGCAATACAGTCATATTAAACCATGCAAGCACATTGTAATGGCTTGTGTGTCTGTTCACTGCCACACAAGCATGCAAATGGCGATCTCTGTGAATAAATCTCCTAATGTAATGTGTGTCCCCCAGTGTCCTTTTGCCATGATTATAATGTACTGGATTAAAATGCAAAGATATGAACCTATGGGTTTTGATCACTCGTGGACCATAGCATTGGTCCACTTTTTGATCACTCTGTGAACATCAATGGCCCTTTTTGATCACTCTGTGACACATACGCTTTTGATTAACTCTACATTTAAAAACGATTAAATTCAATCGAAGTCGGGCTTTGATTGCATACTCAATGTGGTGTGTAACTTCGATTCAATTACAATCAACATAACGTTTTAATGATCGAAAACTACTTCCGAGTCAAATTGATGATCGATTTGATGTCAATTGAACCATGTATGGCTAGCTTTAACATCAAAATCAATCATTCACTGCTTTATATGGATCCTGATGATAATGTTTAATTAAACAGCACAAAAGAGGAACTCTCTGTGAGGAAAATAGACAGAAGCACAATTTGTTTGAGTAGAGGCTAAAACATCCACTTCTGTGATCCCATTGCAGATTTTATCTCACTTCCTGTCTGATAAATTATTGTCAGTATGACAGAAAGTGAGGGTAAAAAATAAACAGTAGTTACAATCCTTTTTTACTTTAGGCTTAAGCAGGGAGCACACGTATAGATATCGGCCAGATCGATGGCCGCTTTGAGCAATTGACCAATCAATCCCACTCGAAAACAGGGATATCGGACATGACCATAAACCACGGTCGATGTCCATTGCATTGTATGGAGACCACTGGGTCTCCATGCCAAGCATCGGCTGAGCTGGAGACACAGCAGTGCAATGTCTCCAGCTCCTCTGATAGCAGGCAGCACCGCGATTACGTCCTCCTGCTGCTGCAGGGAACAGCTCCAATATCGAGTGGTGTGTTCCCTGCTTTACTGTTCATGTCCGCAAGCTAATCTAATCAGTTTTTGTTATTGTTTTATATTTTATATAACTAGGACATGGCCATAGCAGCCACGAGAAAGGAAGAAAGGATAAGGAAAACAGCAAAGAAAGTAATGAATCATTGGAGAAAGATCATTCTAAAGAGAAGAATCGTAAGTTAACCAAGCTCCTGTCTTATCTAAGACGGTTTTTAAATATAATTAAATAGAATAATAGAATAAAGATTTTGGTTTGTGATTAAAGCTCATTAAAAATACTAAAACATTAGGAGATAGAATATAACCATAGCTCTATT
Organism: Ptychadena robeensis; assembly: GCA_036250615.1. Taxonomy (NCBI): domain Eukaryota; kingdom Metazoa; phylum Chordata; class Amphibia; order Anura; family Ptychadenidae; genus Ptychadena; species Ptychadena robeensis. The sequence continues at coordinate 73,671,975 of CM070038.1, forward strand.
TAATTTGGTGCTTTAACGATAGCAGTAACTGAGTAGCATACACTTTATTTTCTATATTTATTGTGGTTGGTGCAAGCTTTATACTTAAAGGTCTCTTTGGAAACAAAGAACCGTAATAAGTCTAACACAATCTAATATACTAACATGAGAATAAAGATGCATAGTTTAATTTATTGTTATTTACATTTATAAGAAGACTTTGGAAAGTCCTCATTTGAAGACATAGACTTGGACAGTGGCATTGTTCCAACTAATAACCCAGAATTCACTATAGAACCAATAATCATACCTCAGACTGCTCAATTACTATATCAAGATAACTCAGTGACAACAGAAGAAGTAGAGAGTAAGTATGTATAAGAATTTTTTTTTAAACATGTTAAAAAATAAGTTAGTTATAAACTACAATAGTGGCATTTGTAGATGGTCTTTATGTACCACAGTACATAAAGGCAGGCTTAATAATGTATAACAATAAAGGTTTCCCATGTATTAATGCCAGCTCTCAATCAAATTACCAAGACCTCATAGGTTGATCCCATAATTATCTCATGTGCAGCACCATCCACCGTAGTTTTGTTTCCAAAGGAATTTGG
>CM070038.1:73672670-73699576 GCA_036250615.1 Ptychadena robeensis
GTGGTTGCAGTGCTAATTTACCTGATAAAGTGAATTATTGAAATATTCATTACCTGATATGGTGAGTTATTCACAAAACATCTGAACATGTTATCATATTCAGAATATCTACCAGACTCCTGTATGGACATACTTTAGGAAATTACAGGCCTACAATGTAAAAAACTATTACAAGTCTATGGTGCGCTTTTGGTACAGAAATCTGTACCTCAGCAGTGTGCAAGGAAGGTTAAATATGAGGCCTATCATATCTGTTTTGTAAGGCCAATTTTCCATTTACATTCTGCAGATCTCATCTAATGGCTTTATTATTGCCTTACACTTTGCAATGAGTGTCCATTAAGTATGACAGTCATACACAAATCAACTTTAGAACATGGTCAGCAGTGGCAACATAAGTCTGTACATGTAAATGCATGAGTAATTTCTCACAACCCTGTCTCTTATTCTAACCTTCACAACATTTTTATTTATTGAGTGTTTGCTCTTTCTTCCCAGTGCCCCTATCTACACTTGCACAGCTCAGCTCAGAGAATTGGCACTGTCAGTAGAGAGACATTTTCACCTCATTGCCTTGAGTAAAGATTGTCCTTTATAGCCTTAGCAAGCTAGAATATTATCAAAAGAGATGAAATCTGCATGTTTTACTTAATTTCCATGCTTCTCTAATGACAGGACAACAAGCCTATAACAGGCAATACAATTTGAAATACATGGTTTTATAATACTAAGCAAGATTTGGGTGCAGATATAATACCTTTGTATTTATCAATGGTAAGGCAAGCCTGGGAGGTGGGTTTAATAATAAAGGTACTTTCACATTGTCATAATGATTCTTCCCTCTTTGTTTGACATTGATATTTGTTAACATCTTAATATTGTTCAGGAACTGCTAATATAGGAATTTTTTTACATTCAACAGCTGTGGAACCAACAGAGCCTGTAGAACCTCAGGAGCCTCTGCAACCTACAGAAGTTGTGGAACCTGTGGAACCCACAGCTGTTGTAGAACCAGTGCCTATTACATTACCAGGTAAGAAGCACTATGCACTTGAATTTTAAAGCAACAAAACACAATGGTTGGTCATGTTGGTTAATGAAATTATAAAGATTGCTGATTTTCCCACTATGCAAAGTATGTGGGCATGGGAAATATTGCAAAATTTCCCCAAGCAAAAATTTTGCATAGGGCCCCCCAATGCTAGTAACACCCCTGTATATAGTTGATATTGGAAAGAGATTAACTGTCACTTCAAATTAGGCTTTTAAACCATTTATTGATTATTACTTATTCTAACCTTCATGCCATTTTCATTTTTTTCAGTGTTTGCCCTTTCTTCCCAGTGCCCCTAGCTACATTTGCACAGCTCAGCTCAGAGAATTGGCACTGTCAGTAGAGAGAAATTTTGAGCTCATTGCCTTGAGTAAAGATTTTCCTTTATAGCCTTAGCAAGCTAGAATATTATCAAAAGATGAAATCTGCATGTTTACTTATTTTTCATGTTTCTCTAATGACAGGACAACAAGCCTGAAACAGGCAATACAATTTAAAATACATGGCTTTATAATACTAAGCAAGATTTGGGTGCAGATTTTATTTCTTTGTATTTAGCAATGGCAAGGCAAGCTTGGGAGGTGGGTTTAATAACAAAGGTACTTTCACATTGTCATAATGAGATTCTTAACTCTTCGTTTGACATAGGCATTTGTTGACATCTTAATATTGTTCAGGAACTGATAATATAGAAGTATTTTACATTCAACAGCTGTGGAACCAACAGAGCCTGTAGAACCTCAGGAGCCTCTGCAACCTACAGAAGTTGTGGTACCTGTGGAACCCACAGCTGTTGTAGAACCAGTGCCTACTACATTACCAGGTAAGAAGCACTATACACTTGAATTTTAAAGCAGCAAAACACAATTGTTGGTCATGTTGGTTAATGAAATTTTACCAATTGCTTGTTTTCCCATTATGCGAAGTATGTGGACATGGGAAATATTGCTAAATTTCCCCAAGCAAAAATTTTGCAAAGGGCCCCCCCAATGCTAGTGACAGCCCTGTATATAGTTGATATTGGAAAAAGATTAACTGTCACTTCAAATGAGGCGTTTAAACCATCTAAGTTTAAACATAATCTATACCACTGCTAGCCCAATTAATAACACTTTCCTGGGTTGAATGCATTCTACTAGATTACTCCACAACTAAAAGTGTGACGCTGAAAAATATAAACAGATTAAAGGAGATGATATGGAATTTTAAGAAACTGCACAGAAAGCATTACTTTTGCACTACAGCAAAACACAGGAGCAAATGCAGCTTGAGCAATTATTTTAATAAACACTGTGCAGTATGCCAAGCTGTGGGTCTGAAACTGGAAATAAATTTTGCTGCGATCATTGCATTGTTTATGATGTTTTTATGATGTGGCACTGCACTGGATTTTTGAAAATATACATAGCACTTTGTACAAACAACATTCTAAATGTTTGGTTTTGTATTTCTTTTTCTTGTTTGGGCCATTCTGTTCACTGATCTTTCTTTTTGACTACAGCACAAAATCCTTCAGAAGGAGAATCTTGCACCTTCAATAAAGATATTGTGGCTGATGGACAAACCACAGAGCTGGATTGTGTCTCATGGTAAGACAACACTATTCTGGCTAATCGTGGCAGACTTTAGTTTCAGTCACTACCATATGCCCAAGCAATAAATTTAGCTTCTCTAAAGCTCAACTTACTTTAACACATCTCTCAATGTAATCTAAACGCGACAGTTGTTTTGTGTACTGGCTGATGGGCAATCTGCAATATTTAACCCATTGCCCCCAAGACTTGCTCTTCCTCGCACAACCCTCTTGTTGATTAGATTTTAGTTTTCTGGTAATGGAGATTAAGCATCAGAAGAGGTCACACCTACACCTTCCTGTTTTCAGCACTATGCCAGCCCTCTCCACCAGCTAAGACCTTCATGATGAGTAGACACAATTATGAAGAGGACTAAGATATGTAGAGATAAGAAAAGTAGCCAGAGCAGTGTTTTTTTTATTTAGCCTTAAAGCCTTTGAACCACATTAAGGATACTCTCATTAATGGCTACCTTCTTGTTTTGTTTTAGTGAATGCGATGATGGATCACTTACCTGTATGAAAAATCTGAGTTGTCCAGGTAATTTGATGTGTTGGACTTTAATGTTTTAGAAGATAACCATTATTGTAAATACATAAGATGCAACAGTCAATGTTAACATTTGCAATGTTTTGTTACCTGGCAGCTTCTTAGTCTAAGAGTGTGCATACATGGGTCAATACCCTTGCGAACAACCTGCAATTGACAGATTACAGGTCACTCGCACGGGAATTAATGTCATAGTAGTGCACATCGATTCCCGTTTTATAGACCTGTTCAGTGGGGACCCTGTTCCTGTGTATACCTGGAACAGGGTTTCCATTACGCAGCTTCCAGCCACTGCCTGTCAGAGCGGGGATCTGAAAACAGGAGAAAGATGGGGTTCTCCCCCCCGCACTGTGCAGAGCAGTCCGTATTTGGCTCTGTCCCCTTGCTTGTGTCTCAGCATGTGCCTCAGCTGGCAAAGACACAGGAAAAGGGGCAGAGTCGAACATGGTCTCTTGTGACATGAGCCATCCTGTTTCCTGATCTCGACTCTGCCTCCACGATCGATCGGGATTTACGGACATGTCCATTCCTGGTTCAAATTACCATTTTCAAATAGGATCAATCAATCAACGATCCCGAACGTGCATGCAATTGATCGTTTATTGATTGAGCCGAAAATCAAACCGTGTATGGACACTTTTTGAAGAAAGGTATTAATGAAAATGTATAAGGGTTAATTTAAACATTTTAACTAGCATGTTGATAAGCAGGAAAGGGGAACAAGTAAGGAAAATATTAGCAGATTAAACTTCCGTTTAAAATGAATTATAATGTTGTTTATCATAGTTACTTAAAAAAAAGTATGTATATTAAATAATGATATATTTCCACTCATACTTCATGTCTCCTGTTTTTCAGGCATCTGTTCTGTGGCTGCATACCAGATGATTCGCACTTTTGATGGCACTTTATATGAGACTCCGGGAACTTGTAGCTATGTCTTGGTCAAAACAAGAGACTTTTCTATCAGCTTGAGTAATAAGCTATGTTCTGAGCTTCGAAATGATATTCAGGCATGTGACCCTACTTATGGCTAAAGTTATATCTTCTAACACTAAGTTAAACACATTTTATATTGAACTTTGTTCTTCTATTGTAGGACCCAGATGCAGTTTGTATTGAATATGTGGATGTATACATTCCATCAAAAGCAAACATTAGGCTCCAGGCAGATGGAAGCATACTTGTGTCAGGAGAAACGTCATCTCTACCATATTCTGTTCTAGGTAATTGACTACTTACCATATATACTACAAAGAAATATTACAAAACACATGTTAATGCTGCTAGATATTGATTACATTTAAATATAATTACTGTATTTATCTGTACAGCTGCACTAAGTGTGACCATACCCGGTTAATTTTTTCTTATTTGTTTGATCAACTTTAAAAAAAGTGATCGTTTAAGTCAATTATGTGAAAATGTTTTCATTTTAAACAGAATAGATCGCAACGTACACATAAAACATAAAATCGAATGAGTAATGATAGGTCATGTCGGTAAAATTAAGAGGTATCTGATGTGTTTTCTAGGTATTTTAATCAATTGGTATCCAATTGTACTATGGGGCACAAGCCTTTGCAAAGGAATTGATTTGTTTTTAATCGATTGGTGTGAGACTGAGAATGAATATTCAAATTGCACAAGCCGATTGAATATAAGATTAAGCAAATGTTGATATGTGTAGTGCCACCTTTAGGGCTTGTCCCCTCTTGCGTGGCTGGCACCCTGGCAACCGTGGGCGGCCACCTCCATTAATTTCAATAGCTGTGATCCGACTCAGGCGGGTGGCCGTAGGTGGGCGCGTTCTGTTCTTTTGACCCTGTCCATTCATTTTGTATGGACGGGATCCAGGGACAGCTGCATTGAACTGAATGTTTAAAAAAAAAAAAAAAACATGATGCAGGCTGCGGCCGCGACTGCTCGTGCAGTTTTGTCAGCCCATGCAGCCGGCCAATGTGGGTCCGCCAATATGGGGACAAGCTCTTAGACCTTATCAAGAACGGCAGTGGTTATGAATGTTATGAAACACTATGATTTGATGTTAGGATATTATTCAGTTGAAAAATATGAATATTTTATTATAATATATGTAAGAGTTCTTTTGATATACTCTGTATTTCTTATTCATCTTAGATACCATTACTGTCCTAAGAAGTTCCTCAGTTTTCCTTGATGTGGTCAGCCAGGAATTAAAAATTCAGTATGACTTTGCTGGCAACCGTCTCTATGTAATTCTTGATGCTAGCTACAAAGGCACAACCAATGGTTTGTGTGGAACCTACAATGATAATCGAAATGATGACTACAGGTAAAAAGAATATTATTTTCATATCCTTTACTTGTCTGAAACAGAAGCAGGAACAGATACCTTTTTCTGGGGACTGTTTGTGCCTCGTGATGAAATTGTCAGCCTTTTCTTATCCATCATGAAATCTTCTGCTATGTCTAGCATTTTACATAATACTTCAAGGCTGCTGTTTTTAGAACTCAAATACTTAAAGTTTCTTCAGGTATATTTTGCTGTGTGTCCTTATCATGCTCTAGGTTTGTATTATGGGAGAACACATTTACAATCAAAGATTGTGTGAGTGAAGATATATAAAATACATTTAACTTTGAAACTTAAAAAAAAATAGGTAGGAATACCTAGATAGTATAAAGTTGTAATTTCAGCTTTTATACAACTCTCTCATCTACATTGTTTTCACTGTCTCATTGTTGTCAAAGTTCTTATAAATGAATTGGCTGGATTGTCATACTTTCTATGTTTACATGTACTATCTGTACTTATTGTGTTGTAATATTGTAAATTACTTTACTCTGAGCACTTACAAATTATATTTTCAATTGTCAAATGCAGGAGCTCAAGTGATATGACTGAAACTGTATCCGGCTTATTCAGCAAATCCTGGAAGACACAATTCCAGTGCTCAGAAAGTGAAAAATCCCAAGAAGACCGAGGTAATCATAGGACTAACTAAACAAACATCCCACCCAAACCTATTTTTTAAATGAATGTTTGATATATACTTTTGCTGTGAAGTGGCTTAAGTAGTGCATTTATAATTTAAAATGACAAATGACTATCCAGGCCATTAAAGTTAGAGTTCATAAAATCAACTTTTCGGGGGCTGTGAAGAGTAATTAGAAAGGGCCAAACAGATTAGCTACTTGGCTATAGATACAGTTTATCCACATACATATCAGTAATGTTATCACTTTAAAATTTACATGACCATACATAACATAGTCTGCTTTATTATAATATCTATAATAAAAATCTGCTTACAATATTTATTCATACAGATGTCATGTTTATCTGTCTTCAGCCTAACAATATTTTTTAATCATACAGATAGAAAAGTGCAGGCTGATCTCACCTGCTCTGATGCCCTGGATAGTTCCCTCTTTGAAGACTGTGCCCTGCTGCTTGACACTCACACTTACAAGATCTCTTGCTCTCAGAGTGTGTACTATGGTGGATCCATTGGACTTTGCTCTGCAATGGCAGACTTTGCCTATCGCTGTGCCCGTGCAGGAATTTCTGTCTCTGTTAGCTCTACATTTACAGACTGCAGTAAGTTATGATAATTTCTTATCATTTGAATGTTCATATGTACTTCACACAAGGATGTGTCTTAATCTGATGTTAGCAAAAGTTTTTTTTAAACAAATTTTCCAAATTTTGAATTAGCTATATCTTTTCTGAAGACAAGCATGATGAGGGCAATTACAGAATTAATCCTCCTAACCAAAAGAACTGTATTGATATTTGAATGATATGGTTTCTTATAATTACTTTATGGCTTAGTGGATAAAATATCAAATTTTTGCAGTGTTAGAATCCATGCCTAGGGTGGGTCTTAATTGATTATTCCTTTCCAATGACCACAATATTTTGTCATGTAAATGTATTTATTTCTTTTTGTAGCTCCAGTGTGTGAAGGTGATATGATCTTCACTACTGATGATACATTCTCCCAACAAGACTGTGCAGAATATTCTGTAAAACTCCAAAAGATCACAACATCAATCCCTCTGAACGAAGCCTGTATCTGTCCTCCCGACCTCTATTATGATGCTTCCATCGATAAATGTGTAAATGGGTAAGTGGACACCAATAATTATATACTCTGTATGTGTTTCAATCACTGTTTTAGTTATTAAAATAACTAACTTTTTGGTCACATTTTATGCAAATGTTCTCCGCATATGGACTAGGAAAATAATAGACAACAAGTACATTTTCCTGATAAAATGTATGTGTGCTTTGCATTTTGCCTGCCATGGCAGCTGGTATATGACTTTCTGCCAGACATAGTGTGCAAGTGACAATTTAAAAATATCCTACACAAAGATGGACCTAGGGGCTAGGTATCATAAGTATACTTAAAGAAAAAAGTCAGTAAGAGTTTTCTTTGGATATAGTAGGGATACCAGAGTTTGTGTAAATTAAGGAAGGTTAAGATACTTTGCAGGAACAGAATGGTGGAGAAATCCAAATATTAAATGTTTCTACTAAAATGTAAGGGGGAATCCTTCAATGGAGCAATTATTCATACTGAACCATAGGTTCTACAGATTGGAACTCTGATCACTTTGGGGATATTTCTTCTTATTTACCCTTTTCAAGGGCAGAAAGTGAAAGGAAATCTAAACAAACACGTTTGTGCATGCAATGTACATGAGGTTTCACTGTTCGGTAAAATAATTGTTGTTTTTCTTCAGGGATTCATGTCCTTGCTATGTTAAAAACCATGTGTACCAGATAGGAGAGATCATCACTCAGCCCAATGGACAAACATGGTAAGTTAATTGAGACTTAAATCTCTAGTTAGTGATGAGCACTAGGTAATATTCGTATTCACAAAATATCGCAAGTTTTTTGCCTAATATTCGTAATAGATTGGTAAATGTAAGAATTTGTGATCTCCAGTCATTCTTACCTTCATTGCGCAAATCAGCACTTCTACATGTGCATATTGTGAACCCTATGCACAGTAGTTTTGGGTACTGATGTAAAAAAAATTAGCACTACATTCGCAAATTTGTGAAGTACAGAGATTTGCAATGAAAATTTGCAGTAACAATATTCGCAATCAACACTATATCTAGTATCTTACTCCAATAGGTCTAATTATTACTACTTATTATTTAAACTGCAGTTTTCAACTAATTATACAAAAATTTCTTTTCACACATATGTATATATGCATATGTATATACACGTATAAGTTAAGGCATCTTGTAGTACATAATATCATTGTATAACATTATCTCCTTATGTTTTAGCCCCTGTGAGAGGATATTACAGTGTGGAGAACCAGAAGAGCCCCCTACTCCTGGTGAGTTGCTTGTTTACCTGTTATAGAAGCATAGAAATGTGTGGGCTTTTATACTTCATTGGTACCTATTAGTGATGGCCGAACTTCGGCCATGTCCGTCCGCAAACGGGCGGATCGGACAAAAAAATCCGCCGTCCGCCCGTTCACAGGCAGATTCAAATACCCCGCCTCTGAAAACCAGGATGTGACGTCAGTGACGTCACATCCGGCACCTGGAACGCATAGTTCCTGGTTGTGCAAACCGGTCACTGACGTCACATCCGGGTTTACGAGGCGGCTTTTCACTGAAAGACCGGGTTCTCTACCCGGTCTTCAATGAAAAGATTTTTCCTGCGGCGGGAACTCGCTGCTCCTGATCCCACCGGAGGAAGAATAGAGGGCTCCTTCTCGCCTGTGAACAGGGCGGGTCGAACACCCGTACTGCTCACTGGCGAGAAGGAGGGCGAACATGCTTGTTCGCGGCCGAACGGTCCGCCTTGCGGCCAGTTCGGCCATCACTAGTACCTATATATAATCTGGATTTATTTAGCAAGCATATTTATTAAAGTTTCCATACCAGTAAAATGCAGGGCCTAACACCAATTCGTGTAATAATATATTTTTAAATATCAATATTAAAAGTACCTAAATTTGCTTTGATATGAGTTTTCTGTTATCAACTGTGAGAGAAGGAGAGAGCAGAATAAGCAGGTTTGATAAATATTTAGTGTGTTCATCAGTGGGCATTGCCTGGAATTGAGCAATGTACACCAGTGCTAATGTAAAAAATTAGATGGAGTTTAACAGCAGGACATGTTCTTCTGATTTTTATAGTCCATTATGCTTTGTGATAGGCTTTGCAACATTTTTCATAATGCATATTACATCAGAAAAGCTTTGAGCCCTCCCTATTCAAACACAGGTTAAGAATGAGGGCCTGCGCCCCCCTGGAATACCTTCGCGCCCCACCAGTGGGGCCCACCCCCCAGTTTTGGAACCACTGATCTGAGCATACACGGCTCAAATTTTGTTATAGATTTTAGCACAATCAAGCACAGTGCGCATTCAGGGCATCCAGGGCGGTTGATTCCACTCGAATAAGCTTAGCCGAAAAGGGTTTCCAACATGTTGGAAAACCTTGTTCGATTTCAATTACTTTCCCATCCAAAGTAGTGGCCGATATCGATGATGCAACAGTGCTGCACCTCGATATAGATGAAGCTGGAGCATTGGTTGCACAGAGATCTACCCATGTATGGCCAGCATTAATTGGTCAGAACACTGTTTCAAGTTGCTTGCTGTTGTTCTTTTTTATATATAAATAACTAACTGATTTAAATTGTTACATTGGCAGATGTGGAAAAATGTGCTGATAATGAAATCTACTCTGACTGTATGGTTGGTTATGGCAAATCATGTGAGCTTTCATGTCAGAACTTGGCAATGCAAGACCAGATCTGCACTTTAGATTGTGTACCAGGATGTGTCTGCAAGACTGGGTAAGTTCTCTGAAGATTTAGGATGTTTCTGTTTGATAACTATGACAATATCATACTTTCTGTGTTCTGACAAATGTTGTGTTACCTCCTAGTCTATTGAGGAGCAGCGATGGAAGTTGCGTGCCACTAAATCAGTGCCCATGTGTGCATGGAGATGATGTGTACAACCCCGGAGAAACATTGGCCCGAGACTGTAACACATGGTAAGCAAAAACATTTTTTTTGTGACAGGGCGAATCCTGTTATGCGGTAGACTACATTTCTCATATTGTGCCATTATCATAAACCACTAGCACAAAGATACAACATAATGTAAAATAACTGAAATGCTACTATTGTCTTATCATTTATTTTCAGCACATGTGAAAATGGCAAGTTTGTGTGTACCAACAACCCATGTACCAAAGTGTGTAACACTTATGCAGGATCCCAGTTCTTTTTGTTTGATGGAGTCTGGAAAAGCTTTGAAACAAAGCACTGTGCCATTGTGCTAGTCGAGGTTAGTTGAAGGAGTAACAAAAAAATATAGTTACATTACATTTTATGTAAAAAAATGTGTTTAAATATTGCCAATTCAAAGAGAGAATTCTGTCAAATGAAAAACAAATACATTTGTAAAACATAAAGACAGCCTTAGTGAGTTTCAAGTAGTAGAGATAGTTTTGAAAGTTTTGCAAATTTTCAACACGCTGATTTGTGAGTTACAAAGCTGAATATGGTATTATCACCAAAATTGTTGTAGCTTTAGGGAAGGGTGGTGAGAGCATTAATTTATTTATGTACTAGAACAAAACGTGTTTTGTAATGTACCCACAACCTTCCCTGCAATTTACTCACAAAGCAACGTTTCCAATTTTTGAGACCATCTTTACCAGCTAGTACTTTAGAAAACCCCGAAGATGCTACAGTAAAGCAAGGAAATGATAGCTTTTAAAAGGAGACATCTAAAAGTTTGGCATTATACTTCACTAGTAGAGGTTTCCTTGCGTTTAATTATTTTATGTCTCCTTCAGAGGTGCTTTCAGTGCTGTTTCACGTTTGTTAAGGTTATGGCAAGTTCCTGGCTAATGTAGACTCGTTTTCTTTTATTGTGTCACTGAATTTGCACTACTGAATGTCCTTCTTTACCTTTTCAAATCATCCAGTCATATTATCTATCATTTAATAAAGTTGTGTTTGACAAACCTTTAAGAAATAGTCTGATATATCTATCATGTTTAGAGTACTGTTGGATTATTATAAATGAATAACAAGGACAAACAAAATGTATCCAATTTTTTTCTAGTCTCTGGAAGGTTCTAGCCCCTCCTTCAGTGTTGTCATGCAAAATGCTCCGAATGAGGAACTAGGTGGAGCTTTGCTCAGGAAGATTATTACCATCAAATTTGGAGGAACTACAGTGGTGCTCAGTAACTCTGATCCTGTGGTGGTAAGTGTTAGTCCAGCTAGACATTTGACCAGTTGGGTTCACTAAAATGTCCATATGCTAAAACCAATGATTTTAGTTACATTCTAATTAGTTCAGCAGAAATCTGTGTCAAATTGACTATTTGTGTAGTCATTTTGGGCTCATTCACACTTTATTCCATCATATTTATTTATTCATAAGTCATTCTTTATTGGTCAAGAATACCGCATATACTTGAGTATAAGCTGGCCTGAATATAAGCTGTGGTACCTAAATTTACAATAAAAACTGGAAAAACTGTATAACTTGAATATAAGCCTAGAGTGGGAAAAGTACCAGCTAAGGCACAGAAACATACAGTCAATGTTCTTTTGCAGAGATTGAGAGATTGTTGTGAAATTTCACTTTCTGAACTTGTGAGTTAATTGCAAAGCCCCTGAACATGATATGATCATCTACATTTCTAGGAGACATAGGGAAGGGCTGTGATAACAGTTTTGAACCATATAGATCCAAAAAGTAGAGCAATACTTTTTTTAAGTGTTCCTGTAAACATATTCTAAATGCTGAATAATTCAACTCATACTCGAGTATATATGATAATTTAAACTGCTATCTGTGTAGCATTCAATGTGTTTTCTCTTTCCCTCATGTCCTAATTATAACAGCATTTAAAACGAAACTCTTTACTTTTTATACAAACTTTATACTGAAATGTCTTAAGCTGGGAATAGACGGTACGATTTACCATCTATTCCTTATCCGATTCTCGGCACTAGGAGCCCGCTAGTGCAGAGAATCGGACGGCACTCTTTATATGCAGCTCATTACTTCGGCTGGGGACAGCTGCCCCAGCCGAAGTAATGAGCTGCACATTGATTGTGAGTATTTTCTATTTTACTTTTTCATTCACAGTTAACACATTAACTTTATTGTACTAGTTTGTGTGCCTCATGTACTTGTTTCTATCCCTTAATTTACAGCCCTGGGCTTAGGTTTCTACAGAGATACATTAGTCCCCTCCCAGAGAGATACATTGTCCCCTCCCTCCAGCCTTTATCTGCCTATGTTGCATATTGAAGCATAGAAAACAGATGATAATCTGACTGAAAGTCAGAAACGTTATATTTTTATTAGCATGTTGGTTAGGAAGTGAGGGCAAAAGAACACCTGGTCTGTTCGTAAATTTTAAAAAAAATATTTGCATTGTCCTGCTGCAACCAGTGTGTAAGAAAACTGCACAGCAGAATTACACATGAGGAATGAGGAAACATTCACACCCTCCACTTGACCTTCCAGACTTAATTCTTCCTTAGAATACTAACTTTGACATAAAATGCAGAAAAACAAAAGGGATATGTCTCCATTGTTCTTCTCTTAGAAAGTCTGCCTACTTGATTTTCAGGTTTTTATATTTTCTTGTATACTGGCCCTTTTGTTGACATGATCAATGACTACAAGCTCTGTCTACCATCCATTGTGAAGCAAAGTGTTTGCCTCCCTAGGTGTATTCTTTGTCTTAAGCAATTGTGCCAAGAATTATGTCAAATTCCGTGCTCTAGGAATAACATACTTGAATAACTTTTAGAATGAGTAAAGTAAGAAATGGTCTTGGAGTGTTTTTTTTTTTTACAAAGTAGGGAGTTATTCAGATGAACTTACAAAAAAAGTATAATGTACTTGTTCCAGCATTGAAACTCTTTCAAAGCTGTTTGATTAATGATACTTGGTCTAAAACTGTAAACTGTAAACATAAACTGTTTGCTTATCAATATTTGTTGCCTAATTTATTCTTTAGCTACATGAACTGGGTGCCAGGACGGAATTTAGAACCTACCGTTCTGGATTCTACGTGGTTGTCCATTTCTTGGAAGGACTTGCTGTTTACTATGACCAACATCTCGATGTCATCATTCAGCTGGAGCCCCAACTGCAGGTACGAGCAGATTTTCTGCACATAAAATCTGACACCAAAAAAACAAAACAAAAAATTATTCAATTAAAATAGACTTACCTCTGAGCTGTCACAATGATTCAAATTGCACCAATATGACAGTAAAAAACTTTCCTGCTCTGGGTCTGGAAACAGCCAGATATATTGTTTTCAATGGGAAAATTGCAGCTCCATAGACTTATATGAAGACTTGATCAGGTACCGTATTTTTCGGACTATAAGATGCACCCAGTTTTTAGAGCAGGGGATTCAGAAAAAAAATATTGTTCAAGTAAATTAGATTAATGATATGAATCAAATCACTGCAATACCAACTTCCTGTCATAGATGTCACTAGCAGCAGAACTATCATGGCACACATGTCATCTTCTCCACTGATCCTCCCTGGCTGTGTCAGTGGAAGCTGCAGAGTGATTGCAGCAACCACAGACATGGAAAGAGGGATAGGGGTATATATATCTCTCTCTTCATTGCTTATACCAGCAGGCTCTGCTGGCATAAGCAATAATACAGTTCAAATGTGATATCCGGCCAAGGTCGGATCTCTCATCTAACAGCTCCTCCAGCTCCCCAGCTAATCTCCTTGCTTATAGTCTGAAAAATACTGAAAAGGTAACTGCTTTTTACATCCGTACTGTCTTTGACTTACAGTTACTGTTTTGACAGTATTACAGAAAGTACAGACCAAACTATTGACACTTTCCAATTTCACAAAAAAAATCGACTTCTATGTAGCCGTAGCCTTCTTTTTAACTTTTTCCATGTATTTGAACATGGGATTTTCTAAGATAAGAGGCATAGAACATAATCACCAATATTACACAATGCTCATTTACTTGACAATGAGCCCTTTCTCTATTGAAACCAATATAACCCAATGTATTTTTATTCTTTGTTTACTCAGGGCAAAGTCCAAGGTATGTGCGGGGATGCAGATGGAACCACATTATCTGAGCTTGAAATTGGTAACATGGCTCAATATGCCTCTAGGTTCTTGGTTGATGAGGTAGGTAGTCTTTACAATGCTAATCATGTAAGTTTAGAGTGTGTTTATTAGTCTACAGCTAAAATCAAATTTTTGCAACTTTTCTCCCAGTGTCCTGATGACGATGATCCTCTCCCACCTCCATCTGAGAAGCATAAAAAATTTGTGGAAAATCGATGCAGCATTCTCAAGAATGATGATTTTGCTGAATGCCATAATGTGGTAAAAATTGCTTTTGATTTTTTTCAATTGGCACTTGTAAAGGATCGGCTTAAAAAAAAGCTTCTGTCTAAATTTGATAGCTACTCCTTCTCATACACATAGTGTCCTCAGTGCTTGAATCTATAAAAACATTTATGCTATCCAGCAGCATGTTGGAAAACCTTGGATCACCATCCAAAGTAGAGGCTGCACCTCGATATCGATGAACCTCAGCTCTGGCGGGAATCTACCCATGTTTGCCCAGCATTACTAAAACCAAAACAGACATAATGTCCATGGGGCCTGGACATAAAGGGGGCCTCAATTGTCTACACATGATCTATGCAGCTAGTAGTATATAGTAAATTAAATATATAGTACACTGTATATAGTTTGGAAATGTCTATTAATAAAATCAGTGAGTACTAAGTATTTGGGGGAGAATATTTGGGGGTTAATCATAGCACAAATACTAACTCTATAGACCACCCACCTCTCAAATGAAAATCTTCACTTCTGTGAGTCTGGCACACTGAAGACATTATAAAAACAGTGAAAACACACATTACCATAAATGTGCAAATCCCCAGCCTTCTATCTCTTTTGGGTTTACCAATAACACTCCTTTAATGCTTATGACACCTGTGTCTTCATACTAGGTAAACGTTGAGCCCTATTACATGGCTTGTGTGGAGGAGACAGAAGCCTGCAGAGAAGGTGAAAGCTGCCTCTGTTACTGCACATCACTGGCAGCTTATGCCCGTGCCTGCTGCCGGAAGGGTATCACAATAGATTGGAGAACCCCTGACACATGTCGTAAGTATATTATCATTCATATTAAATCTTTTTGGTCTTTTTGATCCTTTCTGATCTTTTTGAATTATCTCATACTTATTCTATTATATTTTCTTTCAGCATCTCCTTGTGAATATTACAACAGAGGTAAGATGAGCAAAGTATTCTATAGTTCAGAAATCGAGCACAGTTAACAATGCATAACATTTTACATAAAAGACAGGCTCACTAACTTCTGACAATCATTTCTGTTTAAGATGCTGGGGAGGGACCATACCGCCTTCTGATGATCAATGGCAAGTCTTTGGTAGCTGATTATGATACCAGTGCAGTGTCGGTGGATGATGTCGATACTTCAGGAAATCTCAAAGCAAGCTTTATGGTTACCCGTGGCCTTTTTGTAGATCCACTGAGTAAGTTGTGAATTTGTGGTCATATTTTCACAGTATGGAAAGTAGAGAAATTTAAAAAAAAATACAGCGTAATTGGATACTGCAGTTATCTATTGTCTTTGCTTTCAAGTAAAGGGAAACTATCAACAGGTTGGCAGACTAGGCTGTATACCTCATTTCCATGTATCTCTATGTTCCTAGAAGTATACATTCATATTATAGGTGCTGACTAAATAGATTTTTTTATTTAGCTTCTATACTTCCATACACTACTCTCAGGGTATGACCTTTCTAGAAACCACATCTGCAGTTTCACCATCTCAAGAGAGCAGCACAAATGCTAGCAGCAACCAACCTTGGATAGCCATAGTTTTTAATTAAATTACAACACTAGAAAATTATAGTGATCTATAGGTAGGACTTATTGCCAAAACATGTACTCAGGATCCTTCAGTGCTTGCAGACTCTTAATCTAGGCATACATCATTAGATTTTAGTGTTTGATCGACTTAAAACTATCAAAGTTTAGATCGATCAAACATAAATCATATACTGCACACATGGTTCGTTCAACAAAAATTGTTCGATAACGATCAAAACATCAATCGAAAAGTGATCAGACATGTTGGAAAAATTTAATCAATTGTACAACGATGGAACTAAAATCTAGTATTTTGTTTGTACACATTTTATATGACTCTTTCCTGGAATTTTTTATCAAAATTTAAATCATTGATTTAGTCATATTCCGATCAAACCCTTTGGATTTGATTACGATCGATGTTCGATGAAAAGATCAAGATCTAAAATCGAATCGAAGATCAATTGTGCTTAAATCAATTGCATATGCCTAGCATAAATCAGTGTTACCTATAGAGTTATTTCACAGGAATGGCTGATTAAAAATAACACTGGAAAGGTACTTATTTTCCCACATCATGAATATCTCATTATGATTTGACTTTATGGTAAAGTGGCAGCAGTTATATAACAAGTTACATAGGTTTGACAAACAATAAAACATTCACACCACCATAGCTGAAGTGCCTCAGATACTTGTTCACACATGGAATAATTGAAGTTGTATCCCATACATAGTATACATTTTCTTTTTATATTTTCATAAAAATATTTAAAATGTATGACTAAAATATATATTTATTTGACAGAACACCTTTTTGTCTTAAGCAATACATATGTAATTAATGCATTGCTTCTGATTTATTTCTAGATGGCAGAAAGCTGATCTCTCTTGAGTCTGCCCAGCACCAAAACTTCTTTATTGTACAAAATGAAGATGGAACCTTAAGCCTGAAGAAATGGCAGCCAGATGTAGACTTCCGGTCACAGGCCACATTTGTTCTACGGGCAAGCCGTTGGGTCAAGGGCTTTGAAGCTCTAGAATCATATGTTTCCCGTGGACATTATCTTTCCCTTAACAGCAACGGACTAGTTATGACACCTGTGAAGTCAGGAAATATGCTGCAGATGAGCTTCAAGCTAGTTGGTAAGAGAAAGAATCTCTTGAAAATGGTCAATCTCTGTTCATATATACATATATGCCTGTGTAGTGAGTTCCTTTATGTAAGTGGTGTTCAACTCACTTGATTAAGAAGACTTTAATTGCATCCTTCTGACATTTTCTAATTGTTGCAAATAATATTTAGTAAATTCAGTGGAGGTTAAATAATATGGGCATATACAGCAGAGAATTACTGTCTGGAGCCACATGAGGCTGCTAGAGATCATCTCTACAGTGTCTTCATGGATCAAAGTTTTCACATGTAATTTATATCACCTTCTTAAAATGTATTTACAAAACTGGTTGCTCAACAATGGATATTTCAGCTAGATACTGTATGCAAACAACAAGAAGAGCAACCAAAATGTAAAAAGTTGGTCAGCAAACAAAAATCTAAGTGTAGCCTTAAAAAAAAAGCAAACATCCATTTCTGGATCCTCTCCTAAATGTCTTTGTCCTTTTACTGGCCTAGTAATCAACAGCAACTCTGTTTTTCAATTAAAGTTTAAAAGAGCTTTGCAAGTAAAATTAAATTGTCCCCCTTGAAAGGAAATGTCTTGATATTAGATCATACATACAAAAGAAAGAACCCCTATCTAATGTGTTTAACTGGTTTTCCTGACTGTCTGGATACCCTTTGACATCCCCCTGTTCAATTAAATGTGACCTTTATGACATTGTCTTTGGTCATTTAAATTGACAATGGAAAAGCTTAGCAGTAAAGCCAGGAAACTATTGCCTATAAGTATTAAATATTGCTCATATTTACTTGTTTTACAGAGGAAACGTTTGGCTTGCCTTCTTTCTCTATCTGTACATGGAAATACAGAGCTTGTAGTAATCCATGTATTCCAACCTGCCAAGATCCATTGGGTACCAAGTGTACATTAACACTCAAGTAAGTAATAGACTTTTTAGTCTATCTATCTATCTATCTATCTATCTATCTATCTATCTATCTATCTATCTATCTATCTATCTATCTATCTATCTATCTATCTATCTATCTATCTATCTATCTATCTATCTATCTATCTATCTATCTATCTATCTATCTATCTATCTATCTATCTATCTATCTATCTATCAAAAAATTTAGAGGGGATGTAGTGTGAGAGAATTATAAGGCTGTCTATACTGATTTCTGCTAGCTTCTTGTTATTTGGCTATAAAGCTTAGAAATATATCAATTACCCAAGACAAATATGCACATGTTCTGAGGTTTCCAAAATTTACAGTA
Source organism: Ptychadena robeensis (assembly GCA_036250615.1). NCBI lineage: Eukaryota > Metazoa > Chordata > Amphibia > Anura > Ptychadenidae > Ptychadena > Ptychadena robeensis. The sequence continues at coordinate 73,691,174 of CM070038.1, forward strand.
ATGACTCAGTGACTTAAGTCAGGTAACATCATCAGTCAACTAGCATTATCCAAATATTCTACCCTTATGTTTCCTTTTTGGAAGGTTAACTGTAACTGGCTGCTGATTAGCAATGGAAATGTATACTTACTGCCTATGTTTGGTTGCTGTTGTAGAATTGAAGGCTGTTATCCCCTCTGTGCCCCTGGAATGGTGTTTGATGAAGTGACCCATCGTTGTGTACAGATTGAGGATTGTAAGTAGTTTACAGGTTCTCTGTGTTGTAGATGTCAATGTTTACTACTAGTGATGAGCGACATAGACAATATTCGATATCACAATATTTAGTGAACAATCCTACTAATATTTGATATTTGTAAATTTGCTCGTATGGCCATGCAGGATGATAATATAATCACAACATGCGTTTAATTATCACTTTGCAATTATCTTAAAAATGCATGGTCATATGTGGTATTTATTATCGAATTGAGATTATATTATCGCAATGCATGGCCATAAGCTCGCCAGTGCATAATATCTCAAATATTCAACATTGTCCACCACCAAATTTATGAAATTAGCAAATTCTCGAATAGCCAATATTCAACAAAAATACTCGCAATTACAATATTCAAGCTCAACACTATTTACTACCACATTTAGTTATAAATGCATGGGCTCAATTCCAATTGTTATATGTAAAATATACTTCTATCTATTTTTAGATAAATCAAATATTAAGTTCAAGTAAAAGCAACACCCATTGTTTGCATATTGTTTGATTAACTACTTTATGAATTTGTGCAGGTATTACTATCACGGTGCCTACTGTAACTAACCCGACTCAAGCTCCTGAAACTACACAGACTCCACCTACTCCACCTCATGAGACTCCATCACCAGAGATTACAACACCTCTTATTTCCAGTACTACTGAAACGGTAAAATATATATCATTTTAATATATGGGTAAAGCTGGCCATACACCTTTAGATTTCCTTTAGATCTCCTTTTGTTTGAACAAAACCATGGAATAGGAGGGACTTTCTAACCAATCAAGTCCATCTGTGCTCAATCACAGCGGACCCTATACTACATAGTTGTTGGTAGATCTAAAGGATATCTGACAGAGAGATCTAAAAGTGTATGGCCAGCTTTACATGTTAGGCAGGAGAACCAGAAAAACAGTTACTTTAAGTGTTCAAATCAATTGGGGGAAAAAATCCCCAGCAGTATCAACTTCAGTGAAAAGGGTGTCACTAGAGATCATCATCTTCCTCATACACGGGTAAGCGATGGGGGGCACAGAAAAATCTGCATTCATGTCTCCCCTCTAGGCTGTGTGTGTGTGAGGAAGCTGCCAGCGTGAGTGCAGCTTTCCCACACACAGCTCTGCATTGTGTATATCAGCTTTGCTGAAATAACCAATACAGTTCAGATGGGATATCCAGCCTTGGCCGCATCTGCCATCTGACATCTCCTCCACCTCCTTGGCTAGTCTTCTTGGCAGGAGAGCTGGCAGGGAGCCAAGACACGACCACCAGATTTGGGGGGTGAAAAAACAGTACAGTACAGTGCAAAACCTGTGCAAAAACCTGTTAAAAAGGAGTAGTTCACAGCAGTGCTTATAGTCAGTAATCTTTTCCATTGTTCATAATATTAGATAAGACCTGATTTAAAAAAAACAAGAAAATTCTTAGTTATCTATCTTTGTAATAATGGTAATATTCACACATCTTCATGTCTACTGGTGTATCCAAACACATTATAGGCTTAGGGTAAATTGTAGAGACTGCTTTGTACATATAAAGCATTAAGATAAAATAATTGTGATATGTTGCTAAAGTTAAGATTCAGATAGAAGATGGTTCACTGTTACAACCTTGTCTTTGTGTGCACTTTTCAGGAACCTTGTAAGAATGTACTTTGCCCACCTCCAGAGAAATGTACCAAGACAGGCGCTGAACTTGTGGAAATTGCTTGGGGAGATCGTTGCTGTCCATTATACAAGTGTGGTAAGTCTCAGTATAATCAGGTTCAAAAAGTGTATTTCGATTTGAAGATCATAAAGGAAACGTCACTGTGGATTTAGCCCTATCATGCAACATTTGCACAAATATATGTGACAATGGTGAGCCATATCAAAAGTTCTTGTTCCATGCCAGGGTGATTTAATTTAGATATTTCCATAACTTTGTAAAGTGAATGGGATTAAACAGTTTTTATTTTAAGCTTTTTTTTTCATGGACAAGACTCCGAAGGATTTTATATTTAACCTATATATTTCCTTTTTTGGAGGATTTCCCCTATTTTGGCACAATGGTTACTGGACCAAATAATTAAAGGAAAGTTCTGCAGTCAATAATAAAATCTTGACAGAAATTTTAATGAGTATGAGTTGAGATGAGTTTTACTATTTGACTACTTGCAAATTATTTTCCTGTAACTTCACAGGCAAAGATTTAAGGGAAGATGAGAACACACTAGTCACATTCTTCATTCTATCAACTCTGTTGTGCTTGAGAAATGGGGGGCTTCTTTCTCTAGTGGTCACATGCACCCTGCTAACTTCTATCATTTATAAGTAATGGAAACTGATTATATCACTTTTCTTTTTAGTTTGCAAGGACGCTTGTGCTCCACTCCCCACTTGTTATAATGACAAACCACCAGTTAGAATTGGAGACCCTGACACCACATGCTGTCCAGAATACATCTGCGGTAAGTACCTGTATAATTGGAAATCAAAGCTGTTATTCAGGTCAGTTTCAGTTTCAAACAATGCTCTTTTTAGTAAAGGAATGGAATGGAATGGAATGAAATGAAACGGATCTTATTCATCTTTTTTCAAGTTTATTCAAAAGACATTCTTCTCTTTGCACAAGAACATTTGATAACTGTGTAATGTGTAAATCTAACCACTACTTATATCTCGTTTTACAGAACCTGAACCTACACCTTCATCAATCACCACTCCGGTAAGAAATACTAAAAAACAAGCAGATATTTAATTACATTTAGCTATCCAGAGATATTTGCATATGTGTATATTTTTTGTACAAAAGTAGCTCTTAAATGACTTTTATGGGTGGTTTAATAGGTTTAAGGAACATACAGACACCTATATCTGTATAAGTTTCATTACACTGAGTTTATGAAAAGGTGTTGTAGCCATTCTCCTCTTCTTGAAGTCATAGAAGAGAGGACAATATGATGACTAAGATTTGCTTATTAAAAATACAGGACGGAAATGCCTAAAGCCCCCATACACGTTCTGATTTTTCGTACAAAATTTGCCCAATCGACCAGCATGGTCAGTCAGGGTGATCGATCGGGAGAATAATTGAATGCGGAATTATGTACCCGACCGATCGTGATTTCTCAAAATCGCCTGAAAAATTGGTCGGGACCGCGCGGGCCTGTCTGTAAATTTTGGTCGATCTACTGTTAATAAAATAGTGTCGGGCATATCGATCAGTGATAATTCGAATTCCAATTTTTCGTGCCAGGCGACCGATCGAAAATCTTCAAAACTGTTGTTGATTGTTAGATCACCAATTCTACAAAGTATTTTATATAAATGTTTTCTACAGGATCAATGTAAAGGTGCCACTTGTATCATAACTGACTGCAGCAGCACTGAAATACTGGTGGAAGTGCCATCAAATGACTCATGCTGCGCAGCATATGAATGTGGTAAGTGTTTGGCCTCAGGAAAACACAATTACACCATATGACAGCTGAAGCTCAGGCATTATTAGGATTTTTTTTCTTTTGTAACATAAAGAGACATTTTTGTAGTTGGAAAACGGTCATGGTTAGACATTATTCAAAAAAGTGCCCTTTGTTTTTCTATCCTGAGAATAAGAAATGTTTTCATTTCACTTTCTGGAAATATTGGAAATATAGAAGCCCAAGTGCCAAGCAGACATGGAGGGAAGTGGAATAGAAGAATTGGACTGGACAAGAATGATTGGTTACTCAAGTAAAAACAAACCAAAAGTGGCAGAGTCACATATAACAGTGGAGTGCAGGGGTCTGTAGAAGAAGGTTATCAACACTGTCAAGTGCAGAGAGATCCAGAAGAAGAAGTAGCATTGCGAGTTTTTCTTGACCATTTTCAACCTTAGTGAAGTCTGTTTCAGTGGAGTGAGATGGATGATAGCCAGATTGAGTCAAGAAGGTTAGATAGAGATGAATACATTTCATTTCTTCTGGAGACAAGAATATCACACAGTTTACAAGCATAAGGAAGAAGAAAATTGTAGGGTACCTAGAATATAAATAGGTGTGAAGTCATGCTTTCAGTATGGGGAAAACTATTTGAAAGATGAGGTTCTACAAATCTGTGTGGCAGGATGCACTAGTTAAGCAATAATATATATGTTAAAAATTAAGTTAAGCAATGTTTAATTTAAGTTAATTTTAATCGTTTTCTATATTATGATAACTTTGAGGCATACCTAAATAGCATAACCAAGGTTGTTAATATATTGAGAATGTAATAGACAATGTTTTTCACCTTCATTTGATTAGGGCAAACAAACTTGAGAGAACCAGTGAAAATAAAACCTTCTGGGAATTGTTTCACTGACGGGAACGCTTTCATGTCCAACCAAGTCTTACAAACAACCTGGTCCTGCCTCTGCTTTGCTAATGTGATGGAGGGTGTCTGGGCTGGGTGGGTAATATGGAACGTGAGAGAAGACAGGGAGAGTAGAAGATCAGAAGTTGCTTGATTTACACTGCCACACACAAGATTGCTCATTTTATTTATACAGTGACAGTTTTTCAAGGCAAAATAACTGGTTATATTTAACTGTTAATATAATTTTTGAGTTAAAATTTTCTTCTTTTGTTTTCCAGTGCCTGAGACCACACTAACTGTAAGTTGGCAAATAAAATACTATTTATCTGCATAAGTAAAGTAGAGTGTACCGTGTTAGCCATCAATGAATACAGAGTTTGGAGTTGAAGTGATATCCTTTTTTGGCTAACTGAAGTCATTGAAAAGCTATGCAAAAGCTTGCTTTTTCAATGACTTCAGTTAACCAATAAAGGGTATAACTTCATCTCCAAACTCTCTGTATTTATTTGCATAAAATTCTGAACTTCAATTACAATTGTAATAATAGATTTGCCTATTAAAAGTATATTTTTAAATTTAGTTCTGTAGATGTTTCAAAGATATTGATCATTTAATGAATAAATACAATATAGCAAATGGACGTTATGCTCTTTCTATATGACAGCCTAACAATCTGATATATTTGTAACTTTTTTTTTTTTTTACAGCCATCACCAACCCCAGTAAGTAGTATGTTAACTGTCTAAGAAAAAAAAGCAAATGAACTGTTGTCTTCATCAAATACATAATCATGAAAACTGCAAGCACACTTCGTTAAATAAGACATAATTTATCTCTTTAGTTTTTTTTTATGATTTTGGCTAAAGAAGGGATAGGTCAGTTTATTTTTGCTTTTGGTGTCCTGTTAAGGAGCTTTCCCATTTACTGTTCTAAAGAATAAACAGAAAATGAGAGGAAATTTCAAAAAGTTATTCTCTTAGACATGTAATGAGTTGAAGTTGTAATTTCCTTAATCATTTTAAGATAATTTTCTGCCTAAGGCTATGTTTAGATGGCATTTAGGGATACCGGCTGAGGGGTTAATGCAGGGCAGTATATTAACCTCGGCTGTCCTCTTGGCCGGTGGACCAACTGAAAGCCATGTGAACAGGGGGAGTGGAGAGTGATGCATATGTATGGGATGCTCCGACATCCCCGCCAAGGCATGCGATTACCACAGTGGATATAAACATAGCCTTAGGAAACAAAACCAAATAACAATTTTAGTTAATATATTGTGCACATAACAAGTTGAGAATATGACTTGAATAAGCTAAAATGCTGCCCCAATACCCCATATGTCCCCCAGCTTTCATTCCTCCACCTCTCAACACTAATACCCAGAATCTGTTATTCTATAGGTTTTGCTCTATATTCTGTAAAAACAAGCTATTTCCTTAGGTATTTAATGCCCTAGCTGAAAGATAAATAGAATAAAAGGAATGAAAAGCAGATTTTAAACAGATGTTAATGAGAGATGGTCATGTATAGGCATATAATGAAGACAAATCAATCCTAAAAACAATTTTTTTTTGTAGTTTGTGAGTGCCTTGTGAACCATAATTAAGCATACCCTTCTACTAAAAAAAACATGAAACAGTGAAAACATCAGTTTTGAGTCCAATCACTGACAAGTAGGGTAGGGAATCTGGCTTTGTATGTTAGACTGTTTCAAATTGTTATAAAATTAAGTCTGAGGTTGCCTTTTTATGGACAGTTTCAAATAAAAGCTGGAAAAGTTTTAGCATGTAATTGATGGGGATTATAAAGGCATAATGATCACAGCAGGCACTTTTGAGCATAGTGTTACCATTTTACAAACTTTTTATGGGAAATCATATTGGTGGACCACTTTACTGTCTCCCAGTCCCTAGCTACAATTTAAAAAGTAAGACCACAGTTGATCCAACCTATATTGAAATACAGATTTAATTTCTCTTATGATTTTGTAAATTGATGTATATTTGTATATTTTAAGGCTGATTTACACCTCTGTATGAGCTATTGACAAACACACACGAATACTCAAGTATAAGCCAATCTGAATATAAGCCAATGCCTCATTTTACCAAAATAAAAAGGTTTCCTAGGTTGGGAAATACAGCAGCTTAAGCAAATAAGCAAAACAAAATGTGTTTTTGTTTTGAGATGTTAATTTTACAATTACCTTATTTGTAAAGAGAGATGGTCAACATTTTTTGACTAGCTTACTTTGTAAATTCATTGCAAAGACCCCATCAGAAATATCTAGTGAAGGGTTGTGGAAACATTAAAAAATATATATATTGCTCCAGAACGTATTGTTTTTTCATTTTCATTCAAGTAGAAATTTTGGCTTATATAATTATATTTTTTCATACCTGCAGCCATGCTCTAATGTCAAATGCGCTGAACCAGACTGCTTGGAAGGCGAAAGAATCATTACACAGATAAATCCAAACGATCCTTGCTGTGCCCAGTACATATGTGGTAAGAAATACATTTATGTCAAGACTGGTGGAGAGTGAAAATATTTCTTCTTTTCTGCAGGAGGAAAAAAAAATCACATTTGAGCAAAATGTTACATAACCTTCCTTTTTATGGTATTTATCATTAGTTCATACAATTCATTTTTATTACAGAGACTAAAACAACGCCTGCTCCCATATCGACCACAGTACCTAGTGTAAGTATTGAATGCCATGCTTGATTCTACTAGTTTTATGTTGCCAGCATCTTCAAGCAAGTCTGTATCTGTGAACTCCTACTACTTTAAATATTTTAAATACTTACTAATATTACTCTTTGCTTTTTTACTTCTGCTAACTTGAATTATAGACTTATTTTGCAAAGTAGAACAGTATTAGTAGAGTGCCCAACACTAGATGTTTACTTCTGTGAGGAAAAAATTACAATTACTTTTGTTGGCAGACTCTTTTGAGTAGAATGTATAGTTTGAAGTGCCTTTTCCTGGATTTGTATTTATTGTAGCCAGTGTGGTAAACAGAAATCTGCAGGAAGATATCTGCGATTATCATCATATCACATCATATAATACCTTTAAGCAGCCCATACACGGGTCAGATTTTTAATCAATCAACTTAAAACCATCAATTTTTATGTCGGTATAAAATTGTATGTTGATTGTATCATGGGCCATATGTAATACAAGATTTTTGATCGATTTTTTTTTTCAATCCACAAAACAATCGATCCAAAATAGTCCAATTAAAATTTCAATCAGAAGTGAGGTAGAATAGGTAGAAAAAAAATCGATCAAAAATTGGTTGACCACACTTGGTTCTCAAAATACCGAACCAATTTTCAATCGACCGATCAAAATTTACCATCCAGTCCGATCAAAAAACTTATGAATTTTCACAAAATTTTGATCGGATTAAGTCGATTTAACCAGGTGGGCAAAACTCAATTCTCAATCAATCGACTAAAAAATTGATCGTTTTAAGTCGATTGATTGAAAATCTGACCCGTGTATGGGCTGCTTAAGTTACATTGAGAGGATAAACTCCAAAATCTTGTTTTGGAATGTTAGTACTGACAAGATGCAGATTACTATTATCTTTTTACAGTGCTGGTCTTTTATCATGAATCCTGGGCTCAGTGTTGCTAACTTATTTATCATGTGCGCTACTAAGGTTCATCAGTTAAGCTGGCCATACACCTTTAGATCTCTCTGTCAGATATCTTTTAAATCTACCAACAACTATGTAGTGCCGGGTCCTCTGCAATTGAATACAGGTAGACTTGATAGAAAGTTCCTCATATTACATGGTTTTGGTAAAACAAAAGGAGAT
>CM070038.1:73699676-73727025 GCA_036250615.1 Ptychadena robeensis
CTCCTAGTGCAAAGAATCGCATAAGGAATAGACGGCACATCGTACTGTCTATTCCCAGCATCACTCTTTGTTATATTGCAGCCATTTACTGAAATCTTTTAAGTTATTTTTTTCCTCATTAATGTACACACAGCACCACAAAACACAGAATTGTAGATATATAAAAAAAACCTGAAATATATATGTTTTTATTCCAATTAAGAAATGCTTTTTCCATCTTGGGAGACACAATCAGACTATTAACACTTCACCCTATGATACACAGCTCTTACTTACTAGAGTAAATTTTTATTTGTTTAAAGTAAAAGATGGCCACATTTTCATGAATAACTTCATAAATAACTAAGGTGTATAGTTTTATGTTCAGATGCAGAATGTTTGCAAAATTGAGAATAGATGACTTTGTGAGTTAATTGCAAGAACCTGAATATATATAATCATAAATTTTTTAATCTATGGGGAAGTCATTTGTAGTTTTTGTATAAATTTAATTCAAAGTCAAGCCAAATTTAATACATTTTTCTGAATTAAAATCAATACCTTCCTGTCCTTCCAGGCTTTCGAAAGTTGGTCCAAAGCTGTTATGCTCTGGAACATCACTTTGTTTGGGGTCCCCCTTTTCCAGAGCATACCAGACCCTAAGCCAAAAGGGGTCTGGTATGCTTTGGGGGTAACGCCACACCATTTTGTGTACTCTTTTCAGAGAATACCAGACCTTACGCCAACAGGGGGTCAGGTATGCTTGGGGGGAGACCCCTTGCTATTCAGGGTCACTCTTTTCCAGAACATACCAGACCCCCTGCTAAAAGGAGAAAAACACATTTACAATAATTAATTGTTATTATTATTAATATCTAGTATACTAATAGTCATGCCTTTATTATAAGAATTGTTGAATATTTTGTATGCATTGTATATTCCAAGCAATTAAAATGTTAACATTAAAAACTAAAGTAAGTAAGCATACAAAATAACTGAGAATTGTTTCCCCCAGAATGTGACCCTTGCAGTCCACCACCAGACTGTGGACCTGATAGCAAGCTATCCAAAAGCATTGACCCCGAAACCGAGTGCTGTTTCACCTACAACTGCAGTGGTACTAATCGTAAGTTTGTTTTTCCTTCCTATGCATGGAAATAACCATATTTTCACACCATAAAATGCGTTTCCCGACCCCAAATTGGACTATTCAGCTGCGGGTGGTTGTGCATTCTAGCTCCCCTCTCCCCTTATCAGCTAAGTTAGCTCGCTGAGACAGGGAAGACCAGTGGACAGGGCTTCTATGCTCTGGGAATCCACCTGGCCAGGTCACCCTGACATAAACCAGTAGCAGAGGCAACTCTTGCTACTGGTGTGAGTGACTGTCAGTTGGATGCGGCTGGCATTCACACAGGAGAGGCAGATGTATTTGCTGTGTCTTTTACATTGAAGCATTAATAAAATAATGCTATTGTTAATACAAAAAGGTTTGTGTTGCAAGATATACCTTTATCAATATACTCCCAGTAGATTATTGGATAATAGTACTTAGTAACCTCAGAAACATTATTGAAAAGCTAAAATATCAAATTCTATTTTGAATATAAAATGTGTTAAACTGAAAAATGTATAATATAATTTTGCTTTCTTTTTCTTTAGGTCCTCCACCAACAACAGTAAGTTATACATTTGTTTGCACATTGTATACAATCTTTTATAAATATTTTCAGACTTTGCCAACATTTCTAGTGGAATTTCTATAACACCTTTGGCTCCATTCTTATCTGTCTTAAGCTGGCCATAGATAAGATTTCCTAGATATCGATTTGTTATACAATTGGGACATGCGATTGACGATTCATCGCAACTCGATCGCGGCATAAGTAAAGATTGGCTACACAAAAATGCAATTAGAAATGATAGAAGTGGGATGAGGCCTGCATAGGTCGATCAATAGGAACTATCACATCATGTCTCTTATAACATGCCTCGATTCCCGATCGAAAAATTATACATACACCATACATCGATGTGGCCCATCATTCCCCCTTTCCTCTGCCTACTTTCTACACCTATATATATAGACTGATTTTAGGATAATGTGACAATATTTGAATATATACTACAACACTATGTGTTTGGTAGTTATATATAATGTTAGTGTTCTCAAAAGAAAATAATTTGTTAATATAATAGGATTTGGTATCAATTTACCATCTGTTTAGGAACTTTTTTGCTTAATTAGTGAAATGTTACATGTACATTGTGTTACATGTGTCACTTTACATGTTATTAATTCAGCCCCTGAAACAACAACAACGGTAAATTCTTATGTATCACATAATTTAAGATACAACATCTTACAACATAATGAATACTGAGTTACTAACATTGATTTGTTTGCTGGCACATGACATAGTAACACAATGAAAGTTTTACTCATATTATTTATTAATAGAATGGTAGAACCATTAGACCATTGAACACAATGCATGTTGTTCCCGATGGCAACCTCTTGTCAAGCGCTGTCCTGTCAGTACTGCACTGGGCGAGATGGGGCTGTCCGGTGAAGAGCGGAGCCCTGGCAGCACATACTTACAGTTTCTCTCTGTCCCGGTGGCTCCGATGTGACAAGGAGACTGCTCCAGGAAAGCGCCCCCCAGTGGAGTGACGTGGTGATCACATGGGGGAGGCAGCGGGAAATTTTGAAAGTAAATTGCATGAAAACAGTTTTTCATGTAGAAAACGGTTTTCAGTGAGGTTCACTTTGCAAACGTGCCCCTTTGCAGTTAACCCTGAACACACCAGGGGAGAGAGGGTGCCAAAGGGAATTGTACTAAATACAGTGATTATTGTATCCAATACAATTCAAAGTAAAAACATTATTATATTCAGGATGTCTACTAGACCCTTGTACTGACATATTTTGTGAAGTTACAGGCCTACAACATTAAAACAAAAACCCTTAAAGTCTTTGGTGTGCTTTTGGTATGGAAATCTGGACCTCACAAGAGCGCTAGGGAGGATATTCAGATTTTTAGTGCTGTCTGTTTTTCTACTGCTTCCTACCACTTTCTGTCACTGCAAAAAACATAACGGCTGTACATTTTCCTATTTGTGATACAGACAGTAAGAAATGCACAACCAAGGTCTTAACCCTTGTGGTACACAAGTGGGACACAAACATTGGCACATACCTAATAGTGGTTAAACATTTAAGGCACTGTATAAAAAACTGAACACAAATAAATGGTTTGGTGTTATAGTTAAACTAATTTAAGGGTTAGTTTGAAATTGAATTATGACTTTATGTTTGTCCTACTTTTTATACCTTACTGTTCCCTTTATGCACACCCTACAGCCACCATGTGAACATGTTGTTTGTGAAACTCCTGCCTGTAAGAAAGGAGCTAAAATTGTGGTCAGCCCATGGCAAGAAGACTGCTGCCCACACATGGAGTGCCGTAAGTTCCCAAACTACATTGATGTTATTAAAAACATCAAATGAGTAATAGTAGACATGTTATATAAGTATATAATAATAATATAATATAATTCCTACAGTACATGTACTGCGTATGCTACATATTGGCAAACATTTTAATTATTATACAAAATTTGTATTTGTCTATAATGTCTACGGTAGTAGATAAGTGTTTCTAAACTGGTATCATATTGCCAGAAATGAGCCATTTGCCATTTTTAGTTAATGAGGATCAGAGCAGCTGAAGTATTGCTTGCATTTACTATACTCATTGATGTCTGGGCAATGTACTTGGTTTGTGATATGCAGGTACAGCAATATTCTCATTAGAATCATACATACCACACACAGCAATGATCCCTTTTCAAAGCTTACTGCATTACTCGTTCAAGTGTGATAGAATCCTAAGTGAGCAATGATAATCATATTAGATATTGGCTTGATTTGGATCTCAGTGATAAATATTTTTAGTGCCATTCCACTTAAAGCGCACCTAAACTCAAAAAATAAAACACAATAACTCTAATTACATTTTTACTTACCTCTAAATTGTCCCAATAGCTCAAAATTGCAATTTTTTTTTTATAAAAAATTATTTTTTAGCTATCCTACTGACATCTGTGGGAGCCACCATTTTAGATTCAGTGTTAGCATTCAGTCTTGAGTTAAGGCTTCAATAACGCCGGCGGCCACCGGGGGGCGCCAGATACAATGTGTGTCAATGGACACAAAGTGAAAGCAGGAAAAAAAAAAAAAACACAATGTGTATAGCTGCAGAAGGAAGTTCAGAGCCAGGCAGTGTGAGGAGCTGAAACCCCGCTGGCCCCGTGATTTCAGGGGGTGGGGTGAGGGGGGAAATGTACAAATTTTTCCTCGCAGGTAACGATTTTTTATTTACATATTGCACCAATAATGTGGGGTTGGCTAGCTAGAGGGAAGTTTGTCTGGTGGGTTTAGGTGCGCTTTAAGATTAGTATGTCTACATATGATTTCCTCTATTGCCATTACTGTATACTACAGGATAGACATTGTCATAGAACATATTTTCATATAGAAGTGCAGTATATAGTTTATATTTGTATGTCCTGAATATAAAATAGGTTTGTTTGTATACTTATCTGTGATTGTGATGTATGTTTATACACAGAGTGTGAACAATGCCTTCCTATTCCTGACTGTCAATATGGAGCACCACTTCTGACAGAAGACCCTCGCACTGTGTGCTGTCCAGAATTTATCTGCCGTAAGTAAAACAGACAAAGCTAAGATATTCCATTCTTGTCACCCTGCTTGTGGACTATAGATTTTGGATATTAAAGGGGTTTTTGACTTAATAAGATTTGTTCTGGAATTGAAGAGAATTGGTAAAATGTAGACAATCTGCCAATGTCCCTGAGACATAAGAGGCAAGAGGAAATTTCCACAAAATAAAGAAAAATCTTGTCATTGGAACAGCTCTCCCCATCCAGAAATAACTTTAACTTCTTTTTTGAAGAAAACAAATATCAAATGCAATTATGTACTATGTACTTATGTACTATGGATCCAGACACAGTATGTTATATATTTCAATATATTCTTTAAAACAAAAGGTCATGCTTGACATCTAGATATAAGCTCTTCTTTGGAAATCCCGGATCATCAAATCTGCTTTTTCTATACATTGCATTGTATTTGACTAACATGTAATAAAGCTTAGAGGATATTATAAAATAAGCAAAAATAAAACTCTTGTGTTTTGTCATCAGCACCTCCCCCAGAACCTTCTACGGAGCCGCCTTCTAAGGTACAGATATACTAATGTTTCAAATTGATGGCTTAATAATACAAATATTTAGAAATGCATCAACACTAGGTGGGGCCTTTGGCAAAATTGGGACAGAGAGTCAATAGGGAACATGAGCTGTTTAAAAACATTAGAAAATGGATATCAGTATGCAATAAACATTAAAATAATAGATCATATAAACACTGCTATATACTGTATTATGTGTGTATTCCATTATCTACTCTTTTAGTTCACAAAATTATGATAAAACAAAATCCCACAGAGAGCAGACTAGCCCCTTAGAATGGCTACTAACCCCTTAGAATGGCTTACATGCTTAGTAGCTTGAGTGTATTCCCAAAACTGAAATGCTTGAATGGTGAACTGGCCCTTTAAAATATCTATTAACATTTCCTGATACACTTATTAACCTACATGCTATCCAAGACCAGGTCTATCACACAACTTCTTAAGTTATTCATTGTGAGATAGTGAGTTGTTCAAGGGACTTTAAAGGGATCATACATTTTTTACTACAGGACCCATGTGCTGACCATGCTTGTGTGACGGTCGACTGTGCAGTAGATGAGATAAAGGTGGAGATTCCTGGAACTGACCCATGCTGTAAAAGCTACATTTGCAGTAAGTATGTTTTACAGCAGGGAAAACTTAATAATTAGAACTACATTACATTACATTTACTTTTTAAATCATTGCTCCCGCATGTGGGGTTCCAACATTTAAATACTATCTATAACCACACTAGATATTTGTTATGGAAAGACCCATTAACAAAGGTGTAGGTATAAATACACAGAAAAAAATTATAGTTGTACATTATTACAGTTTTTACAGAATGTAAATTCTAATATTCATGTTTTTTGTTAACGTTGTAGTTCCACCAATACCACCATCGCCAACACCACCAACAGTAAGTTCAAAATGATGAATGTATACTATTTTGCAGTATATTTTATTTCAATGTTTGATTCTATCATTTTTTTTCTTGCTGTAATGCTATTTGCTCTATTTACCACGTTGATTTGAGTTTATTTGACTTCTTCTGAAGTTGCTCAACCTTTATTTAATGTTGGTAGAGTCCCTTAATTATGTATGCATCTCAGTTTATAGTAAATTTATATTTATATAAACTATTTAGAAACATTTTGCCAAAGATGTACTCCACGGGCTGTTCTTATTTAGTTTCTGGTTCAATCATTCTTATTAAAGGAAGAAAATTTTTTTGTAACAATAAAAATACAAAAATTAAAGTAGTTCCAAGCAGTTAGCATCAAATATGCCCATATTATATATATGTTATATAATATATTATATATATTATATTATATAAATGCATCTTTTGGCGCCATCATGTGGGTAACGAGACAACTTCACAACTACTAACAAACTAGAACAAAGAAGAGAAATCTTCCCAGCTGGACATACAGGGTCTTATTTAGCTTCTTTTACCAAATGTCTCACTTCCTTTCTCAAACTTACTTTAAATATTTATATATATATATATATATATATATATATATATATATATATTTATTTATTTTTTGATATTATAATTGTTCATTGTTTTTTCTCTTTTTTTCTTTGACAGGTGGGACCACAGGTAGGTTGCTATTTGCTACTATTTATAATTATTTTAGCAATACCTTTGTTTTAGGTTAAGTTAAGCTTGACATGAGCAGTAAAGTAGCAAAAGAGGACCCTTGAAAGCCCCCTTTTTTTACAAATTTTGATTAAACGTTCCATTACATAAGTCTAAGTTTGTAGTGGTACTGTACACAGCACAAAATGTTCTAGTCTAGCTATGGGAAAACTACGCCTGTGTTTAATCTGACCTGCTCTGCATTACGATCCACTTGTACACTTCAAAAGCACCATGCAGATTAAAAATGTCGCCAGCACATGATGTCCACATTTGTATTCATGCTGTGTGCAGGTTACCATGGGGTGATACTGCGATATCATGATATCCTTATGGCAATGTGTGGAGGCCATTGAAGGGAAGTGGTAACACAGTGTGTGCGCTCATGCATGCAATTAGTGCTTAGAGCCTGCATTGCTGGTACACAGGATATTGCTTATTAATGAAAATGTTTTTAAGGGGTCAAAACACCTTAATTGTAGCTTAAGGGCTCTTTCACACTCTAAATGCACAAGTTTCATATTACACATCCCATGTGTTAGTGGATATACAGTATAAGTGCTTCCCATACATTTGTATGTGAGACACATGCAACCCATACAATGTGTACTGTAAACATTGCGCTGCACATAAAATGTTTGTGCAACATTGCATTATGCACTGCGTTGCATGGAAATACATGTGAATGGAAAACTGTGTACCATACATTCATACATAGAGTGTTGAGCTAACAGCGCTAGTGTGAATGAGCCCTAAGGCTAAAACTCCCACAACGCTGGTGTTTTAACCCTTGAAAAACATGTCATTTGATAACTATATAACTGGAACTATACACATTTAAGCTTAAGTGTTACTTTGCATTGTCTAGCAAAATTTTTACTTTGCAATAGGAATACACTGGTCATTTTTTGCTGCACTAAATAAAAAGTCAAAAACATAAAAATTATTTGCACAATAAACTTTACATTTACGCTACCTTTTAAAGACCAAAACTTTTTTATGTAGTGACATATATATTAACTTAAGGTTTATTTATTTTATTAATTTATTTATGGTGTTTTTAGTACACATTAACGCATATGTTGTACACAGTGCACATATGCTTTTTTTCTTTTTATATCTTTATTTATTTGCATTTTTTGCAATAAAAGCAGAAAACGTTTGGCTTGCAATAGAAAGAGCTATCCAAAACTAGTGCAAAATGTATAAAACCTACACATTTCTTATTAGAAAATAATAATCAGCGCAATAGAAAATGTGTGCAGTTGTCATTGAAACCTTCATTGTCTGCCATGATTGCACACAGTGTGTGGGTGCTTAGGTGGAGGTTGTCAAATGGCAACCATCCCCATGTATTTTTAATGGGCAACCATGTAAAAACCAACCTAGGAACACTGTGCCAGGAAGATGCCATGTGAATTATTGCCCCTATCTATATATATATATTATATGTATGAAAAAAAACCACACCTGGTGGAATAAATGTAAAAACCCTTATTAATCATTGCAGTGCATTAGGTGATGCTTAGCTTTTAATCTTTGCAGTACAAATGTTCTAAGGCAGCGCTTATCAACCAAGTCAAATGACCATTTCACAGGGGTGGGGTAACAAGTGGGGTGGGAAGTTAGGAGGGAGAGTAATGATCCCCATCCTAACTTGGAGGGTTGAGATGTTACTCTCTTTTTTACCTTCCCACCCCACACATCATAAGCATAAGCACGAATAGAAAATATGAGGGATTGAAGTGACATCGCGGAGTGTCACCTCCGGTATTTGGAACATGGAAGTGATACTCTGCATCGGCACTTCCACATTCCAAATACAAGAAGTGATATCACTTCCGGGGTCGCGGATCTATAAAGGTTGAGAACCACTGTTCTAAGGAGAACTTATACTTTGAATAAAATCCCCCAAATAATAAGACATTTCTAGATACATTAACAAGTGAAATATCCATCTTTTAAAGCCTTTTACAAATACCAAGTTTTTGCGTTTTTGGCCTACAACATCATTTTTTACCAGAAGTTGATGCTGTGAGATGTAAAAACTGCAACATCCACGTGTTTACTGAAAACTGTAGACAATTTGTATTTAAATGGAAATTTCCTCTAACAATGTCTTCATACAATTTGTTTCAGTTTATTTAATTCTTCATTTTTGGTGGAAAGGAATGTGGTAAATTATAAATATATATTTTTTTATTTCAATAGACATGTGACTACAGTAAATGCCCTGCCAAACCAACTTGTGAGGATGGAGAGAACTTGTTAGTGAAGAATGACCCTGACAATGAATGCTGTTCACTCTATGAATGCAGTAAGTTATGCACTATTCATGGGTGCTTGGTACATAGCTATAATGTCTATTCCCCCTCTGTGGATTTGAGCTAGGTTTTACCAACATCTTGGTTCCCTGTTCGACTGAGCTTTCTTTGAGCTAGATCAATAGAAAGGCTGGATTTTTTTTTATTAATGAAAGAACAATTAAGCGCTGTGAACGCGCACAGTGCTCGATTGTACTTGAATCTATTAAAAAATCGAGCAGTGTATGTCTAGCTTCATATTCAGACTCTCAACACAACACAAGTAAATGCTTTGTAGTGCTATTCAATTTCAATGCCATTGTTCAACCAATTGTTCACATTGAAGTCTTGTGACTTTTCAGCATACAGGGAATAGTATTTAAAATGACAATGCCTATAGTAAATTGAGTGAATTTGAATAATATTAATTGATTATCTTGACTTTTTTGTTTGCAGTTCCATCAGTATCACCCACTCCTGAGATACCTCTACAATCCACACCTGTAAGTAAAAGGCATAGTCTGGATGTAATGGACTAATATGGTTACATATAGCTTTTAATTATATACAGTGGGATGCTGCATATAGGTTCCATAATCTTTTCACCTCCAGAATTATTATTAGTATTTTCTGTTTGAGAGCCCTTTGCTAGCTTTAACATAAGGTACATAGATTCCCATAGAAATTTAAAAACATGGGGTTCACTCACTTACTGATAATTCATTATTAAAAATTATTATTGAAAATTATGTTTTACATAATTTTATTTAATTAACATATTTTAATTAACATATCAAATTATGATATGAATATTCAACAAAAAATTCCCCTCTATGTGACTGCCAGCAAAGGCGTTAACACACAACAATTTTGTATACAAACATCATTTGTTTACAATAACATACATGCCACAAAATTGTTGTCATACATATAATAATACAAAACCCAAATAACATTTAACACTTGTATAGACAAAAACTCTTGCCTTACCTTTCCTAATGGTATACAGGTGCCTCCCTCTGCCAGTAGCTTTACATATGTCTCTTCCTCTCCTGTGAGAAGCACTACTGCAAGAGGATATCCTGTACTCTCACTGCTCTGTTTTTTCAGGGATAGCCATAACCAATGTGTCAATAACACCCTGATACCATCCTCTTGGTTTGGAGATTCTGTTCCCAGGCTTTAGTTTCACCTGAAGCTTTACCCAAGGCAGTAAATCACTTTAACCCCAAGCATATTTCTGGTTTGTTTGTTTTGGGTTGTTTACAACTAGGCTGACTTGTTTACCAGGATGCAGATATCAATAGAGGTCTTCCCAGAAGTAACTTAAAGTTACTGACCATTCCAGTTTACATGGATTCTAATCTTTAAACTGGTATGTAGAGCAGAAAGGCCTGTTTAAGATTATAATCTCAAATCTTGTTATCATAACTTGTCTGACCCATTTCTACCCCACAACAATATAGACAGATATAACTTTAAGACATACACACACTTTCAACACTATTTCATCCATAACTTGCAATGTGAGCTCTCTTATAACAAAGTCTGACATTAGTGCTTTCTGTAAAATGAATGGGGTTAATACTTTGATATTGACATATATTTAGCAGCAAACAAAAAGGCATACCTTATCTTTAAATATATATTTTTTATTTATCGTAAAGCAATAAAAAAGAAAACATAGAGCAAGCTACAACATATGTTTGAATTTTTGTCATAATAACTGTTATATTATAACAGGAAAAGTGCAAAGATGTTTCATGTGTTGTACCGGAGTGCAGTAAGGAAGATTCCAAACCAGTTCCAGTAGGTTCAGATGGCAACTGCTGTTTCAATTATGAATGTGGTAAGTATACTTTTCTTGGCTATGCCTATTCCATGGGACTTGGAAACAACAAACATAAGTAAGAAACCCCATCAAAATTTACACTGTCAGTTCTCAAGCTGCTTTCAGCTTGGGAACTGACAGTGCGCTCCCGCAGTTGAGGGAGAAACTACTCCCTGCGATCGCCTGCAAAATAGTGCAGGCGTTTGCAGGTCGTCTCATTAAGGTCCCAATAGAGGGCATATAGAGGCTGCAGCCTGAAAACCGACTGGCGGACGCCTAATGTGGTGTCTGCTGGTCAGTTGCGTTAAAGGGTCGTTTACCTGGCGGTTAAAAACCGCCAGTGTAAGTAGATCCTAACTTAGTTCTTGTGGTCTTTTGTTTGTTAGGAAAAACATATATCTGCTTTATATACTATGATCAAATTGATACTATATGGAGTTTGAATTCAGAGAAACAAGATAATGGTAATGTTATGGTTGATCTGGCAAATTTCATATATAAAATATAATGTTTGTAATAATAATGTAATAATAATGTAATAAGACACATTAGGGGTGGGCCAGAATATATAAAAGTATATTTCTGCTGTAAACATTTATACGGTTGAAATTGATCCATTCTATTTTCTCTTTTCTAAAAATAGATACATCTTTATAATATATTGTAAATTAATATATTGTGTTCAAATCCTCCAGTATGTGATGCATGCCAACCTGTTCCATATTGTAATGGATACCAACCTCGAATGTACTTCAATCCAGATACACAATGTTGCCCCAAATATGATTGCCGTAAGTGCCTTAATTATGTTTTATTGGATACATATTAAAGACACATTAAAACTGTATCGCAACTTTCTGAACTCTTCTTGTGTAATGAAATAAGATACAAGTATTAACTGGTTATTAGGGATGGTAAAAAATTTGCATTGCGAAAGTCCTCTTTTAATGAACACTTTACATACAAAAATTCACATAGCAAAATTCTGACTAACAGTGTAAATTGTAAGTGTTCATGTATATTCGCAATAATATTTGCAAAAATTCACATGAAAAATAAAACATTTGCAATCAAAACAAAATTTGGGAAAATCTAAATTTAAGTTGAATCAAATAAACTTCATTTTGACCATCTCAACTGGTTATGTCTGTCTCTTAAATGCCATGCTCTGTTTACATAAAACAGATGTTACAAAAATACATTGGTCACAAATAATACATTTTATGTACAACTATATATAATTTTTATTTCAGCAATACCAACCTTACCACCAGTTGAACCCTCCACTGTAAGTTATAATTCCATATTAACTCCTCAATAATTCACCTACACATCTGTATTGCACTTGCTGCCTTAATCTTACTTTCCTTATTTATTCTGGGCACAACAGTATTTCCATTTTCCCTAACACAATTTCAGAGATTTCTATTTTTGATCATAAACATTCTGCAGGGTAACAGTAGTACATATTATTTAGGATTCCTATATATTTTAAGCAGAAATATAGATAAATGTATGGTTAAAATATATTTATAAATAGATAAATAAATATATATATAAAACATAATTCTGTTTTACCAATTTCCTTAATCTAGGTATCCTTGACACAGATTTTAGATAACACAAATCTTAACATTTTAAGTTTTTTTTTAATCTATGGCAGCTAAAGCAATGAATCAAGGACTACCTCAGGCTTGACTGCAATGTAAAATGGCAGCAGATTAAATAATCCACCATCCCAATCCATAAATCAGCAAGAAGGGTATAATTGTGTGCCTCTCCCATATAATGCTGCTCTACAGAGAATTACCTGATTGGAGGCTAGCACAAAGACAATGTTCTATTTGTGTGTTTTTTGCTAGTTAAAGATTATTCTTATTTAATACTTTTTTTTTTACTTTTTTCCTATAGCCTGCTGTCGTCACAACCCCTCCTCCACCTCCGGTAAGCTTATAGGAACAACTCCACCATTGGTATTAAAATAGATCTACTATTGGTTCCTAGGGATGGTCGAAAAATTCGCAGTGCGAATTGGCATAGCCGAATTTTGATGGGGCCATTTCGAGTTTTCACCGAAAAAGTCGAAAATCAGCCTGATATTTCGAGTGAAATCGAAATTTCAACCTAAAAAATAACTTTGCTTTTGATTTGCCGTGCCGCTATTTCGCGTGCGAGTATCGCCATTTTATTTAAAAGTTTCGCATTGACGGAAATTCGCATTGCCGGGAATTCGCATGGACGAAAATTCGCATGGTGCTAGCTAACTTTGGAGTTGTAGAGAAGGGTTGGGGGACATTGCTGGAGATGTAGAGAAGGGTTGGGAAAACATTTGAAAACAATAAGTTTTGCTCTAACATGTCAAGTTTGTGTATAAATTGGGTTTAAATCTCAGCTCTTAATGTAAAGCTCTGCTACTATGTACACTGATTCTTCTATTATAGCTCAAGCTCATACAGCAAATCTAAATTTTCCACCCTATGTGAATTTTTGAGCGAATTTTAGGCTATATGCGAATTTTTGAGTGTTTTATGCGAATTTTTGGCATTATGCGAATTTTCGACTTCGACTAGAAAAAAAGTCGAAATTTCGCAGTCGAAACGAAATTCGATTGGGAAACTCGAAATTTAAGTAGAATCGAATTTTATTCATTTCGACCATCTCTATTGGTTCCCAGTCAAAAAAAGGAAGATCATCATTATTGATGTTAAATGATTTAAGAAAAGGCCAGCAGTAGTGTGTAGTATTTTTGGTGAGTGTAATAATGAAAGCCCTATCATTTGTAATGGGTAGTTTATTTGTGTGAAAAAAATTGTCTTTGTCCTAATGTTCTGATTATGACATAATTTCCCAGATATAGCTGTTTAAATGTAGTATACGAACATTGGTGATTGGAGTATACATCTCCATCACCGTTTGGGACTTTCAGGGCACTGAAGACATACCAGTATTTCTAAAAAAATCCAATTTATTGTAAATATATCAAAAAATATATAAAAACAGCAAATACATCATAATAGCGGTCAGAGCCTCTAACATACATAAGGTTGACCTAAAAATGCTTTCAGCAATATGACAACAAAATAAAATGTGTTTCACTTATGAGTGATGTAATCCAGCATATCTACGGTATAAGTCAGCAGTGTATAAAGATTTCTCCGACATGTTTCGCCTGGACGGCTTCCTCAGGGAGATAATTTTTTGGGGACGTGGCACATGACACTGTAAACATACTTTTTACCCCTTGTCCTCTTCATTCAATACTTTCCAAATTGTTTAAATGTAGTACACTTGTCACTGGTGAGTTGAGAGCAGTGGAAAGGTTTTAATTTAATTTATGCCCCCCAATCACTAGCTTGCAGACAAGCAATTTACATCACTTTTGGATTGACAAAATACTCTTGTATCCTTGTAATGTAACATGCATGCACTTACACATGATTGTATTTGTATTTCTTAAAGCCACCATGTTTGAATGTGGTTTGCGAGCCTACAATTTGTACGAAGACAGGGGAAGTTCCAGTGCTGGTTGAAGTTGCTTCTGAAACTCGCTGCTGTTCACTCATTAGATGTGGTAAGGTTTTTATACAAAATCAAACATTATAATATTAATAGCAAAACATGTTGTACCTAATTGGGTTAGCACTCATTTTAAAGTAAGTATTAGAAAGCTGTCTTCTATAGACAGTTTAACACTGTCCTGCTTTTCATTTAAATCTACACATATACCTTACACATGAAGCTTATCTTTTGCGAATATAGAAATGATCAACCTATGAAAATACACAAACTCCCCCAACACTGCTCTGCCATAGCTTGAGAGCTCAACTTTCAAAAATCATCCTGCTTTCCCAAGATAAGGAAATATGTTGGGGAGGGCCCAAGATTATGGGTTACTGAAAATACATTGCAGCAAAGTTTCACAGGAAAATAATACAAAAATAATATTATATATTAAAAGCAATGTTTATGTTTACATACAGAATGTGAAAAAGTATGCTCACCTCCTACATGTGACGATGGACGCCCTGCATTGCTACTTGGAAACCTTGACACAGAGTGCTGTCCAAAATATGAATGCCGTAAGTGTTGTCCCTTCATCAAACTAATTATGAAGTTTGCTTTAGGAAAATTATAAGCTAATATATTCAGCAGTGAAAAATTCAAACATTGTGCCATTCTAGCTTCCAGGCTAATAGTTTAACACTTTACTAGTCTAAGAATCCTGTAACAATGCATAAAGTCCTTATCACAGTCATTCATCCATATATCTTACCAGTATATTTTTGGACTGTTATAAGCATGTTAACAAGTCATTTTTGAGATTCCAGCTGCTCTTCTGAAGATACAGTCAATGTTTTTCCTATTTGTGTGCCTGTAATTGTAATATAATTGCATATGTGTTTTCTATGTACAGCTTTAAGTTTGATAACTGCATGTTTGATAGCTTAGGGAGTTGTTTTTTTAGGCATCTCATAGCAAAGTGTAAAGAGTACCATTATGTGTATGTTAAACACACATTACAGACACTAACTTATCATAACAATTTTAATTAAATGAAGCTAGATAGACTAGGTTTATTCCAATCGCCCATAAAAGCCTAGCAATATAAAGTACGTTAAAAGTAACCTAATTTCACCTTTCATACATTTTGTATCTTGTTTCATATGTGTATGTGTTGTGTCAAATAAGGATTACTTCTGAAAAAAAAATAATATATATATATATTTATTCTGTTTTATAGCAACCCCGCCTCCAGTTTTAACTACACCATCCGTAAGTTTTTTGATAAATAATTTGATATAAGCATGAAGGTGTAAAGATCTCAGTGTTAATCCAAAATGGATATTATAGATGTCATTTTAAATGATAGTATTTCATGAATGTCATACATGATATAAGTGCCTCTCTGTAATTTATAGAGTGGATGTTCCCATGTGCACTGCTCCCTTGAACCTGAATGTGGAGACTTTGAAGTCAAGGTTGAAATTCCATCAGCAAATGAGTGCTGCAAGGAATATATATGTGGTATGTATATTTACATCTTGTTATAACCAACCAATTCTAAACATTTTGTTTAAAGGATGGAAGGGATTAGGGAAGTTTTCAGGCAATTGAAATCTCTAAATTTGAGCCCTTAGATTTACATTTTGCCACTAAGGGCTCATTTACACATGCAGTTTGTAAATGTTTTAGCATTATAAATCATTATTCTCTGATTCTCAATTCGATACCTTCCTTTTTTCAGTTCTCATACTCCAACCTACTGTAAGTACAAAATGGCATTTATTGTTTGTAACCGTTTAAGTGTTACTATTCTGTATTGAAAAATTCTGTTTTATTTCTTTTTCAGACTCCACCTCCAGTGCCGGTACAGTTATTTATTTGTTTATTTCATGTTCTTAACAAAGTGTTGTTAAGCAGTCTGTTGTCAATTGTGGATTCTCTCTGTTATGTTCACACAGTTTATTGTGTTTGTAACAAAATAGAATCATTAAAAAATAAATTTAATTTGGATTTGCTAATGGTTATTTAAAGAATTATTTTACAGGATATTATGATTGTTTTAAACACTTTTTTCCTTCCATTTTTTTTGTCTCACAGCCTTGCCATGGTCACATTTGCCAGGAACGTCCAGACTGTGAAAATGACGGGAACCTTTTAGAGAAAGATAATCCATCTGATCCCTGTTGCCCGCTATATGAATGCCGTAAGTATTTTTAGGTAGTAGTGTTATAAATAGATTTTCCTTGAGTACACCGACACATCTTTTATACCTCTAACTCATATTATGTTATAGATAGTATTAAAATACTAATTTACTCCATTTATCAAGCTTAATAATACAAATATACTAACAATTTCAATTAGAATGGATATTATTAGTCTGAGCATTCTTAGCCTTTAAAGATTAACCGATTGGCAATGTCTCTCTTGGAACACAGCCTCTATAGCCATGTATTACAATAACCCATACCAAACAAGTGCCCATAATTAATAGCAATATGAAATAATAAAATACAGAAGTATAGAAAAATGACAGCTGACCATTTAAAAAAAATAAATTACCTGAAAAGAAACACGGAATGTTATCACATACAGCATACACAAAAGCTCTAATAAAGATTTTGTATAAAAATGTAAAAATAAACAAACAATATATGTATATTATTTGCAAATTTATTTATTTTTTTAATTACAGTGGCAATACCAACACCAAGCAACCCTACATTTACTACAACACAGCCGGTAAGAAATTTAGTAAGAACTTAATAAAATATAATTATCATAAAATTTGTGGCCTTTTAGTTGATTGCATTCAAAATGATGAATTAATTATGAATTCATATTGATATTTTTGATCTTTCACTTATATTTTTTAAAGATATCTTACCTGAACCCTATAGTTTAATATATTGCAGGTTAAAGTCCTTATTCGGCAAATAACACACATCTGCATCTTCTGCATGTTTTTCTCCTTGTTGCTTTTTATCAACTATATAAGCACAACAACCATTATTTGTTCGTTTTGACTTTTCAGGAATATTGTCAGGGTGTTACATGTACAGTGCCACTTTGTACAGTCAATGGAGAAAAATTAGTGCAGGTTTCTAGCGAACAACAGTGTTGTCCTGAATATGCATGCGGTAAGTGTTCTTGTATATCAATGGGATGTGAATTAATGGAGCACTAACACACATACTGGTTTTCCCTTTAGCCTGCACAGGGTTTTATAAATCTGTTTACTGTTTTTTTTAAGACACCCATCTCCAAATTTGAGGTGGTTCTTATATTCCAAAGGCACCGATGGTCCCACCTTGTCTCTGCGCCAGCTCCTTTGTTCTCCCGGCAACCAGAAACTTCCATCTGCATTTCATTGTTTATGTCAGTGGAGTCCCACTGACATAAACAATGAAATGGCAGAGGCAGATGAAAGACCTGCCAGCCAAAGGTTCTCCTATCTATCATATAAGCTGGGCATAGACAATTAGACTTGCAGCTGATATCACCACAGATCAACCGCTTTGCACGCTTGCGGCAATTGATTTGCGGCTAAATCGTTCAAATTATGGACATGTGCGTAATTTTTAGGTCAATTATTTTCACAACCAAATTAAATGCCGGCACACAAAGGGTGTGTGGCCGATTCTCTGCACGATGGGCCGTGCATGATGGTGTCATCACGAAACAAAACGTCTATTCCCAGCTTTAAACACAGAGAGCTGGGCACTTTGTAATCAGCCAGTCCAGCTGATTACACAGTGCATAGAAAAGATCTGCCAGTAGGAAGTGCTTTCTTACAGCTCTGTGTTACTGTGTGTGAGCTGGGCTGCTTGAGCTGCAGTTGGGAGAGCTTCCCACCTCTGCTGGTCAGGGCTGAAAGAGGAGAATTAGCAGCTGTCCCCAGCCTCCTAAACTCCTGCTCTGCCTGTTGGAGCACAGAACTCCAGCCAGCGGAGTAGGAGAAAGCCAAAATAGGTTTGTCCTATACATCTGAGCCGAAAAATATGGTAATCTAAAATGATATCTTGCTATTTTTTTAGTGGTTATTGCCACTGTCAGATATCTTATTGCTGTCCCTGTTAGAGATGTTTTGCTTTTCTGCCAAGTTACTATTATAGTGGAAACCTGAGATTAATATTCTTCTGATCGTTTGAAAATTAAGGTTCAAAGGGGTTAAGTTTCTGATATTTTAAAAATGTTGTGCAAATGTTTACTTGAATGGGGCTAATATATGCTTTGCTTCAAAATAGCAGTATACTTTTGGAATGCTTTGTCAGTTAATATTTAGTAATGTATCTATCTATTATTATATGGTTGATATTTCAGAAGCTAGGTAAAAGGAAAGTAACATTAATTTTAACAGTTGTCTGATAGCCATTAAAGATTGTACATTTGTTGGATTTTTACCATTTGATGAGAAATCCAAAATTACACATTTGCATACATCATCTGCAACTGTAGCAATATCATGAAAGTCTAAACAGATTATGCCAGTCCTTGGGTGTTTTTTATCAGGAAAAATTGCTTAAAGATAATATTTTTTTTTGTAGTATGCAGTCCTTGCTCACCAGCTCCTGATTGTGGTGAAGGAAGTGTAGGTGCGAGGTACAACCCAGAAGAAGATTGCTGTCCCTCATATTTCTGCTGTAAGTATTTTATTGTAAATTTGTAATAAATGGTGGCATTCTCTATTTTTCACAAAGTTAGCTCTTCTGCTGCTGGAATGAAAATAGTTTATTTGTCTCAACAGGTCTACTTCATAAAATAGTGTGTTGTATTTACAAATCCAAAGCTGACTTTATATTTTTTTTCTTAATTACAGTACCACCAACAACAATCTCTCCTCCTGTTACAAGTCAACCAGTAAGCACTGACTTCAGTTGCCAAAATGTCCTAAAATTTGTGGGCTTTTAGTTGCATTACATTAAAAAAGATGACTGGATTTTCAATTGGAATAGATTACATTTATTGATTATTTTTCAAAAACCATGCTTCCTGTATGTTCAGGTTAATTTTTCAAATGTAAAGGTCAGTCAACAGTGTCATTACTTGCCCTGAAATCTATTTTGTGGTCAGGATGGTCTAGTGATGGTCCTAGTGATATATTAAGGCATTGGAAAACATTTGTCCAACATTTTCTGACATGCAATTTACACCAAATTGAAGAGGTTTTAGTAGAGAATGTATAATTTGTAAGTGCTATTTCACTCTAAGTTACGCCCAATGTTTCATTTGGTGACCCTACAGAATACTCTCCAGCTCCCATGTACTATAGTTCCTTTTCAGCATAAAGCTTATCTTCATGCGTCTACCATTACTGGGTAGCATAGCCTGTTTGTATTGCTGTCTCTCTAGGTCCTGATGCCAGTTACAACCCCGATTTCTGCAAGAGATATCACAAGGACAGAAAGTGAAAGTGCATTGTTTAGTGAGACACCAGACAGAAAAAAATGATTGTTAAAAAACATGAGATGTAACATCTCAAATAAACTGTCTAGAGTTAGAGATTTAAGTTTCTTTACAAATAGATCTATTTGTATTTATGTTCTATTAGTTGTAGGTTACTCTCTAAAATTCTTCTCTAATATTTCTGTTTTTCCCATAGCCTGCTCCCATCACAACCCTTCCTCCACCTCCGGTAAGCTAATACATCTATCGAGTATGTGTGCCAATGTCTTGATAATGGCATAATAGTTATGGTTCAACAATGAATAGGAGGGAGGATTGTGTACACTAACTACTGTACTTTCCTTGTAATGTAACTTACACATCATTGTATTTGTATTCCTTTAAGCCACCATGTGTGAATGTGGTTTGTGAACCTGCAACTTGTACGAAGACAGGGGAAGTTCCAGTGGTGGTTGAAGTTTCTTCTGACACCCGCTGCTGTCCGATTATTAGATGTGGTAAGGTTATTTATACAACATCCAACATTATAATAATAATAACAGCAAGGCATTATGGGGATTATGGGGATTATAGGGAGTGAGCAGCCATTGTAAGTAGTCGAAGTATAAGGAAGCTGTCTGCAACAGACAGTGGAGCACTATACTGCTTTTTATTAAACATATTTTTTTATTTTAATTATATTAAACATACACCTAAAGGCCTCCATACACCTTACAATCCTACCATACAATTTCTGTACAATCAACTTTTTTTTTTACCAAAACCATGTAATTTGAGGACCTTTCTAAACCTTCCAATAACTATGTATTCTCAGGAAGGTCTCTATACGACATAGTTGTTGGTAGATCTAAATAAAATTTTATGGAATGATCTACAGGTGTATAGGGGGCTTTACACACTTAGGTAAATATTTAAGTGTATCTTCTTAAAATATTGAGATTAACAACCTAGGCTATTAGTCATTTATTGTTGTTAGATTTTAAACTCTTATTACTTACATTCATAATTTATCACCCTACTGGTGTAATTTTGTAATCATTATGGCATCAAACCAAATCTCATCATGAGCAATTTATGATGACAGGAACAGGCTTCTTCTGTATGCCCTCAATCAGAAAAAAATTTTTATTGCAGAATTTCAAACCATACATTTTTGGGATTTAAGAAGAGTAGAGTTTGCATCCTATCATGATTTTACTGTATGCAATAACTCTAACAGGAAAATTCCCAACCTCCCCCTTTACTGCTCTACCTGTGACTGCCAGAACATAAGATTGAGCTCAACCTTCTCAACCATCCCATTTTCCCAAGCCAATGGTATTTCCCATGATTTAGGCCATGTCCCCACTTGGATGACTTGCCACAATTCTAATTGCGGCTCAGATACTGCAGGAGATCTCTGGCACCCAGTGATCTCCTGCAGTCTCCAACAATAAGAATTGTGGCATGGAGATCACTGACACTTGCAGGCAGGAACCAGGGGAACCCCCCCCCCCTACCTGAATGCACCCATAGAGATTGAATGGTCATGGTTAAAATGACACGTGATTTTTAACTGCGCCCATTCACCTTTATGGCCGCGGGCACCACCTACCCGCAATCAAAAACACAGTAACCCACATTTCAGATTGAGGGCCACACCGCGTATGTGGGGATGAGCCCCATTAAATACATGGCATCAATCAACTGAGAACATCACAGGTGATTGCTCAGGTGGGGACAAGCCCTTAAGGAGAAACTACATGCCAGTTAGTGACAAATAAAGAGAAATAATAACGCACCACTGCTACTTATTTGTGTTAAGGCCCTCATACATGTTTAAATTTTCAACTTAAACCAACCGATTTTTAAGTTTATTGACCGGAAATCGATGTCGGTCTATATGGTATCAACCTAAATCGATCAAAATGTAACAAAAATTTGTATACATCAAATGTATATGGAATATTATTTAGTTTTGCCTGACTTTGGTTCAGATTTGGTTTAGATTTTGGTTCAGTTTAAATAATTAGCATACTTATACATCCGGTAGCAGACATTTTGGTGGGCTTACGATCGACTTCCTTCAATTATGCTTTAAACGATCGAACTAACATCGACCATATATTGGTTTCTCCGTGTGGGGGGCATTTCAATCGCAGTTCGGTCATTCGAACCAACATTGTTTAATAAATTAGAATTGAATCTGACATTAATTGGGAAATGCAAACATGTATGGGGGCCTTTACTCTCTCTCTCTTCTTATTCTGCATAGAAAAGTATGGATAAAATGCTCCAGGTAGAAAAAACAGCAA
This sequence comes from Ptychadena robeensis, assembly GCA_036250615.1. NCBI lineage: Eukaryota > Metazoa > Chordata > Amphibia > Anura > Ptychadenidae > Ptychadena > Ptychadena robeensis. The sequence goes on from CM070038.1 coordinate 73,721,906, forward strand.
GTTATATTAGGGAGTACAGATCACCCTATTATAGTTTTGGATTATGGCAAGGACATTGTAGTAAAATAATAATGATTATAATAATAATATATGTTTAAAGCTATTTTTAATGTTTACATACAGAATGTGAAAAGGTATGCTCACCCCCCACATGTGAGGATGGCAGCCCTGCATTGCTACTTGGAAACCTTGACACAGAGTGCTGTCCAGAATATGAATGCCGTAAGTGTCATCACATATTTAAACTAGTAATGAGGATTGCTTTAGGAAATGTATATTTCCGAGTAAAATATTCTGCAGTGAAAATAATCACACATTGTGCCATTTTAGCTTACAGATTTATATTCCTGTAACAATCTATAAAGCCCTTATGGCAGTCATGCAGCCACAATGGATTTGGGTTTTTACCAGGACCCATATATCTTATGAGTATTTTTTGGACTGTTAGGGAAACTAAGCATTGTAGCAAGTTTAGCAAATCTCAAAAGTCATTTGAGATTCCAGCTGCTGTTCTGAAGATACAGTCTCATTTCTTTTTTTCCTTTTTGTGGTCAAAGTATGTGTTTTTTGCTATGCATTGTCTTTACTTTGGTAACTGCATGTTTTATTATTAAGCCGGTTAGGCTATGTTCCCACTTAGGCGATCACCTGTGGGGCAGACGCGATTTTAATTGCTCGCTGTCATCATGATTGCTTCCATTTAGTTGAAAGGGCTTGTCCCCAATTCAACTAAAGGCTGCGATTGGGCGCAGATGCAGTTGGACCCGCGATCAGAATCTTCTTCGCATTTAGATCACAGGCTGAATTGATTTTTCTGCCCTGATCGGGTCCATAGCCCATTCATTTTCTATGGGCGTGATCAAGGGGTGATTTTTTGTTTTAAATGGGGGTGATTTTTACAAAAAATCGCATGTAAAAATTGCCTGGTCAATCACACCTGATCGCCTCCTCTGATCATCTCCTAAGTGGGAACATAGCTTTACTTTTAAGCTTTAGCTTTTTTGTAAGGATCTTGTAGGAACCAAAGGAAAAACAGCATTTGTCGGTTTTGGCCAATTTTTTTGTGAGAATCGCTCAGGAGAGCAGAGGAGAGCAGAGGAGAGCAGAAGAGAGCAGAGGAGCTTAGGGAAGGAGCTGCTTCTCCCTTGCAAGCCCCCCCACATTATTTGTATGTTAAACACACTTTAAAGACAATTACTAATCCTAACAAGGTACTGTAGACTAGGTTTATTTCTAGTTACCAATATAAAATAATTTCAAAGTAACCTCATGTCGTCTTTTCATACGTTTTGTATCTAATTTGATAGGGTGTATGAGTTAATTTAGGGTTAATTCTGATAAAAATAAGCAACATTTTTCTTTTCTTTTAGAACCCCCGACTCCAGTTTCAACTACACCACCAGTAAGTTTTTTTTATCAATAATTTGATCCATGCATGAAAGTATACATTTGCAATATTGAAATAATTGATATTGTAGATGTCATTTAGAGTGATAATATTTCATGAATGTCATACATGATATAAGTGCCTCTTTGTATTTTATAGAGTGGATGTTCCCATGTGCACTGCTCCGCTGAACCTGTATGTAAAGAAGAAGAAGTCAAGGTTGAAATTCAATCAGACAATGAGTGCTGCAAGGAATACACATGTGGTACGTATTCTTGTATCTTGTTACAACCAATCAATTCGTGAAATTTTGTGCAACCTTATAGAAAGGCAAGCTACATTTTTCAGGCTACTAAAGTCCTTAGCTGTACACTTTTGCCACTAAGATCATACACTGTTGGTATCTTCTAAGAATGCCACCACCATTCTTTCAAAAATAATCTTGTGAGTGGGCGCAACAACCTCCAGACTATCTATGCTCTGCGCCTTTTTCGTTTTACTAGCTTATTCTTAAAAAAAATTATGGCTAATCATTATTTTCTGAATATTAATATATTTTTTTTATTTTTTTTTCAGTTCCCATACCTCAACCTCCTGTAAGTACAAAATGGCATTTGTTGTTTTTTTAATTGTATTCAATGTTCAGTTTTCAGTGTTACTTTTTTGTATTGAATAATTCTATTTGTTTAAATTTTTTTACAGACTTCACCTCCTCCAGTGCCGGTACAGTTATTTATTTATTGTACTTGATCCTGTTTCTATCTATTTTTTTGTCTTAGTAGTAGACTATCATACCAAAATATTTCTTTATTTGTAATTTGGATTTACAATAGTAATTTATAAAAACCTCTTATTATCTATCATAGCCTTGCGAAGGTCACATTTGCCAAGCTCGACCGGACTGTAAACATGATGAAACCCTTTTAGAGAAAGATAATCCATCTGATCCCTGTTGCCCTCTATATGAATGCCGTAAGTTTTATTTGGTAGTCGTGTGATAAATATATTTTCCTTGCGTCCACACTACATATATTTTGCACCTCTCATAATAATTATATATTAATCATAAAATGTTATAGAGGGTATTTAACAACAATTTTTTTTTTATTTACAAAGCACTATATTACAAACATACTAACAATTACAATCAGAAATAAATTTTTTTGTCTAACATCTTAGTATTCTTCCACTGGCTGGCAATGTTTCTCCTGGAACACAGGCATGCATGGCCATGTATTATAATAGCTAAAATGGCTGTGCAGTTTTAGTAGGTCATATTTTATAATAAGGCAAATCCCACAATAAAACATCTAATGCCTGTAATTAATAGCAAGCAAAATTAATAGGAAGCTGAATTAATAATAAATAGTAATAAAATCTGACCATATTTTATATCAATCGCATGTTTACAAACACAAAGTGTTATCACTAGTTATGGCCAAAAACATTGTCTGAGGCCACGGGAGCAACTACACGCCGTTCGAATGTTTGCGGCAAACCACCATTGACTTCAATGGAGGAAGAAATTCTCAAACCTTCAGGTCATAATTGTAGCCACAATACCAAAATAATGTAAAAAGGGTGCAGTAGAGGGGTAAAACTTGAAAAAAAAAGAAAAAAAAAGAAAATGGCAATAAAAGGGTTAAAAAAAGCATACCAGACCCCCTGTTGGCATAAGGTCCGTTATGCTCTGGAAATGGTGGACCCCAAAGAGCATGGGGTCCTCCCCAGAGCACACCAACCCCTTTTTGGCAAGCCTGAAAAAACAGGGAGGGGGGACCCATCAGGCATCTATAGCATATCTCAATGAAGGGGAGACCCTTCATTAAGATATAGGGGATCTCTTCCCCACAACATGGGCCAGGCGTTGTAGGGGCTTATTGAGCATCTGGGGTTCCCCATTAACAAGAGGATACCTGAATCCCACTATCCATGCTATTGAAAGTTTACAAAGATTCCAAGGCTTTTTACGCATTGAAAAGGATATTTTATTTAAAGTTCTAATATCCACAGTTACCTAAAAAAGTGCCTATCCAATGTTGTAATCCATCTTATCCATTGAAGGGTCAATTGTACCACAAAGGGGGCCTTTTCCCTGGAACTCCATTGATGCGTCCATGTCCCCACTTCAAATTAAACTTCAAAGATTTGGCTCTCCATCTATCAGTCATTGTGCATGCACATTTCTTTAAATAAAATGCTCCATGTTAGGACCCTCCAGAGCATCATTGATGGTGTTTCTTAATACTTCAAATAATTCAAGAAATGTAAAAGTCATCTATTTTTTCCCCTTTTCCATAATTATTTCTTGAATTATCATGAAGAAGGAATAATTTAAAATATGTCCACTAGTATGTTAAATAAAAGAAAAGTTCAAATGTTCAATAAAAGCTCAAAATGCAAACATTTTGCATATAGTAACAAGTGCAATAGGGTCATTAGAACCCATGTAGCCATTATAGCTCTGAATAAAAATGTTCTATAATAATGTAAAAATAAATAAAGAACAAATATATATTCATATTACTATTTAATTTATGTTTTCCTTAATTACAGTGCCACCAATACCACCACCCACCACTCGAATGCCAACAACACATCCGGTAAGCACTTACTTAAGTAAACTAAAACATCATACAATTAGTGGACATTTAGTCCACTACCATTACAATGATGAATGAGTGATATTTTCAGATGCAAATCTTAATATTTAGATTTTAAAAAATGTCTTACCCAAAACCAAAATTTTATCATATTGCAGGTTACAGTCCTCTTATGCAATGTGTTACTAGTTTTTATTTTAATTTCTGAAAATAACATTCAACTTCTGCATCCTAAAGTCTAGGCAATCTTCATATTCTCAAAATATCAAAAATGTTTTGCCTAATATTCAAGAATTCGTGATCTCCAGTCATTATTACATTGATTGCGCAAAAAGGAACTTATACAAGCGCATTGTGCTTAAGCAATGCATAGTACTTTTCCCAGATTACCTAACCTGCACTGACTGCCTATCTCTAACTTAATATCTATATTATATATAAGAGCTAACTATCTAATGGAATAAGGGCTGTTGTTCAGCTCAGACAAAGATATTGTAACCTTCTCATTTGCCCCCCACAAGCAACAAGGAGCAAGGGATCATAGGTCCTGATAAAAAAAAAACAATTTAGCTATTACGAAGATATAGCACTATATTCTAGATCATCATGAATTATTGAAGTGCTGATGTTCGCAATATAAATTCACAATTATAATATTTGCGAGCAACAGTACTTTGCTTTTTTCCTTGCTGCTTTTTTGACTATTAATGTGAAACAACCAAAATGTGTTCATTTTGATTTTCAGGATTACTGCTGGGGTGTTACATGTACAGTCCCTCTCTGTACAGTCAATGGAGAGAAGTTAGTTCAGGTTCCCAGTGAGCAAGAGTGTTGCCCAGAATATACATGTGGTAAGTGTTCTTGTAGACCAGTGGTGGGCAACTGAAATAACAAAACTTGTTTTAAATTATACTGAAAGCATTAGGGACCACTGTAGTATGGTAATGTACAATTTGTGTCATATATATCATCAAAGCCTTTGGTGATATCTATGGGGCATATAACCTTTGATTCAAAGGCTATGTGTCCTAATTCGGATATGCCCCTATTCTGAGGTTATATGCAATACTATATAATATACAATCATTGTGGGAGCATAGGGACTAACCTGTCCGCTGATTCCTCCCCCC
>CM070038.1:73727035-73751562 GCA_036250615.1 Ptychadena robeensis
CACACTGTGCCACTTGCCTCTCCTCGTCTTCCCACTCTAAGGAGATCCTGGGCGAGGATGCGTCAGTGGGGGATTGGTGGACTGGTGAGTTCCTATGACCTATGCACTTGCAAATAACATTTGGGGACCGCAAATGGAGGACCAAGGTTGCCTGCAGGGTGGGCACCTGGATTGTAGACCAATTGCATGTCCGAATATACATGCTGATATAATGCTGATATTTACACTTTCTAATCTGCTATTGTACCATTGTAGTAGAAAGCTGAGATTTATGTTCCTCTGCTCTGTATATTTGAAAAATAAAGTTGAAGAAGGCTAGTTTTAAGATAATTTTGCTGCTTTTTCTAAATGTATCATTACTCTATTGTTCTCATATTCACATTTCAAAGGCTAGTTTGAAGAGTAGAATGAATTGTAACAGTAGTGTATAAATGTGTATAAACATAAATGTGCACAATGTTTTGTTAGTTGTCAAAGGTTTGGGCATAGTTTCAGTGATCTCCTGTTACAAACCATGGATGTGAAAAAAAATTCCCCAATGGGCAAACAAAGGCGCTGATCAGGTGACAACATAAAAACAATAATATAGTTTAGACATATTAATGAGACCTTGGACCCATATATCAGTTTATATAATGGACTACCACGGACCCACATTCTTTTTTTTTACTTTGTGGGCCGTGGCAGAGGGATGATTGTGCAAATTGTGGTATACAAAACTGTGGAACAATATATGTTTTAAGGCAAGTCCTTGGGTGTTTTTGTATCAGGAAAAACTTCAATAAGATAATATTTTGTGCTTATTGTAGTATGCAGTCCTTGCCCACCAGCTCCTGGCTGTGGTGAAGGAAGCGTAGGTGTGCATTACAACCCAGAAGAAAATTGCTGTCCCTCATATTTCTGTGGTAAGTATTCACAATTTTGTAATAAATAGGCTGATTCTCTATTCCTTAACTTTATTCTAAGCTCTGACAAACAGCATAATTATTTTTGACTATTCTGAACACCTTACTTCTTAAAACAAAATAATCCATATTCATAATATTGGGTTTGGCCAAAATGCCACAAATTAGCCCTACACTAATAGCTGCTAAGGAAAAAATGTTTCCTGTTATCTCTTCCGCTGCTGGAAAGAAAATAGTTTATAAATAAGGCTAGTGATTGCTGCAGGTCTGCTTCATAAAATAGTGTGTTTTATTTACATAATACGATCCAAAGTTTACATTGTTCTCTTTTAATTCTTTCTTAATTACAGTGCCACCACCAACATTATCTACCACTCCAGTTCCAGCAACACAACCAGTAAGCACTGACTAAGTTACCAAAACATCATAAAATTAGTGGATGTTTAGTTGCATTGAATTTAAAAACATAAATAAATTGGGATAGATTTATGTAACTGATATCTTTAAATGATATCTTACCCAGAGCTAAAATGTTTAGATATTGCAGGTTACAATGCTTATATGTAAAGGCTACATTCATTTTATTTTTTAAAGTCTTTTTCACTTGGTAATTACACAGATAACATACTCCCTGTATTTTCTAGTCTATTCTTTCTCCTTGCTTTTTTTTTGACTTGGGTCAATTGTATAGGTCAGGTCAGTAGTTATAGCATTAGGATGGTCTATCAGAATGATGCACTGGAAGGAACCCCAATCCAAATATACATTGTCCAAAATTATTTTCAATGAAGGGGTTAGCATATGATGAAATCATCTTTTTTTGCTAATAAACAGTATTGTTATTATTATTTTAAATGCCAATTATATTTACATCCCCTTAGCATTCCTATCCTACATTGTTCAAAAAAAAAAAGACTCACTAAAGGCAGAGTCAACCCATATCCATATAAAAATATAAAACTTCATTGGATAGTTTGTTTCCATTATCAAAGAAAATTGAGATCCATAATCTCCACTCAAAAATCAAAGGTAGATTTGGTACTGTGAAATGATACATTTGGAGTGTATTCTATTGCAAGGTTACAATTTGTGCATACTTTTATTTTTTATGCCACAAATTTTGTATGCAATATACATGAAACAGCAGGCAATAGTCACTGTCCATAACTGCTAATTATTTACAGGTACAAGTAGAATTAAACAGTACCATATAGACGGTGCTGCTATGTTCTATCCTTTTTACCTCTATTTAATATTTTTAGTAATAAACAACACTGCCAAGGGACAGCTGTAGTAATGTTAAACTATTACGTAAGATAATTAAATGTTATGAAGAACATAAATCTAGCATCCTTAGAAGACTTTAGAGATGCTGAAAGGTCTTTTCATGTAGTATTTGTGTTCCTATCAGCTACGCTCATCTGACATTTAATTCTATTCTTCCATAGGCTGAAACAACTCGTCCTCTACCTCCAGTAAGTTAAAAGAGTGTCAAATATCTTTAAGTGACTCCTCTACTCTTACTGTAAAAAAAAGGTTTAGCACATCCATCACTTTGGAAAAATCTTCTTCCAGATATTTATTGAGCCAAATCACACTAGTTTAAAGGTAGCCATACACGAGGTGATTCTCCCTCGATAGATGAGGAAGCACTTGCAACAGGATGACGTCATCCCGCTGCAGCTGGACCCTCAGCTGATCAGCGGGCACCCTTTGTGTGCCGGCCATTAGTTTGAATGGGCATTGCCATCCCCATTTAAAGTGATGGGATCGGCCGGGAATTTACAAGCATATCGAATCACCGTGTGATCCAACATGTGGGAGATTCCTTGTTCGATCCCACCAGGTGAGCAAACTTGATTTTTGGCCTAGCAACCGCTGGGCGATTAGTGTGAGCATGCACGGTGGTCGATCGGCTTAAAATTCGAAGGGGAATTAGGAACTGTCTAGTTTAGGAATAGTCTGGCAATTAGGGGAACTACTCTATAGTACAGTATAGCAGCATTATTAATCCTCTTTGGGGTTGCCAATGATTCCCATCTGCTACTAAACACAAGGTATTTGTACACTAAGAACTGGCAGGCAAGGCAAGAAGGATAGAGGGATTCACACACAGACTGACAGATAGATACCTTGGAGGTGACCCTTCTGTATATATTCTTCATAACACTTCTTTGTTGGTCTAGAAATACAAAAAATATTTTAGTGGGCCAGCATTTCTGCATTATGGAAACAAAGTTTCCTGGTCACTCAGGAAACAATATGAAATCTGTAGAAAGCAGTGGTATGCATGCCATTGTTTTCAGGAATTCGTGCATTATAATATATGGTAGTGAAGTGCATGTTTGGGGGTTGTTTTTTTAACTTGGTGTCAATAAGATACTTAATGGTTAGAGTGTCCTGTGAATAATTTTTATTATTTGTTTCTCTGTAAATGTTGTAATAATTTAATAACATTTTTAATTGAAAAAAAAAACAAAAAGAAGGACAGAAGGGTCTCATGTGTTTTTTTTCTTCCTAAAGCCACCATGTCTGAATGTGCTTTGTCCGCCTGTGTCTTGTAAGAAGACTGGTGAGATCCCAGTGGTAGTTGAACTTCCTTCACCCCCCCGCTGCTGTCCAGTTATTGACTGTGGTAAGTTAACATACAAAGCCATCTTTTGTAAGGCAAAACCTTAAAGAATAGTGACAGTTCGGCCATGAACATGGAATGTTTTTCTTCTCCCGGCGAACAGTATGGGTGTTTGTCGCGCCCCGTTCGCCGGCTAGAAAAAGTTTATTATTCTTCCACCGGCCAGATCAGGCGCAGGAAGAATTTTCTCACTAGAGACCCCAGTCTCTAGCGAGAAATCAGCTTATTCTGGTAATGGAATAAGGAATTGTGCGTTCCAGGTACCGGAAGTGATGTCAGTTCCCTGCGAACATGAGGACATTAGACTTTTCTAAAAAACGGCTGATGTTTGGTATTGCTATTAAAGAAGTCCAGAATATTAAAATTGCCCTGCTTCATAACAGTTTTAGTTTTATTGCATAGAGCAATAGAGTCTTCTTAAAACAAAAAAATCTTAAATTTCAACACATATCCCAAAAAGGCCATTTGTGCATACAAATATGAGTGGAATGTTAACCTAAAGGCTTATTTTGATTAGCACACAGTATATTGAATTAAATACAGACTTAAGGTGGGCAGACATGGTTTGATTTTGCTATTAGATTATAATAAAATCATCAATCATTTAAGTCGATAGCTTTTAAAACGATGTTACTGAATGAATCCACCAAAAGTGACCAGAATCGAACAAATAAATAGAAATAGCCCTGGTCATATATGTTAGAAAATTTCTGGTGATGTTGCAAGTATCTTACTGGTTTTTTTTTTTAGATATTTAGGGGCCTTTTCACACTAGCTGTGCTTGCAGTTGCCTTTTTTGCAAATAACGGACACTAAAACGGTAACAGGGCTGCTAACTTTTATGGCCAAAAAAAAAACACATTTTGCAGTGCGCTGCAATTGCATCATTGTGAAAGGCACACAGGTTTTCATAGTTGACCCTAGCTGCCCTGAAATACGGTACTGTACTGCAATGCAGCTAGTGTGAACTAGTCCTCAAACTATTTGAATCCAATCTTATTTTAAAACATGTGCACAGGCCTAAGGAATTGAATGGATCTATTTTTCTTTGATTCAACTGTGTGCTAATACAATACTAAATTTAAATAAATCTAGTGAAAGTTGATGGGTGTGTGGCCAGCTTTACTGTTTACGGTGTTGGGAATACTATTAAATTCTGTATGCTATTTCCCCTTTTTACATGCAGAATGCGAACAGACATGCCAAATTCCAACATGTAAGGGTGACAAGCCACCACTTCTTCTTGGAAACCCTGACACAGAGTGCTGTCCCCAATATGAATGTCGTAAGTGTCTTAATTAATCAACAACAATTCTGTATTAGATATATGAGTGTTAAACCTTGTTCTATGTAATACATGGTGATTATGCCTGCAATGTTCTAATGGTGTCTATTTAAACCAAGGAGACACTATTTCTTGTCCTTCATTGCTACACCATTATCATTGCTATTAATACAATACTACATTTTATTCCATATTACAATGTGTTTTAATTACTGGAATATATTTTTCTCTTGTTATCAGTTCATTAATAGTTGAGGGCAATAATGAATAATAACTTTGCTCTACATTTCAGCAGTGTTATATGGAGCTGAACCTTCTTTCTCTGGTTTTAGCTATAATTTTACATTATGAATATAAAGAATAAGCAGCGGAGCATGTAGCAAGGACATATTGTAGTCAGGAGAGAAGATTTATTCCACATTGCCAAATTACTAAACTATCATCATTCTAAGAGTAAAAATATAAATTAAAATTGAAATCTTTTGGTACCTTTGTTGAAAAAATAAAAACAGTATAACAAAGCAACAATTAATACATACCGTATATGCCGGCGTATAAGGCGACTGGGCGTATAAGACGACCCCCAACTTGCCTCTTCGGTACAGCACATCCCCACTGTATGACAGTAAGGGCGGTGCTGTATGGAACTATGCCTCTCCCAGAGGCACAGCCTGCTTGGGATTAGCTCTGCTTTTCTCCAAGACTCTGCTTTCCGTGTATCTAGCAGACAAGTGAGCTTTGGATACACAGAGCACTGAGACTTGAAAACAGGAAGAGCTGACTGCTCTATGTTACAGACACGGAGAGCTGGGGATGGGGGCGGGGATGTGCTGTACGATGCAAGCATCCTTTGAGTGGCAGAGCTTCGTACAGCACATCCCCGCCCCCATCCCCAGCTCTGAGTGTCTGTAACATAGAGCAGTCAGCTCTTCCTGTCTTCAAGTCTCAGTGCTCTGTGTATCCAAAGCTCACTTGTCTGCTAGATACACGGAAAGCAGAGTCTTGGAGAAAAGCAGAGCTAATCCCAAGCAGGCTGTGCCTCTGAGAGAGGCATAGTTCCGTACAGCACCGCCCTTACTGTCATACGGTCCCTGCATACAGTAGGGATGTGCTGCACGGAACTCTTCCGTGGCCAGTACCCAGCGTACAAGACGACCCCCAACTTATGTGAAGATTTTTATGGGTTAAAAAGTCGTCTTATACGCCGGAATATACGGTAGTTCTTTAGATACAAAAGAAATAAAGTAAATTAAATTGGTGACTGTTATGTATTTATGGAGACTTTATTTATTAAGCATGCCCATGCCATGCTTTGAGAAAATGTTCTGCCATCTACTAACATTCTATTTTTCAATCTTTTTCAGCACCTACTCCAACACCACCTCCTGTAAGTGATTCTAAAAAACTTTATTGCCACACTTTTTAGTTTTAGTCAAACATCAGCCTAGAAAGATATTAACGCCACCATTGGTTTCTGACAATACTTTTCTATATACTTTATTCAATTACACAGTTGAAAACCTTTATAATTGTAACTTAAGTTAATATTCTATTATGAGCCAACATAGATCCAAAGAGAGATATACTAAAGAAATCCTATGGCCTTTATCCAGTACTAAAAAGACTTGACTCTGTCTTTTGGGGGATAGGAATGTGCCAGTGAAAAGTCATCTTCCTTGAACAATTTAAATGTTAAACGTTATTAAAAAAAATAAACATTCGCAAAATGTGTTGAAATATTGATAAACATTCACTAAATTGTGTGCTGACACAAAATACTTTAATTGGGATTAGAGAAATGCATCAGAATGCACGTGATTTTGAATTTGTCTATGTCACTGTTAGGCTGGGCCAACACTATACCTGCGTGGTTTTCCCAGTGATCTACTCGCAGGAAAACCACGCAGATCTCCAAAGTGAAGACGCAGCCTTATGGAGAATAACTGTACTCTACCCAATTGACCTCATCATAGTCACCTTCCTTCTACTTCTGGCCCATTCAGTAATAAATGCAATAACTTTCAAATGATTTAACTAAATAATGACAGTTGATTGAATAGAAAAATTTACTCATTTCTGGCCAACATAACTGGGACATATAAACAGCTAAAACTTGCCAGTGGGCCTTGTGCTTCTTACTATATCCCAATCTAAAAAAATCAGTAAAACAATAGCTTTTCTTTCCTTAAAAAAGGGTGAGTGGGGATACTTCATACCATGTCACTTTTTTGCCAATTCTACATTACTTTCTTTATTACAGACTGAATGTGAACATGTAAGCTGTGCCCCTGAACCCACATGTGGAGAAAATGAAAATAAGGTTGAAGTTCCCACAGATGACATTTGCTGCAACGCAATCTTCTGTAGTAAGTGCTGGCCCATTTTGTTTTGTTCAAGTTTTTAATTATAAATAAATTAATCATATCGCAAAATAGAAATTATAGTAAGAAGACTGAAGTACCCCCCAACAAACACTATTTAAAAAATTTGAAAAACTATGGAATCTTTTTTTTGTCTTATATTACCTGCATATTACCAGTCATAATTCCTCTAGATGTTAAAGAAATAAATATTTTTCTATATTAGCAGTCCCAACAGGTTTTACAGTGTAGATTTCAGATAATTGATTTTCTGCTTCTTTACTTACCTTTTAGTTAGTGATAGACTTAAGGTGACTTAGACTTTGTTTGATACTAGTATTATAATAAGTCATATAGCAGACTAGTAAAATAGACACTGTCATATGTAAAGATTGACTTTTAAGTTATTCTAGATGGTAATACCATATTTTTTCCTTTTATTTTTCAGTTCCTGGGCCAATTCCTACTGTAAGTACACAGAGGGTAATATGTGTGAAATCTATTTGTAGTATTATTATATTTGATTATTTTATTTGGACCACTGCATGCCCATTGTTTGCTTCCTAAAGTCTCTTTAATTTAAACATTAGTTTAAGACAAGCCTAAAAATATAGAACTTAACTTGGTGCTTGTACAAAGCATTACCTTGTCCACATTGTACTGCATGGTGAGCTGTGGATTAAGATGGTTGCTCAGTATAAATTACCACCATCACAATTGATTTTCATGGAGCTGCACTCCTAGCAGCTCATCTTTTTGCTCTTTCCTCTTTCCATTACACTTTAACTTGACCTTTCTATCGGAGCTTGTGTGGCTTCATTCTTTTTTTTTATATTCAACTTTTTTTACACATGCAAAAACTTTTCTGTACCGGTTGCTCATGAACAATAACTCCTCGGTGCTTCAACTACCTTTACAGAGGCTAAATCCTTAGGAAGCTCTGCTATTATATGGCTCATATTCCATGTTTTATGTGTTTTTATGTGAGATGATAGCAATTATCAATTATTAAGTATCTAAATATTTTTTATTGATTTGTCTTATTACAGACTCCCAGCACTTCACCAACAGTGAGTTTCTTTTTTATTTTCTGATAAGCAAGTTGATAAAATGTTACAGTGAATCCATAATTGTAACCTATACTATTCAAGTTATCTGATTCTGAAACTCATGCTTTCTGCAGCCTTGTGATGGTAGCGGTTGCCCACCAGCAGACTGTAAAGAAGATGAAAAAGTAATAGAGGTGTCAAGCAAAGAGGATCCTTGCTGTCCCTCTTATATTTGTAGTAAGTATTGCTGGAACACATTTTTTAGGGAACTATAAAATTATGTAAATGTTCTTATTTGCAGAGTGTAGTGTATGAATGTAGAAGATGTGTAGAAGTGTTTTTAATCGGTATTATGTAGTATTATTTGTACTAAAAAGAAAAAGAATACTTGAGCAGCTTTAGCTTTGTTACGTACAATGACATGTGTGAATGTTACTATCCTCCATGCTTTCCTATCATGTGTAAGAAGTAGAGGTGCAGTTTTTCTCACTAAAGCTTGATATAAAGCGTAGTGGAAAAAGGGTAACTGCATTGCATTGCAAGAAAGCTACAGGTAACTAAATAGCTGCTATGGGACAGCTTTGCAGCAGTACATAGATGAGTTAAAGTATATTTTACTGTATAACGTAAAATTTGTTTTTCTACAGTACCTCCACCAACACCTACTCCCTCAGTGGTTTCCACTTCACCTTCCGTAAGTACCGTTATGTCCTCCGTAATGTTTTGTACTCCAACACCCTGAATGCCTCTTTGCCTGATCATTAAGTTGTAGTAGCTTGTGTAACTATTACCATTTTCTTTCTGGTCATCTGATATTCTAATCAAATGAATAGGGCAAGGATTGTGACTTTACTTAATTTACAGTGGGGCAATCAGAGCACCGATCACCCCCCAAAAAATCACCTTTTCCTTGGTCCTGGCTGCCAGACAAACAATTGCCCATTCTTGGGAAAAAACTATTTACCCCCTTCTCGCAAGTTATTAGCAGGCTCAAAGTTTTCCTGATAAATGATAAACTCTCCAGCATTTTGACAGATGCCTACCATACATATATCACTCTGCCCATTCCTAACTACAACTAGTTACAGTTCTATCTACTCCATCTGAACTATGTGTTTTGTTCTGACAGAGTCTACTCCTCCGCCCTGTGTCCCCCATAACCCTCTTACTTGTCTTCATGCTCTCATCCATGCTCCGACAGTTACACCAACACGCCCTTTTTCATGTTCTCTACCTGACTAGTGACTCTGTATATGACATCCCCTGCTCTTTCCCAGCTACTGGTTATTTTGTTCTTTTTTGTCTTAATGTTGAAGATTCTTTATTATATGCTAATGCCATTTTGTGTCTTTGGAGCCAACCATGTTTTATGTGTTGGGTTGTTTTTGTTTGGAATGAGCTTCACCTACTCGACTCTGCCACTACCGCAGTAAATACTTTTATTGTGATAGACACACATAGTTTCACACGCATAAAAAATCTAATTTAAAAAACAGTCAAACAGTTGTTTTTTGCATTTTCCCAGGATATATGTCAGGGTGTCACATGCACAGTCCCTGAATGCCAACGCAATGGAGAAAGACCAGTCCCTGTTAACACCAATGATCCCTGCTGCCCAGCATATAAATGTGGTAAGTTCATTTGTATACCAAGCAAAGTAAAAGGAAACTGTAATAATTCAAGTTTTTACATTTATGCCTTAGAAATGAATAGTTCTATTGTATCAATTTTAATACAGTTGCTATATTCTTAAAAACATAGCACAGGATGTGCCCTAACAATAGTGTCACAGATTAACATGGCATTCATAAAGAGAGAGCAGAAGAATATACTATAGAATATATTAGAAATAGCTATAGAATATATAAAAAAAATAAAAACTTTTTGTTCCACAGAATGTGATCCATGCCCATCAGCACCCGATTGTGGCGATGAGCAGCCAATTGTAGGTTTCAATCTGGCATCAGAATGTTGTCCAATATATGAATGTCGTAAGTATCTATTTTATTATAAGTTTCACATGTAAAAATACCTCCAGAAAGGCATTTTGACTTTCAACCGAAATATCAGAAACAACAACAATCGCTATTTATATGTCCCTGTGCCTACGCCTCTTACATTCACAAGAATTGTAAAAATCTCTAACCTTATGCAGCTGTGTAATCACATATGTTGTCTTAAGGTTTGGTTATTTAGTAGGGCATACATGGCTCAATTTTACTAGTTGTTTAAATTGATTTTCAGGAAACCAATTTATTGCAATTAAGCATTAAGGATCTGAAAGATCTATGATGGATCCTGTTGGTAAATTTTAGTTGATAATACAACTATCTAATGGCTTTATTAGTTTTAGTCTATTTGTATCCAGCCATATTTAAATCCTTTAGGTTGCACAAAACCAATCAAGCTAAAGTTGGTACTTATATTCCTAGCTCAAATAATACAACATCAATAAAAACATTTAAGAAACATTCAACTTTCCCACTCATGTGTGGGTTTGTGGTTTTACTATGTGATTGGAACACACACACATCTGCACCAGAGCACTACAGAAATTATACTTCACAGATAGATTCTGGAGATGCTGTAGAATTTAAACATTCAGTAGTTTTATGTAGGTATTGGCATTGAGATTGGTTATAAGTCAGGGCCTGGCAATTTATTATTGTGAGTTTGCTATGATACTAAGGTTGATGTCAGCAGGTAGATAAAAAAATTATATTAAGCACAAAACAGGAAATAAAGCTTATGGCAATTCTTGAGTAATAACATCTGAGTAACAGTTGAGTAACAAACTGAATTTTCTGAAAACAGTGACATATAACATATGGATATAGAGGCTTAACATGTCCTTCTTTATCTTACAGCTCCACCTCCTCCACCTCCACCATCAACAACGCTTAAGCCCATTCCCCCTTCAGTAAGTTGAAAACGTCATTAATGTATTAATTAATGTATTATTGATAATGTATTATTGATACAAATACATTACATTAAGTGGAAAACACTATACAATAACTCAGGATACATACGGTTTGGTGTTAAAATGGTAAACAAGAATGGGTAATCAGCTTTTTGATAAAAACTTTGTAAGTTATAGGCCTCTACATGGAGACACTGACAAAAATATGTAGCATTCCTGGGACTATACTGTACAATGCTAACAGAAAATCTGTGTTCATTGTTTTTATGAACGCGTGATCTGCTTTGTTTATTAATAAAGTTTCTGTTACTTTTTTATAGACAACAACTATAATCTCATCAACTACAGTAAGTGATGGCTCATCGTTGCTTTCGGTTGCCAAGGAGCAAAGCCAAAGTGTTTTACTTTAATTTATCAATTGTTTTACAATTATCTTTTTCAGAATATATGCAAGGACAGAGTTTGTCCAATCAAACAATGCAAAGATTATGAACATTTGGTAACAAGTATAAATCCAGCTGATCCATGCTGCCCCTCACAGACATGTGGTAAGTAGAAAGGAAAAGGGTAAAGATAAATACCTGCATAATACAAACACATTTACAGTTTATAACTCACAGTTATAAAGTGACTATCATAGAGGTGTTCCTTTAGGCCCATGAACCCATAACCTTAGGTGATGGAAAACAGAATCCACATAAAATAAACGTTACAGGACTACTTTAATGCCCAACTTCACTGCTGTATATACCCACTTCACATTCACTCTTCAACCAATCTATTTACTTAGGAAACAAGAAGATTTCCTTTACTATTTTTAGGCATTTTGATGGTGTTTAGTGGTTTCTAGAGGGGACTGTCCTTGATTGGCTCAGCCTAGCTATAACTTGCATGCATTTTAAATGCTAATTTCAAAATAACAGAATCTCAATGACCACCTATAGGGATTATGCATGCTTCTTCCAGTCCTGTCCAGCGGTTAGGTAATTTTTGGAAAAGCATAGAATATTATATGCTGTGGAAACTGGTTCCCCGTGTTACTTTGTATACTACACCTTGTTTGGGTTTCTTTTTATCACTTTGGTTACAAGAGTATAATAGATGTGTATTCCTTTTCAACATTTCAACAGAATGTACCTGCAAGACTATTCCATCTTGTTCAAGTGATGAGAGACTAGTAGCAGTTCACCAGTATAACCAGTGCTGTCCAAAGCTTAAATGTGGTAAGTAACACAAACGAATTATGTATGTGAAACTGAATTACAAAGGTATTTATTAAACCATACTTCATTTTACATTTATGGTAAGAGTAAGTGATTTCTGGAACTAAACAGCGGCATTGTTATTTCTCCTTGTGTTTAGAGAGAAAGAAGGATGAATGCCACCCAGTAAACACAGCAGTCACACTAGAATCTGGAGGATGCAGTGCCAATGTAAGTACAGCGCAATATCGTGCAAAGGAAGTCAACCTATGGAATGCCTTTCCTTATGTTGCAGTTCTTGGTATGTTGTATTGCTGTTTCTTGACTGCGGAACTGCAGTCAATGCTTCAGTGACAAAAAGAGTAAAGACTGCTGTCTTGTAAAATGTTTTTTACAATACAACAGATAAAACACAGCAGAAGTTTTAAAGGTGCCGATACACCTTTGGGCCAGATCGATGGCCACATCGTGCGCCGTGCGCGCTTACGGTCATCTATCTGGCCCATATCTAATGTGGCGATCCCTGTTTTTGAGCAGCAATCCCTGTTTTAGAAAACAGGGATATTGGACATGACCGTAAAGTGCTGTGGCTGATTACTCCTCTCACAGGACAGGGTCTCTGTGTCATACATGTAGCAGGCTGGCTGACTCTCTCTTTCTCTCTCTGCTTCTGCCCAGCCGGTCACTGGCTGGGGAGAAGCAGAGACTCGGAGGACCACGGGGAAACCGGGTCCCCATCGTACGGGAATTGATGTGCCCATTAGTGATGGTCATGAATATTCGGGTTCTGAATATTAATTGCGAATATCGGCAATTCAGAAATTTGCGAAGATGGTGAATATATTGCAGAATATTCACAATTCCGGATATTCTGTATTTTTTTTCCATTACACATGCCTCTCAATGCAAGTGGACGAATGGGAAGGCTGCAACAAGAGCTTAGCAACACTCCCTGTAACCATCAACAGTTTTTAAATAGAATATTGGGGTGATGCGAATATTTGGAATATTGCGAAAATCTGCACTTTTGAAAATTTGCATGCAAATTCGGCCATGTTAAACATATATTGCGCGCACGAAATGTTTTTTGAAAAATTGGTGGCATGCTGCGAATACGAATGTTGCCTATGCCGCTCATCACTAGTGCTCATGTGGTGCACATTGGAATATGGCTTTATCATGCTAAATGGTACCAGTTTGGCTACATAGAGTTATAGAAAGAAAAATAAATAATGTGCAATGCTAGTAAAAAAGAAGCAGAACCTTGATAGGATACATTCAGTTGATAAATCCACTTGTACATTTGCATATATATATATTTCCAATTTTTTTGAAACACGTTCATTGGTAAAAATATGCACACTATGCATGTTTAGATTAAGTAAATGAATGAATACAGCACTGTAAAAGGATTAAAGGTAAAGTAAGTATTTAAAAAGGTTTATAAGGATTTGCACACAGTTATATTACTGCATTTGCATCCAATATACATATTCTATTCTGACCTAAAAAAAAAAAAGATCCTGTGTAATACATAGAACAATGTCTAAAGATTACATTTTCTGTTTAAGGTCATCCTCGCCTCTTGTAGTGGGTACTGCCACTCCAAGACAGAATACAGCAGCCTGTTGGCACCAGTTTCCCAGTGCAGATGTTGTGCTGTAACATCGACAAGTCCAAAGAACTTCCAGCTGCCCTGCCCAGATGGCACAAAAGCCCTTGTGACTGTGCAGGAAGCATCACAGTGTGGATGCCAACACTGTTCAGAGGACCTGGAAAGTGGAGATGGAAGTGGAAGCGGAAGTGGGAGTGGAGATGATGGAAGTGGATTTACCTTATGGTCAAATTTTCAAGAAACAAACTAAATTTTAAAAATGTAAACCTTTATCACTTGAAATGGACAAAACTATTTTAAGTTACTCTTTGAAACAGACCTATCAATTCACAGTTTAAAAATAGCCATGTAACTTCCATTCTATCTTCTTTGCAAAACCTGTACCTTCCTACATCTAGTGGTAGAAACTAAGAAAAAATTGTGTTTTTGTATTTGTAAAGAAAAGTCACACCATTTTTTTAACCTGGTTTTGGGATGTCTCTGATCCCTTCATCAGAGTCAGTCAGTCAACCCCCCCCCCCCCCCAAAAAAAGTAAAACCATGTTGTCTTAACACTTCCTTGTTTAGTTTAACCTCCCTGAAGCATGTAAAATGAAGGATTTATATTTTTTACAGGTGATGAGTAAATATGATTACCGGTATGTAAAAAGCTGAATAAAATGTAAGCAACTTCTTAATGTGATGTATATAAATGTTTTGAGGTACAGGCTTTGGGTTCTTGTGTGGTTTTGATTCTCACTGTTTGGGATTTGAAAGAACAAGACATTTTTTGATTTATGAAAACTTTGCTTTGCTTGTCTTAATAAAAAACTTTACATCAATTTTACATGCATTTTTGTAGTGCGTTTTCAGAATATTTACTACATTTCAAATAACACATAAAGGACATGTAGAAAAAACCTTAATAGTTTTGGGTGTGGGTATCATAATTATAGTCGTTGTCTCCCCAAGATAAATTCATTGTGAAAATTGCTACTCAGAGAATTTACAAAGCTCTGATGAGAGGATCCTATGAGGGTATATCGGCAAATACTGAAGTCAAAGGGCTGTCGTGCTTAGTCATAAAGGACATGTGATGGGCAATAAGTGTCACACGAATACAGAGCTGCCATCAGAAATCATGGGGCCCCGTACTGACAAATTTTCCGGGCCCCCCATACCAGAAGTAAAGAAGTAAGTTGATGACCAGGGGGGGGGGGGGGGGTTGGGTGCTAGCAGAAGTAATGAAGTAAGTTGTTGATGGGGGGGGGTTGCTAGCACAGTGCACAGTGGCTGCCGGCAGTCCGGAAGAAAACACGGTGAGCAGAGGCTGCCGTACCTACCTACTTGCTGACCACCCTAGCTGCTCGGGCCTGGGACGGGAGTCCCCTCTGTCCCCCACTGATGGCGGCCCTGAATGAATATCGGAATTACTTTGCATGCACATTATATTTCATCAGCTACATAGCAAGATTATCAACATATGTAAATAGTTGCATGTTATAATTTTCATGAGTAGGATACCATGTAATAGTAGACTGTGGAGTGCTGATAAAAGACTTTTTGGGTAAGTGTGGTCAGAGTAAAGCAAACGGAAATGTACCCTTTACAGATTCTACAATATAACAGTAGCACAGTGGACACAGTTGACTAATTCAACATGAATATCCTGATTATAATAAAATACTGCCTTGTTTCAAAGCAATATTGTTTTGTTGCTTGTGTGGAAACCTATTATAGACTAAATATAGTCAGCTTCAAAAGTCTTTAAGGCAGTCAGTGCCAACATATTTTATCCCATTTTTTCAAAACATGCCAAAAAAACGTTATAAATCTATATAAACAACAACAGTCAATCCCAAACGTTGACTATGCGTGACAGAGATATGATTAATTGCTTAGCTGTGGGAGGGCAGCTTCTTCCCCTCTTTTTTCCTCTTTTTTACCTCTCTTTCTTTTTTTTCCGCATCTATTTTATTGTTTTCTCTCCTTTACCCTTTTGTTTCCTCCTTCTCTATTACATTTTATTGTTGTTCATTTAGTTGTAACAGAAGCTGCAATTTGGGCATACTGTATATTGTTTACCACCCTTCGTTTTCAACTGTATTATATATTTTTTGTTGTATTGTTAGAATTTCTGCGTTGTGTTTGGAAATGTTGTGTTCATCATTATTTAACTACAGACATTGTGAAGGAAAAATATTGGCTAGGAAACCCACCCTCCTAGCGCCAGGAAAAACAATGTTTTTCACCGCAAAGAATGCAATTGTCTGGATGAAAATCTAACCGTTGGGCATAGGCAAAAAAACTGGCTTTTAAAAAGCTTCGCTGTATAGGACGCACTCTTTACAGCTGAGAGTCTCATCCTGGTAGAAATACAGAGTAACAACAGTTCTGACAGACCTTGTTTTATCTGGCAAAGCTGGAGTTAAAAGAGGTAAAGACGCTGCCAGTGTTTTCCCCTTCCTTCTGGGTCCGTTCTGCAGAGCTGTATGGGAACGGACCCAGAAGGACATCTGCATCCATGGACAGATCTAAATGTAAAGCTGCAGCTTCACTCTGCTCACATACAGCTCTGAGCAGGAAAAGATCATTCCTGATTCTGTATGCAAGTAGCACTAGCTGCAGCTCACAAACAGAACTGGAGACGGATGATCCATCCGTGAAGGGATCGCCCATCTGCAAATCTCTGTATGTGAGCAGACGATCTGGTCCGCTCTCATACAGAGCTGTGACAGCTTGCCTGCTGTGGCTAAGCTCAGTGCTTAGCTATGGCGGGTAATGTGGTCACACATTCGGAATATAACACGCAATTGCTTTTCCTCTGCCTTTGCATCTTATAGTTTGAAAAATATGGTAAGTGTGCTGCTAAATGCAGCTACTCTAGGTAGTTGGTCCATGTGCCAGCTCTTGTAGTTTGGCTGTATCAGCACCCTGAAGATTACCTTCACACAATCCTCTATCCCTTCCTTGTTCTACCTATTCTTATCCTGTCCCATGTCTTTCATATTGAACAGCTACTCTGCCTAGAATTGGGACCAATATCCTTTATCACCATAAGTGTTTAGGTGGTCTAGAGGTGCCCAACCTATACAGATTTTACCTTGCGGCCCAGTTTGCCCTCCTGGCTGCCCTCATGGGCATATAGCGTATTGTGGTGCAGTGGATATTGCTCTTCTACCCATATATAATCTGCTTTAAGTTCCCTCTTCTCATTGCTCTCCTATACCGGACCCTACCCTGGCTCACACGCTGTGCCTCTGGTACTCTGTTGACCTGCCTAGCGTTAGAGATTAACCTAGTTTGTTTGCTCTGGACATGCGAACAGTGCACCAAACAAACTGGGTTTGTCCAACACTGAGAGGTGCCCTGCAGTGATCTGCGTGCCAGCTCTGATTGCACACACAGGCTTCAGGGAAGGAAGTGTACCCCCCCCCCCCTGATCTCATGTACCTAATGACATCACACTGGGAGGTGGTGGGAGTTTAAAACGCAAACCGAAATGAATACAGTTTTCTGCATAGTAAACTGTATTCATTGCAGTTTGATGCCCAATACTCACAATTGTTACTCTATTAATGGCATCACCTCTTTTTCCCACTTCCAGCGCGTCCACCATTTGCCCTCCTCTCCATCTTTTCGTTACCGCCTAAAGCTGGGCATAGACGTGCCAATTCCTGCATGACCTGACCGCCGATCGGATGCCGTGCGCTTTCCCGCATACTATGGGGTCAGCAAGGAATCGGCAACTAGCAAGATTGGGCTAAAATCAGCCATCATGTTGGATCACACAATGATCCGTCATGATGAATAATTTTGCTCCGATCCCATTAGTTCGGATGGGGACAGCTGCCCCCAGCCGAAGTAATGGGCGGCACACAAAGGGTACCGGCCAATTCTCGGTACTAGTGGGCGGGCGTGATGACGGCATCACACCCGCTAGATCGGGTAGAGAATCGACAGGAAATTGTCCCGTCTTTTCCCAGCTTGACCATTTCCTCTCTCACCTTCTGTTTCATACCTCTGCGCTCTCTCTTGCACACCTGTGTCCATTCTCCCCTGTCCTTTGGCCTTATCTCTTTCTTCTACCACACGTTTGCTTCTCCCAAGACACCAACCATGCTCCCTTAGATGCTGAAATGGGAAGAGGATTTAGGCTCGACCTTGGATGTAGCTGAATGGGCCCGGTTGTTGTCCCACACGGCCTACTGCTCTTAAAATGTTCTAGCAGTTAAGAACTCTTATAAGGTTTTTATGTGCTGGTACATGACACCAGATCGACTGTCCAGATTTGTGAATGCTGTCTCCCTGGTTTGCTTTCGGGGAATGCCCTACTTGTGGCATCCTCCTCCACATTTGGTGGACCTGTTTGTGAGCCCAGAGGCTGTGGATCAAGTTTTAAAATTTTCTTTGCACCCTCTTGGGATGCCCACTTTGCCGTGACCCTGCTTCATTGTAGGATACCATCCTTGTCTAAGTCTAAGGACCATTTGGCTTCTTTTGTTTTCATGGCCACTCGACAATTGATAGTTAGAATATGGCGACAGCCTACCCTTCCCTCAACAAAAAGCTCACTGCCATCTCTCTCTCTCTCACTGATTCCTTTCTTCTATTCTCTCTTCTCTTTTCTCTGTCTCTCTTTTGTTGTTACTGTCACCTGAATTTGGGTTGTTTTTTTGACCATATTGTTCCAATGGCTATTGTAGCATAAATGCAGGCTTTTTACTGAACTCCAAAGCTTTTCCAGGTTTAGAAGCTTACATGATCAGTATTATAGGCTAACCAGACAAGCAGAATTTTTAGAAACAGGTTGACAACGACAGCTGACTTAATATCACAGTTATATGTCAGTGTTAAGGTTATGGATATGCATTTAGCTGATGGGGTCTAAAGCAATAATTTGCTTACATTTTAGGATTTGAGGTAGAATGGGTCATGTAAATACCTTCTGTTTTTAGCAGGCTGTACTGTTCGATACACTGCTTGAGTTGAATGCTTTTTGATTTCTTTAATCCCTTTTTACCCCTAACCTTTATGGTTGTTCCTCCATGTTCAGCTCCCAAACCCTACTCCATAGAGCCATGAATACCATGCACTGCACTGATCATGGCCAATGAGCCCGAAAGAGCTGTATGCATTTGGGGATAAATGGCTCTGTACCATAAGGCTATTTTTGCAGTGTACACCAGTGGTTCTGGATGTGCATTTGGCTGATGGGGCACAAAGGAATAATTTGCATGGCTCCACCCACTGCCACCAAGTGATGGCTTTTCCCTTAACTTTTGGGATTTGTGATGGAATGGGTTATGTAAACACCTTCAGTTTTAAGACGTCTTTACTGTGCTATGTAAATGTTAAGATAGAGTACCTTCAAACTAGGTGCTATACATCCTCTATCCCAGTGGTTCCCAAACCCCCCTCCCCATTCAAACACAGATTCAGAATGAGGGCCTGCACCCCTCGGAATACCTCAGTCCTGTCAAGCCTCCTGTTTTGGCCGGGAAAGTCACGTTTTTATGTGGCTTTCCCTGTGCGAGGTGGGACATTAGCAGGCAGAGTAACGCCCTCTCCCTGCTAGATCAGCTCGATTTCAAGAATCCGGGAAAAATCCAGGATTTCTTGAAATCGGTTCATGCCCTCTCCCTGCTAGATCAGCTAAAAGACAGGCGAACGCTGGAAGTGACGTCATTGACGTCAGTGACGTCACTTCCGGTACGTGGAACGCGGAAGAACCACGATCTATATACCAGAAGTGACATCACTGACGTCACTTCCTGTACGTCCCCCGGTTTTTTAATGCCATAACTTGACAGGTACCTTGCCCCCCCCAGTTTGGGAACCACTGCTCTTTCCCATTCCTTCTCACCCATACACTGGGGCACCCACAATACATAGCAAATAAATGTTTGACATAAATAAAAGTAAGAAATATTTTATAAATATTGCTATTTCCCTTTGCATTGCTAAATGCGAACAACATTGCATCAACTTCAACTAAAAGATGATTAAGGACAGACAGGAAAACCCTTTTTAATCTCTTGGCTATTAGAATCATGGGAACATTGTGGTTTGCAGAGCAGATTACAGGTTGAACTGTATTTGATGTCTTAATCCAGGCAGACAGATCAGCATGCTGTGCTGGTAAGTATGCTATCCACAGGAAGTCCTATGTTGTAATTAATGACACAGTAGGATTTCCTTTTACTAAGCTGCAAGGCTTTTTTTTCTTTGCACAAATTGTCATTATAATAAACATCCTTTTGGACATCAGGTCTCTTTCTTTGCTAGTAAATCTGCTCAGTTTCATCTTTGATGACAGTTATCTGAGTACAGATGTTACATTTCTTTACAGAAACAAGGTTTTAAGATTTTTTGTTCGTGATTAGTGAGTTTGCCAGGTTAAACATTATTTAGTTAAACTGTAGAAATGTAGAAACTGAAGAAAAAATATGGCGTAAGAATAAAAGTTGGCAACAGCATGTATATAGGCAAACGTGGCTTCCTCATACCGCTCCAAACTACCCAGGGGGAATAAACATTAAAATGATGCAATGATGACCTATGTACTATAAAAGGGGAGATAGAATGATAGAATGTTAGAATTTATGGTGACGGATAAAATATTATATATATATATCAATTATGTATGTCACAAAAGTTAGTACATCTCTTATATTATACTCCTGGGCGTTACGCTCCAGCGATCTTGGCTAAAACTGTACCCGTGCCGGGATCGGGCGCAGCTGCAGGCTCACGGAGCTTTTCCGTGGGGGCGCCATAGACCTCCATGTTAATGGAGGGGGCGTCGCTTTCCCCCACACAGTGAGCCGAGAGGAGAGCTGGCAGTAAATCGGGAGGGATTGCGTGGCAAACGACTTTTCGTGACATGAAAAATGGTGCAAAAAGCCTGTAACGCTTGGGAGGTTAAGCTCCATAGTCAGTAGTAAGGATACAGCTTGTATAACAGTATAAATTGGTTGTGCCCTCAAAATTACTTAACACACAGCCATTAATGTCTAAACTTCTGAAAAATATCCAAGTTGTTCACAAAGTTTCAATATTTTCTTTGACTGTCAATATTTTGCAGAAGCGCCTTAATTTTCCTAGGCATCAAGTTCATTAGAGCTTAACAGGTTGCCACTGGATCCTTTTTAACTCCTCCATAACAACATAATGGAGCTGATGGATGTTAGAGACCTTGTTCTACTCCCTCTAAAGTTTAAGTATGCACCATAGATGCTTAAAAGGGTTTAGGTCGGAGACATGCCTGGCCAGTCCAGCACCTTTGCCATCAGTTTCTTTAGCAAGGCAGTGGTTGTACTAAAGTTGTACTTACAGTCCTGGCCAAAAGTTTTAAGAATGACACATACATACAATATTTGAAATTCAAAAAGTTGCTGCTTAAGTGTTTATAATAGCAATTTGCATATACTCCAGAATGTTATGAAGAGTGTTCAGATGAATTGCATAATTCTTGTTTGCCATGAAAATTAACAAAATTTTTCAAAGTTAACCAAAAAAACCTTTTCACTGCATTTCATTGCTGTCATTACCTGCTGAGATCATTTCCATAATCGTCTTGTTAACTCAGATGAAAATGTTGACGAGCACAAGGCTAGAGATCATTATGTCAGGCTGATTGGGTTAGAATGGCAGACTTGACATGTTAAAAGGAGGGTGAAGCTTGAAATCATTGTTCTTCCATTGTTAACCATGTGACCTGCAAAGAAATGCGTGCAGGCATCATTGCATTGCATAAAAATGGCTTCACAGGCAAGGATATTGTGGCTACTAAGATTGCACCTTAATCAACAATTTATAGGATCATCAAGAACTTCAAGGAAAGAGGTTCAATTCTTGTTTAGAAGGCTTCAGGGCATCCAAGAAAGTCCATCAAGCGCCAGGATCGTCTCCTAAAGAGGATTCAGCTGCGGGATCGGAGTGCCACCAGTGCAGAGGTTGCTCAGGAATGGCAGCAGGCAGGTGTGAACGCATCTGCACGCACAGTGAGAGGAAGACTTTTGGAACATGGCGTGGTGTCAAGAAGGGTGTCTGATGAAGCCCCTTTCCGATTGTTTGGGGCATCTGGAAAAGGGCTTGTCCAGAGAAGAAAAGGTGAGCGCTACCATCAGTCCTTTGTCATGCCAACAGTAAAGCATCCTAAGACCATTCATGTGTGGGGTTGTGTCTCATCCAAGGGAGTGGGCTCACTCACAATTGTGCCCAAAAACACAGCCATGAATAGAGAATGGTACCAAACCACCCTCCAACAGCAACTTCTTCCAACAATGCAACAACAGTTTGGTGCATTTTCAATGCAGAGAACAATGCATTTTCCAGCACAATGGAGCACCGTGCCATAAGGCAAAAGTGATAACTAAGTGGCTCGGGGACCAAAACGTTGAAATTTTGGGTCCATGGCCTGGAAACTCCCCAGATCTTAATCCCATTGAGAACTTGTAGTCATTCCTCAAGAGGCAGGTGGACAAACAAAAACCAACTAATTCTGACTCACAAAAACCAACTCAAAGAAGTGATTATGAAAGAATGGGTTGCTATCAGTCAGGATTTGGCCCAAAAGTTGATTGAGAGCCTGCCAAGTCGCAGAGGTCCTGAAAAAGAAGGGCCAATACTGAAAATACTGACTCTTTGCTTAAATCTCCTGTAATTGTCAATGAAAGCCTTTGAAACGTATGACATGCTTATAATAATTTTTTTAGTACATCACAGAAACAACTACAACAAGGATCTAAAAGCAGTTTAGCAGCAAACTTTGTGAAAACTAAAATTTGTGTCATTCTCAAAACTTTTGGCCAGGACTGTAGGGTTATTATCATGTTGGAATACTGCCCCATGGCTCATACTGAATCTGCTTTAGTATGGCACAATACATGATCAATGAACTATAGCTTCCCAGTGCAGCCCCAAACTATGTGCTGCCACGCACACTATTCACCATCTAAACTAAATACGTTTATCTTGGTCTCATAAGACCACAGGATATGGTTCTCTCTGTAAAGCAGGGTACAGACGGCTCGACATTTAAGCCATCAAATGTTCTCTGCAGCAGCGTGATGACGTCATCACGCTGCTGTCAGATATCGGCAGGGCTGGGGAGACAGCTCTGCTCTCTCCCCGGCTCAGCTGATGCTTTTCCTGGAGATCCACGGTCTCTAGGCAAAGCAACGGACATCGGCTGTATTTAACGTTCATGTCCGATATGGCTGTTTTCGAGCGGGATTAATTGATCCCGCTCGAAAACAGCGATGGCCGCATATTATATGGGCCAGATAGATGGCCGTGAGTGAGCTGTCGCTCGAAGCAGCCATCAATCCGGCCCATATCTGCAGGTCTGTACCCTGCTTAAGGTCTGTTAAGGTCTGTCTCCTTGCTGTTAGTTCACATCTCCCTCTGCTGATTGCACATAGTGCATCCACTCTCCCCCAGACAATCAGAAGCCTGGAGGAAGGACAAAAAAAAAGTAAGTAAGTAGAGTACATGTTATTTGTGTGTGTGTCTGTTTCTCTGTGGGTTTGTCTATGTCATTGATTCATGTACCTGATTGGTGTGTGTCTTTATGTGCATGATGCATCTTTCTGAATGATTAGTGTGTGTGTGTATATACCTTATGCATTTATCTATATGACTGGTTTGTGTGTTTCTCTATGTGTATATGATGCATCTCTCTGCATGATTGGTGTGTGTGTGTATTATAGGGAGATTGTTTTTTTGGATTGGATTGAAGTTTATTTCAGATATAGTTTTTTGGGTTTTTTTTCCAATAAGATATCGTTTTAGTCTAAACTTGTGTAGTTTAAATTGGGGCAGGGCAGGGGCTTTATGTTCCTTTCTAGAAAATGGTAGCCCTACAGGTCACCTAGTTCCTCATATTCTATGCTGAACTTTCAGTGACCAGTGATAGAGAGTGACAACACCAAATGTAACACACCTGGGACCATGTAACACTAATGAGTAACACAACACCACACTTGGGAGGGAAAATTTAGATTGGGCACAATTTTGACTCACTTTTGTTGCTATTGGTTTAGATAACAATACCTGAGAGTTGAGTGAGGCTGTGACTACGCTTAATTTTTCTGCACGGTTTTCCCGTGCGTGGATGGCAGGGAAAACCGTGTAGTGTAGCCATTACCCTGTATTTCCCATGGCAAATGACGTGCCAGTCTTTACTGACCGTGTTTCCCCCACGTCATTTGTTGTTAAGGTTGTTCATTGCAAGCCAGGAGATTTGGCATTTTCCTGTGTGGACTGTGTTGCCTCCCTGCTATTAACCCCTGTGAGGGTATATGCTTTGGACCTTTGGTGTTGCCAATAAACACGTGCAGAAGCCCTTGACAAAAGCAAATTGTGTGGACTGACGTCATTCTGAGCAACCCTTTGAGGCTGATTCCCCACAATATATATATATATAAAAAATTTTCACACATGCTTTACTCCATCCTTGGCTATACATTTTTGCTATGGATCATCCTTCGGGCTTGTTTCCACTGCGCGTCCAACATGGGGAAAAAGATACAGACAGGACATTTCCATTCTTTTTTTTTTTTTTTTTTTTT
>CM070038.1:73751662-73761925 GCA_036250615.1 Ptychadena robeensis
ACATGTTTGCTGTGTTCCCCACATGGCTTGTGGCAAACTGCAAACAGGACTTCTTATGCTATTCTGTTTACAATGGCTATCTTTTTGCCACTCTTCCATAAAGGCTAACTTTGTGCAGTGCACGACTAATAGTTGTCCTATGGACAGATTCCCCCACCTGAGCTGTAGATCTCTGCAGGGGCACTTATATATATATATATATATATATAGTATAAGGCTTTTACTTGACATTTGGTCAATATTTATACAGTAATCTCCATAATGTTTAGGACAAAGATTTTTTTTGTTTGATTTACCTGCCTGATCCTCAGTGTAAAACCACTTCAAAATAAGTATACATTCCATAAGTTATTAACACACATTTCATTTTCAGCATAAAGAAACTTTTATACTTTATACATGATACCCCTCATTTGAGGGCACGTTTGTGACAAAGAATGATAGGTATATTAAAGGAGTCAGGAGTAGAAATCTGTTGATTATCACTTGCATTCTATAATGACTTTAATTCTGTTATTCATTAATATCATCTCATCAGGTGTTCTTCTCTGTCAATGCTCTGCTACGCCTCTGTTATAGTTGCCTTAACCCCCTGCTTGTTTTATCCATTTCAGTGCTTCTCAAAATCATTGTCTGTTGGATTTAAATCAGGTACCCAGCTTGGCGATTACATATTCTTTCATGTGATGTCAGATTACATATTCTTTTTACTTTGAGCAACTCTTGTGTTGGATCAGTATCTTGTTTCAGGATGAAACCTCATCTGGCCAGTTTGAAGACATTTACTTGGGAAGATAAGATGGTTCTCTACACTTAACAATGTAATCACTTGTTAAATCATCAATGAAGATAAGAGTACCTGTATCTGTTCTAGTCCCTTACACCATTTCCAGAATTCTTTCTTTCAAGTACTTTTTTTGCAAACTGGGATCTGGCTATTCAGGTTCTGTAGCTAACCAGTGGTTTGCATCTCATACTGAACTATGGCAGTTGTTCTTTTTATAGTCACCTGTTGAAAGTAGCATCTGACAAAAGCTAGGCATAGACAGGTATGATTATTTAACCGATATCGATTGTTGTGAGCATTCCTGCCAGCAGTCGGTCGGGTGCACCCACCTTGCAAGATTGACCAGGAATCTGCCGCATTGATCCGACATGCCGGTAAATTTGCGGCCGATCCCATTACTTTGGATGGAGACAGCACACAAAGGGTGCCCGGATGATTCTCATCACGATCTACAGCAGAATCGGGACACATCCGCCTACATGAGACTTTCTAATCTTAATAGTGTTTAAGCACCCCTTTTTGGGGTCTTCCTATTGCGGCAAACTGGGATTCAGGACTAAGATATATAATTAAGTAGCTCTAAAGTCAAAATACAAACCTTTAAACATGTCATGCCCAAAGAGTGATAATTCAGTAAAGAGATAGAAGCCACAGAAAAAAAACAAAATCCCATGAAGATAACACTTTTGGTGACAGTGGCCCTTGATGAAGTCTACAAGCAAACAAAAAGGCGTTGTTTCCACTGCATCTTTTTCACCGCTTGAGGTGTGCCTAGCGTAAGGAAAAAGGTGCAAACAGGATGGTTGTTTGCTGTTTGCATGCATCAGTGGTAAAGGGACCAAATTATTTGCATAGCAAAGATGCACAAAGCTGTGTCTAAACCGCAACTGTTTTTTTTTGCCACACTGTTACATTTATTAGAATGGATAATGCAGATATTGTTTCTTCATGGCTTATTAAACTGTTAACTGACTACCTAACACAGTCACATGTCCATAGATATTTAAATACTCTAGAGAGATCGTCTATCCCTGTAATAATATTATACACTAGCTTTCACTATGAGATGCCAAAAATATGCCCAGATCTGAAGTTGCTTGATGGGTCATGCCTTAAGTTTAGTGTAGGCTTGCTACTCCGGTGTCAGTATTGTCGTAGTAGGGGTGCCAGTTTAGTGCTACAAGGTACTACTGTATGTGCTAATGATATATGCCTGCCTGTATGCCAATATGAAAAGTTTCATTTAGTATGAACCAGCCCAGGGCGGACTCGCTGAGGGTGGTCTCCTGGAACGTGAAGGGCCTCCGGTCTCCTGCAAAGAGGAACATGATATTACGCCATTTGAAAAGGTTGAAAGCAGATGTGGCCCTTCTGCAGGAGACCCACCTCGACGAGTCGGAGGCAGTCAGGCTCAAGAAACAGTGGGTGGGCGCGGTCTATACATCCTCGGCCGATGGCAAGAAAAATGGAGTTATAATACTTCTGCATAGACAACTGCGTTACACGGTTGACAGCCTTAATAGAGATGATAAGGGAAGGCTTTTACACTTACTCTTGAAGTCTGATTTTCGAGAGATTAGTGTCTATAACATATATGCCCCAAACTCCCCCACTAAGGCGTATTTTGAGAACCTAGCGCAAGTGGTCATTAAAGACCCGACACCGCTTAAGCTTCTAGGTGGGGACTTTAATGAGGTACAGGTCCTGGAGGAGGACAGACGATCTGAATCCTCCCAAAGGCTAATGCGAAAAGGACGGATCTCCCCCTCGACCTCACTACATGACTTTATCACATCAGCACACCTTAATGATATATGGAGACAGGCCCATCCAACAGAGAGACAATACACCCATATCTCTCATGCGCATGCATCGATGTCCAGGATTGACTATCTACTGAGTACAGACTCCCTTTTGACGACCTGTGCTAATACAGAGATCCATGAGATTCTTATATCGGACCATGCCCCAATTAGTGTAGATCTCTTGGAGCGAGGCCCAAGGGGTCCGGACATTGTCTGGAGATACCCAAGCCATTTGAAAGAGGATAAGGAATTTCATGACTATCTGTCAAAAAAAATTGAGGAATACAAACAGGACAATGAGCAGCATGTAACGGATCCAATTTTATTCTGGGAAGCGGCCAAAGCCCATATACGAGGATATGCTATGGCTTTCATGGCAATTAGACGTAAAAATACTGTCAGACAATATAGGGAGGCGATAGAGCTTTTGAGAAATGCTCAAGGCGCCTTCACTATGTGCCCCTCCCCTATCCACAAACAACACTATCTCCAGGCTAAGGCTACGTTAGAGTTTTGGTTGGAGCAGAAGGAAACCCAGAAAATGTCCTACCAGGCCCTTAGATACCACCAGCAGGGCAACAAGGCCGGGAGGCTGATGGCCAATTTGGTGAGGACATCTAAACCTACCAATTTTATCTCGGCAATGCGTACCCCTTCCGGAGATATCGCTACAGACCAGCAAGGCATTAATACCGTGCTGGCGGATTATTATGATAAACTATATCAGGAGCAGATACGACAGCTCAACAGGATTATCTAAGCCAGACTGATTTACCAACTTTGACAGCGGAACAGTTGAGGACGTTAAATGCTCCCATTACTGCTGAGGAATTGGTGGATGTGATTAACAGCCTTCCATCCAATAAAGCCCCGGGGCCGGATGGATTTCCCCCGGAGTTTTATAAGTCCTTTAGTTCGGATACTATAGAACCTTTGTTAAGATTGTACCAACATCTGTGGCAGCATGGTCAGTATTTTCCCACTGCCAATGGAGCGCACATTAATCTGATTCTTAAAAAGGGAAAGGACCCGTCTCTCTCAGGCTCATATAGGCCTATCTCTTTAATCAACACCGACGCAAAAATCTTATCTAAATTGTTGGCTGGGAGGCTAGCTCCTATTATGCCCTCCATTATATTTGAAGTTCAAACTGGGTTTGTGCAGGGCAGGCATGGAGCAGCTAATATTAGAAAAGCGTTGATGGCTATGGCCTACGCGACTACCAACCAACAAGATGACGTAGCCCTTCTCACGGTCGATGCCGAAAAGGCTTTCGACAACGTGAACTGGAACTGGCTTTTTTTGGTAATGCAAACAATGGGGTTTTGTGGCCCCTTTCTGGCATTGGTTAAGGCCATGTATGCTGCCCCCTCGGCCAGGATTAGCACCCCGGGTTTTTTGTCGAAGCCCTTTTTACTTCACAAGGGCACTAGGCAAGGTTGCCCCTTGTCGCCTTTGTTGTTTAATTTGGCTCTGGAGCCCCTGGTAAGACGGCTGGAGGGAGCCCGTCAATTCAGAGGTATACCATTCCTAGACCATGTTTTAAAAAGCGCTCTCTTTGCGGATGACATTCTTCTGTTTACTAGTCATCCCTCAACTGATATTCCCTTCCTAATAGATGCCCTCACTACCTATGGCCACCACTCGGGATTCAAAGTAAATATTCAGAAAAGTGAGATTCTGTTGCTTTCAGGGAATAGACAAAGGGAGTGGCTAACTAAGACAGAGATTGGAGTGGCGAAGGAATCTATCACCTACCTGGGCATAGCTTGAACTACGGGAAACTTATCCCGAAGATTGTTAAGGAACTGGTTTCATGGGCGAATCTGCCGCTGTCCCTTTTTGGTAGATGCAACCTGTTGAAAATGGTGACATTTCCAAAATTGTTGTACCCTCTCCAGACGATTCCGATGCTTCTGCGGCACTCTGATGTGCAGAGGCTGGAAAAGGCTATATCGCAGTTCATCTGGAGAGGCAAAAGGGCGCGGATATCGCTAAAAAAGCTACAGAGCCATAAAAGTGTGGGGGGGATTAACCTCCCCAATCTTAGAAAATATAATTTAGCAGGGCTGATGAGACATGCTATAGACTGGTTGAAGGAGTCCTCTTTGTATTCTAATTACCACCTAGAGACGGCTATGGTATCCCCATGGCAGTTGAAAGCGCTCCTACATTGCCCTGTAGCCCGACTCCCTGCACCCATTAAATCTAATATTTTGATAAGAGATACTGTGCTCGCATTCAGGGAGGCTAGAAAACTCTTTGGTCTGCCGTACTATCACTCTAAATACCTGCCGATAGTGGGCCACCCGCTATTCCCTGGGAGGACTCAGACGAAACTGTACCATAAGTGGAAGGAAAAGGGTATTGTATATTTTAGAGACTTACTTGATGATAGTGGAAATTTTCTTTCGCTGCATACAGTGCGGACGAGATATGGACTGTCGCAAGATGACATGCATCCACTATTTTACCTACAAGCGACGAATTACTGTAAGGAACTGACTAATAATAGGGCACTATTGACCAGTTTGGATAAGTTTGATAGTATGATGGAGGCCCCGAGACATTCTCTGTCCAATCTGTACTCCTGGCTATGCACAGGACCTACCGGGAGACCGACCCCTGTAGCAAAGTCAGGTTGGGAAAAAGAGTTTTCTGCTAGTGACCTCTCTGACAAACTTATCCGGGGATATGAAGTTGTTCAGAGATGCACAGTGTCTATAAATTTGTCGAGAGACGCAGTATCGTATAGTACACAGAGCCTACAAACCTCCCGGGATTAAGGATACATCTCAGGGGAATGCGGGTGCCTGGATTTCCATATGTCCCAAATGTAGAACACCCAATCCCACCCTAAAGCACTGCTTATGGTCCTGCCCAGTGGTATTATTGTACTGGAAGGCAGTAGTGATCTACATTAACGGCATCTCAGGAGCAAAGATCTCTATGGACCCCCTTCTGCTGCTTTTCAGTTACGTGCCTCAGGGCGCCCCGTACACTCTGCTAATTAGTCCGCAAAGATGAGCGCTTTTTAAAAACAGGGGTCAGGAATGGTATTACCTTTGATTGACGGGCTCCCTGACAGCCGTCTACCAGCTGGCTCCAGAGCCAAATTAAACAACACAAAGGCGACAAGGGGCAAACTGCCCTAGTGCCCTGGGATAAAAAGGCTTCGACAAAAAAAAAACCGGGGTGCTAACCGGGCCGGAGGGGGCAGCATACATGGGCTTAACCATGCCAGAAAGGGGCACAAAAACCCATTGTTTGAATCCCAAAAAAGCCCAGTTCCAGTTCACGTGTCGAAAGCCTTGTCGGCACGACGTGAGAAGGGCTACGTCATCTTGTTGGTTGGTAGTGCCGTAGGCCATAGCCATCAACGCTTTCAATATTAGCTGCCCCATGCCGCCCTGCCAACCAGTTTGAACTTCAAATCATAATGGCGGGCATAATAGGGAGCTAGCTCCCAGCAACAAGTTAGGATAAGATTTTGGCGTCGGTGTGATTAAAGAGATAGGCCTATATGAGCTGAGAGTACGGGTCTTCCCTTTTAATGGAATCGATTAAATGTGCGCTCCTGAAGTGGGAAAATACTGACCATGTGCCACAGATGTCTGGTACAATCTTAACAAAGGTTCTAGAGTATCGAACTAAAGGGACTCTATAAAACTACGGGGGAAATCCATCCGGCCCCGGGCTTTATGGGATTGAAGGCTGTAATCACATTCCACCCATTCATCAGCAGTATGGGAGGATGTAAGTCCTCAACGGTCCGCTGTCAATGTCAAAGTTGGTAATCCAGTCTGGCTTAGATAATCCTGTTGAGATGTCATATCTGCTCTGGATTCCCTATATAGTATCATAATATCGCCAGCACGGTATTAATGCCTTGCTGGTCTGTAGCGATATCTCCGGAATGGGTCGCATTGCCAGATATAGAAAATTGGTTAGGTTAGATGCCCTCACCAAATTGGCCATCAGCCTCCCGGCTCTTGTTGCCCTGCTGGTGGTATGCTAGGGCCTGGTAGGGACATTTTCGGGTTTCCTTATGCTAACCAAAAAACT
The DNA here is from genome assembly GCA_036250615.1 of Ptychadena robeensis. Classification (NCBI taxonomy): domain Eukaryota; kingdom Metazoa; phylum Chordata; class Amphibia; order Anura; family Ptychadenidae; genus Ptychadena; species Ptychadena robeensis. The sequence goes on from CM070038.1 coordinate 73,758,320, forward strand.
CTAACGTAGCCTTAGCCTGGAGATAGGTTGTTTGTGGATAGGGAGGGCACATAGTGCAGGCGCCTTGAGCATTCTTAAAAGCGCTATCGCCTCCTATATTGTCTGACAGGTTTGTTAAGTCGAATTGCCAGGAAGGAAAGCCATAGCATATCCTCGTATATGGGCTTTGCCGCTTCAGAATAAAATGGATCCGTTACATGCTGCTCATTGTCCTGTGTTGTATTCCTCTAATTTTTTTTGACGATAGTCATGAACTTCCTTATCCTCTTCAAATGGCTTGGGTATCTCCAGACAATGTCCCGGAACCCTTGGGCTCGCTCCAAGTCGATATACACTAATTGGGTGCATGGTCCGAATAAAGAATCTCATTGGATCTCTGTATTAGGCCACAGGTCAGTCAAAAGGGAGTCTGTACATCAGTAGTAGATAGTCATCCTGGACAGCGTGCATTGCATGAGGAGATATGGGTGTATTGTATCTTCTGTTGGATGGGCCTGTCTCCATATATCTTAAGGTGTGCTGATTGATAAAGTCAGTAGTGATGGTCGAGGGGGAGATCCGTCCTTTGTAGCATTGCCTTTGGGAGGATCAGATCGTCTGCTCCTCCAGGACATGTACCGCATTAAAGTCACCACTAGAAGCTTAAGCGGTTGTGGGTCTGTAAGGACCACTTGCGCTAAGTCTCAAAATACGCCTTAGTGGGGGAGTGGTGGGGCATAGAGGTTATAGACACTCATCTCTACGAAAAGCAGAGCGTCAAGAGGTAATGTGTAAAAGGCCTTCCCTTATCATCTCTATAGGCTGTCAAACCGTGTTAACGCATTGTCTATGCAGAACGTATTATAACTCATTTTTCTTCGCATAGGCCGAGGATTGTAGAGACCGCGCCCCAACACACTGTTTCTTGAGCCTGACTGCCTTCCGACTCGTCGAGGGTCTCTGCCAGAAGGGCCACATCTGCTTTCAACCTTTTCAAATGGCGTAAATATCATGTTCTCTTGCAGGAGACCGGAGGCCCTTCACGTCCAGGAGGACCACCCTCAGCGGTCAGCCCTGGGCTGGTCATACTAAATGAAACTTTCCTATGGCATAAAGGCAGGCATCTTCATTAGCACATACAGTAGTACTTGTGCACTAAACTGGCACCCCTATCCGACAAGTACGGACACCGGAGTGAGAGAGTAGCAAGCCTACACTAAAACTTAAGGCATGACCCATCAAGGCAAATTCAGATCTGGGCATATTTTTGGCATCTCATAGTGAAAGCTAGTTGTATTAATATTATTACGGGATAGACGATCTCTCTAGAGTATTTAAATACCAAGGAAATGTGACTGTTGTGAGGTAGGCAGTTAACAGTTTAATAAAGCCATGAAGAAACAAATCGCATTATCCATTCTAATAATTGTAACGTGTGGCAAAAAAAACAGTGAGGTTTTTTTTTAGACACGCTTTGGGCACTTGCTAGGCAAATAATTTGGTCCCTTTACCTGATGCATGCAAAACAGCAAACAACCATCCTGTTTGCACCTTTTTCCTTACGCTAGGCACACCTCAAGCGGTGAATTGTTTTGTGCAAAAAAGATGCAGTGGAAACAACGACTTTTGTTGCCTGTAGACTTCATCAAGCGGCCATGTCACCCAAAACGTGTATCTTCATGGGATTTGTTTTTTTTATGTGGCTTTATCTCTTTACTGAATTATCACTCTTTGGGCATGACAGGGAAAGGTTGTATTTTGGACTTTAGAGGCTACTTAATTATATATCGTAGTCCTGGAATCCCAGTTGCCGAAATAGGAAGACCCCCAAAAAGGGGTGTTAAACATATAAGATTAGAAAGTCTCATGTGAGGCGGATGTGTCCCCGATTATGCCTGTAGATCGTGAGAGACTCATCCGGGCACCTCATTGTGTGCTGTCTCCATCAAAGGAATGGGATCGGCCGCAAAGTTACCGGGCATGTCGGAAGCAAGCGGCAAGATTCCTGGTCCATCTGCAAGGTGGGTGCACGCCGACAGACTTGAGGGCAGGAATGCTCAAACCATCGTATCGGTTAAATAATCTACTGTCTATGCTAGCTTTTGTCAAGATGCAACTTTCAACAGGTGACTATAAAAAGAAACAACTGCCTAGTTCAGTATGAGATGCAAACCACTGGTTAGCTACAGAACCGAATAGCCAGATCCATTTGCCAAAAAAAGTACGAAAGAAAGAATTCGGGAAATGGTGTAAGGTGTTTGTAAGGGACTAGAACAGATGACAGGTACTCTTATTTATGATGATTTAACAAGTTATTACACTGTTAGTGGAGAGAACCATTCTATCTTCCCAAGTAAATGTCTTCAAAACTGGCCAGATGAGGTTTTCATCCTGTGAAACAAGATACTGATCCAACACAAGAGAAAAGAGTTGCTCAAAGTATAAAAAAAGAATCTGTAATCGACATCAATGGAAAGAATATGTAATCGCCAAGCTGGGTACTGATTTTAAATCAAACAGACAATGATTTGAGAAGCACTGTGAAATTGGATACACAAGCAGGGGTTAAGGCAACTATAACAGGCGTAGCAGAGCATGTACAGAGAGAACACTTATGAGATGATATGAATGAAGAACAGAAATTAAAGTCATTATAGAATGCAAGTTATAATCAACAGATGTTCTACTCCTGACCCCCTTTATATACCATCATTCTTGTCACCAAAACGTGCCCTCAATGAGGGGGGGGGTATATGTATAAGTATAAACGTCTCTTTATGCTGAAAATGAATGTGTGTGTTAATCAACTTATGGAATGTATACTTATTTGAAGTGGGTTACACTGAGGATCAGCAGGTTAAATCAAACAAAAAACAATCTTTGGTCTAAAACATTATGGAATTTACTGGATAAAATTGACCAAAGTCAAGTAAAAGCCTTAACTATATTATATATAGTATATATATAGTTGCCTGCAGAGATCTACAGCTCAGGTGGGGGAATCTGTCCATAGGACAACTATTAGTTCGTGCACTGCACAAAGTTAGCCTTTATGGAAGAGTGGCAAAAAGATAGCCATGTAACAGAATAGCATAAGAAGTCCTGGTGCAGTTGCAAACAAGCCATTGTGGGGAAAACAGCCACAGTGGAAGAAGGTGTTGCGGTCAGATGAGACCAAAATGGAACTTTTTAGCCAAAAATGCAACGCTATGTGTGGCGGCGGGAAAAATAACACTGCACATCACTCTGAACACACCATCCCACATGGGAAATATGGTGGTGCAGCATCATGCTCTGGGGGGTGGGTTTCTCTTCAGCAGGGACAGGGAAAGCTGGTCAGAGTGATGGAAGATGGATGGAGCCAAATACAGGGCAATCTTGGAAGAAAATCTCTTGGAGTCTGCAAAAGAATTGAGACTGGGGCGTGAGGTTCACCTTCCAGAGGACAACGACCCTAAACATAAAGCCAGGAAACAATGAATGGGTTAAAACAAAACATATCCATCTGTTGGAATGGCCCAGTAAAGTCAGATCTAAATCCAATCAGAGGAATCTGTGGCAAGATCTGAAAACTGCTGTTTCACAAACGCTGTCATCAAATCTGTATGAGTTGGAGCGTTTTTGATA
>CM070038.1:73771317-73795973 GCA_036250615.1 Ptychadena robeensis
GATAGTACCAGTTGGAGCGCTGGACAAGGTGCTGCCGTCCATAACGCTAGGGCGGTTAAAAAATCTGTATTAGTTTAGCCATTGATCCCCCTCTGGCATGACACTGTCCAGGTGGTTGCACCCTTTTGACACTTTTTTATTGGTATTTTGGCTACAAATATGACCTGAAAGTTTGAGATGTTCGCCCTCCATTAAAGTCAATAGAGATTCGCTGTAAACATGTGAATGGCGGGTATTTGCAGAAGTTCTATTCCCGAACAGCCACAGCAGATGTTTGTCCATCACTACTAGGGAACAAACCTTGCTCCCAATTTTACATATTTTAAAATTAAAAGTATAGGTTAAATCATTTAAAAAGTGGTATTTGGTTTCTAGGAATAAAGAACGAAAACTAGTTTCCTGTTCTGCAAATATTACCCTATTCTTTTTGTACAAACACCCCAGTGTCTAGTTGGTTATTTAAATGCAAATAGCATACATTAGACGTAATAATTAATTGTCTGATCCACTAGAGACCTAGGGAATGTCACTGTGCAACTTTTCTCCTGGCGATATTTCCAAATATTTAATATATATCAGACATCTTTCTAGGGGGAAGGGGATGAACAGCACATTTTAAAATTCTCATAATTTTTAATGTTAACCTTAATAATTAAGACAACCTATGTTTTTTTCTATGCCAGCCAAAGGACTGGTTGAATTCCTCTAAACCATAGTCTAGATGCTCTTAAGTTTGAGAACCATAAATCAAGATTTTTCATATGGTCTGCCCTGCTTTCATTGCCCTTCAATAAATTACACTACAAGTGATCCGGTAAAAATGAAAGGGTGGAACTGTATTGATAAATTAAAGACAAAATCATATCATTGTACAAAAAACTGTACTACTTGTAGCAGACTTAAACTCACATAAGCAACTTGTGCCTCTGTGTCTCATAAGGTCATAATATCTCCAAGATGGAAAACTTAACATTATTTATTTAAATAAAAGCCAGCCACACCCCTAAGTCATTTACTAACTAGGGAGTGCCATGGAGATGCCTAGTAACACACCATATATATATATATCACATAAATTGCCATGTTCAAAGCCAAAGTTTAGGTTTATTAAAAAAAAAAAAAAGGAAATATCTTAAGGTCACCACACACGGTGCGATCCGCTGCTGATTTTGCTGATCAACCGATCCATGTGGGCAGAAGGGATCGATCGGACAGGAAACCAACATGTTGGTAAATTCCAGACCGATCCCATTACTTTGGATGGAGAACAGCATCTTCATTCAAAGTAATGGCCAGAACACAAAGGGTACCCAGCTGATTCTCAGCAGCTGTCGATCTGCCAGGTAGATTAAAATGTCCCACACCTTTAGAGGGACACTTCAACGCTCTCAAATGCATTGATGGAATGTTTACATTACATGTTTGTAAATATATATATATATTTTTAATATGCTTTTTCTTTGTGTGCAAGTATTAACATCCATTGAAATAAAGTAATTTTCATACTGATATAAAATATAGATATACTTTAACACATTAAATTTTTTACTCTAATAGCAAATTGTCTTTACAATGGGGAAGAAATTAACCATGGAGATTCAGTGATGATTGACTGCTCGGTCTGGTAAGCTTATAACATTTAAAACGTTTTTAATAACAAAATGTATATATCCTAAATGTATATCTAATTGGAGCGTTGAAGTGAATTCTGATACCTTGTGTATTGAAGATTTATGACAGTCAACAGGCTTTTCTTCTGCACCAGATTTATTTAGACATTGGTAGTGGCATGCTTGTCTTGGGTCAGTGACTTGCTATAAAGTAAAGCCAAGATGCCCACACAAGGAACAGCTGTCATATGTGAATGTTAACTGGTTTACTAAAAATAATTTTTTCCCACTAAGATTCCTTAGGGCTTGCTCACTGGCACATTTGGAGGGCAGATCCCCTGCTGCTCGCAGACTGTCTGCCTTATTCCTGCAGCAGGTGAAGGATGCGGAAAATCCACGCCTGAGGAGCTTTGGGTGCTCTTTTCCTGCATCCTGGAGACACCTCCATTGATCTTCAGTGGAGGTGTCTCTGGTGGCACCCTGCTGTACTGCTTTGAAGACACGTCAGACCTCAGCTTCAAAACAGCACAGCGAGCGTGCAGCTAACAATGTGCAGGGTGGACACTGTGCCATTCAGCAAAATGGTAAGTGTCCTCTCTGTGTCTTTTTCCACGCTGTGTACGTGAGTCCGCAGAGGAGAAAAAGTCGTAGTGGACAAAATTGCCACAGAAGGTCTACTGTAAACCTGTATTTTAGAATTAATAGGGAATCCATTAAGATGGTACATGCTATTTCGCAAGCCACTAGTGTGATATATTTTGAAATAGGCTAATCATTTAGATGGTGGAAACAGGTGGTTGGGCTCAAAACCTAGTAGCATTATACTTGTATATTTATGCCTGTATTTTGAAATAATATATATATGCTAAATGCTTTAACATTTTTATTTTCTAATTTCAGTGAATGTGTGAATGGTGAAATTACAGATTGTCATGAAAAGACTAAATGCACTTGTAAGTTATGGGAATGGGAAGTGATACTTTTAAAGACAATTGCGGAAATTCTCACATTCTAACCAGAATATAAACCAGAACCTCATTTTATCTACAAAAATTGGGAAAACTTATTAAATCAAGTATAAGCTGTGGGTGGAAAATGCAAAATCAGATAGTGGAGTTTTCTAATTGAAATCCCACCATCTCCAGTACAAATTAGCAATCTGTCCAAAACATGGTGCTCCCATTCAAGTTTCTTTACATTTCACCAGTCGAGCTAGGAAATGGCGTAGCTAGAATACCAAATGCATCAGACCATTCACAGAGGCTGCAGGCGCATGCAGGGAGACCAATATACAAACTGGACAGGTAAGTAGGAGCACGGGTCAAACCACTGGGTCCCTCTAGTCTAGATTGTTGGGCCCTGGACGGGAGTGCCCCCTGTCCCTGCCTGACAGCTCTGATCCCTAGCCACTTACTTCTACAACAAACCTGTGTACCTTTTATACTGGCCCCACATATGTGTTTACAGTAATAAACAACCGCATTTTTGGGGATGCAGTGCAAGCATATCCAATATACTTTACTGGCCAAAAACCACAGAGCTCCAGGTGTGAAATGGCCCTTTATTTAGAAAAGTTAACTTGTTTGTAATTGAACTCTTCTTGTTTCCATTTCAGCCAAGCGTTTGAATGCTGCAATAGTCAGTGTTTCCACTGATTTTGAGGATGACCCAAATGTCTTTGAAAGCAGGTGGGGAAGACGCAGTAAACGTGCCCCCAACATGCCTTCAGTTGGCAACTCTAACAAGATGTCTGAAGCGACTCTCCATCAAAAGGGTATGTTTATATTATTAATTTACTACATTTTATTGTGTAGATATGAGCTAGCTTAATGCAGCACGTGAAATTGTATAATTTCCATATGTTAATCAGCATACATGACATGACATGAAATTTTACCCATCTCGTCAATTCAATTCTAGTCATTCAATTTGACCACAAAATTTTGATTATTTTTTTGAAAATTCGACCAAAAACTTTTTAACACCCAAAATGACGTTTAGGCCAAAGGATAATTGCGGCACAAAAAAGCTTCACAAGGGCTGTTACATGTATGCGGACTATATTTAGCGACAATAGCTAAACTTACCTTTAGAAATGATTGTGGATCATGGTTCATTATGCAAAGCATCAGAAAAAAACTTTACTTATCCAAACTATTGACAAAATGTTCATAAACTTCAGAGGAGAGTAGTGGAGTATGGTGCACTATATAATGTATGAGAACAAAAGACAAAAAGTTTTGACTTTGAGTTTTGGCACAATATAAAAAAAAAACAATTTCGACCTTAAATCTTGCCACAAATGATCCCAAGGTCATAGGCATATATGGAGAATAGGGTTCTCCATTCATGCATGTATATGCCCTTTCCTATACTAAGAAAAAAAAATGTATACTATGCACCATATTCATGTCCATGGCCTTATTTACTCAAATTTTGACTTACTGAGTTTATTGATTAAATAGCAAAGCCCATGTTTCCTTATATTGTTCATAAACTGATAATAGAAGTATTTTACATTTAACAGCTATGGAACCAGCAAAGCCTGTAGAACCTCAGAAGCCACTGAAACCCATAGAGCCTGTCGTACCTGTGAAACCCAAGGAAGTTGTACAGCCAGTGCCTGCTAGATTACCAGGTAAGAGGCATTATGAAATAAAGAAAGTATTTAAGGACATTGGTATTTTACTTAATTTTGCTTGCCTGAGAATTATCTTTATTCAAGTACAAAGTGGCCCACCATGATTTACAATTACGGTAGTATTTGTAGTAGTTACAAGTTATTGTTTCACCCTAGTATAGTTATTGGGGGCTTAACAGCTGTCCAGCCATGTTTTAGGCTGCCCTGTCTGCTTTTGAGTTTCTTACACTATGTAGTTTATACAATGTTGTGTCTACACTACAACCACAGTTGAAAGTTATCCATGTATCACAGTTTATGATTAGAATATGACACAGTATTGTTATGAACAGTTACTGCAGTGTAGTTTCATAGTTCCACTCATAGTACAAAAATAAAGGTCGTATGCCATTCCGTTGTTGAGTCATAAACCGATAAATGTAGTCAAAGAATATTGCAATAAACTGTTTGTTTTATGAATTATTGTTGATAAGTCCTATTGTGCCAACATCATTTAATCAACACTGTCCAGTATGCAGAGCAGTGGGTGGGAATCAGTAAATAAAGGTCAATTTGCTTTCATGTGTACACTGTTTTTTCAGTGTGACCCTTTGTAGCATGGTGACCCAGTTCTTAGCACTTAGGCTATGTAACTGTGGGGACCCCAGTTCAAATCTTTGGTTAAACAGCTTTGTATGTTTTACCCATGTCTGCATGTGTTTCCTCTTGGTTATCTGGTTTCCTCCCACCCTCTAAAAACATACTGGTAAGTAGATAACAAGCAAACTGTCCTATGCTAGTTGCACATGATGTTGGCAGTGCTATATGTGTAACACTGTGTTAGTTACATATATGTGACTATAATAGGAACATTAGATTGTGAGCTCCTCTGAGAGACAGTTAGTGATATGTAAATATTCTGCTATGTGATGTTCAATATGTGGGTGTTATATAAATATGAGTTAATAATAAAGTATTCTTTTATCTGTTTCACAATGCTGGAAATTCTTCAGTAAAAGAATCTTGTACCTTCAACAAAGACAGTATGGTTGATGGGCACACAATGGAGCTGGATTGTTCCACATGGTATGGCACTTTTTTTGTATACATATATATATATATAGCTTGAAGAAGTACTTTGTAATGTTGTAGTTGTTAGAGCTCTTCATATTTCCCAGCAGACACCTAGTATTTATGTTTATAGTCCTCTAAATCTAAGTTCATAGCGCTTTGTACCCTGGTTACCTGGTACCAGTCACTGCTTTGTTGAAGGCAAGGGAAGGCAATACTATTCTAACTAATGCTGGTAGATTTTAGTTGTAGACATATACCCAAGCAGCTACATTTAATATCCCTTAAGCTGAACTCCAGCCATACCACTCAGAATTTCCCAATGTAATTCACAAGCTACAGTAAGTAATCTCATTAACTAGCTAAAGGACCAATGGCATTATCAGGCCTTTTACCACCAAGTCTTGCTGTCCCTTGAACAATCCTTCTCACTCGCTATGAACTTCCCGAAGAGTAGACATGATGGGTCTTAAAATTTAAATAAAATAAATGTAAGGTTTATTCAAAAGGGATTCTAAAAAGAAAAATGTATAGATATAGAAAATAGAAAACTAGTCAGTGCAGTAAGTAAAGCCAGCTTTGCAGCCATTCCGCTTGGCACTGCACATTAGGCACTACAATCTAGGAAAGGTAAAATAAAGAAAATGTTTGTAAGTAGAAAATGTATTATATTCAGGCCTAAAGTCTATGAACCACATTAAGGAAAGTAATAATTGCTATTTTTTTTTTCATTTTAGTAAATGTGATGATGGATCACTTACCTGCGTGAAAAGTCAAAATTGTTCAGGTAATTTCATATGGAGGATTTTAATGATTCAGTTTTAGAAAAAAGAATATTATTGTAAATTGTATTAGACATGAGATGCCTATGTTTATGTCAATTAGTTTGTGACGTCCTAATGTTCATAACTGGGATTTTCATGAACAAAATGGAAACATGGCTAAATATGTAGCATGGATACTATATATTGCTGTAATTTTTTATTTGACCAAAGCATTTTCTTCTTGGTGTGGTGTGTTTAATTACTTTTACTCACCTGCAATGAAAGTGTTATGAATAGAACATTCACAGCTTTAGATTTACCAAACTAGAATTCTAAAAGACACATGCACACAAAATCAGTAGATGCACTATTTGTTTTGTTAGACCAACCAAAAAACCATACAGGGTAATTAAATAAACCATACAGATATACTATTGCTGTATTTTGAGCATTATTATTATTCATAGTAGAGTGTTGTACCATGTTAACCATCAATGAATACAGAAAGTTTAGAACGTTTGGAGTTTAAGTGATACCCTTTGTTGGCTAACTGAAGTCATTAAAGAAGCAAGCTTTTGAAATGTTGCAGATCCCTTTTTCAGGCTAATAGCAACATCCCGAAAGCTTGCTACTTCAATTACTTCAGTTAGCTAATAAACGGTCTCACTTAGGCTATGTTTCCACTATACATCGGGACCCCTCCGCTAAGGGTATTGCTTGGCGGGAGGTTCTGACGGAGCACATTCACTTATCTACTGTGTCTTCACTGTGCCAAACCGTTCCACTGATGCAAGGCTGAACATAGTCGTACATTGAGCCTCTGCATCGAACGGAGCACATAGACTTTACCTGCTCGGTGGATGCTGTGTTTTGCGGAGGGGGTCCCGACGTATAGTGGAAACAAGGCCTCAAACTCCAAACGTTCTGTATTATTATTAAGGAGAGCTAGTTTAGTCTATAGGGGGTTATGTATGATACTAGCAACATGGTTTAATTACAGCAGATAGTGGTTAAAGCTCTACTACAGCCGTAGGGTCCTTTCACACTAGGTGTGCAATGACAACATGTTTTATGTTGCTGGTAACAGATGCGCCCTAGTGGGGTTTTTTCTGTAACGGACGCATGCATGAATGAATCAATTAATCCGTTACCAGCGAAATTACAGCATTTTGCTTTGTGCTGTGCTTGTTTCTCCCGAATGGGAAACACTTGCATTGCTCCTGTAAAACTTAATGCATCAGGTACTAGGAAGACATGAAATCACGATGGACGATGGTACTATTACTTTGCAAATCTCCTCTCCCTTTATATTGGATAATTTCAGTAGTGTTCTTCTGTTTTACAGGCATCTGTTCTGTGACTGCATACCAAATGATTCGCACGTTTGATGGCACTTTATATGAGACTCCTGGAACTTGCAGCTATGTCTTGGTGAAATCAAAAGATTTTTCTATCAGCTTGAGCAATAAATTATGTTCTGAGCTTCGGAATGACATTCAGGCATGTGACTCTTCTTATGGATTAAGATACATCTTATGACACTAAGTAAAACATTTTTTATATTAAACTGTGTTTTTCTATTGTAGGATCCAGAAGCAGTCTGTATTGAATATGTGGATGTATACATTCCATCAAAAGCAAACATTAGGCTCCAGTCAGATGGAAGCATACTTGTGTCAGGAGAAAAGTCATCTCTACCATATTCTATTCGAGGTAATTTACAGAAATTAGGTCTCGTAAAACAACATGCTATTATTCAAATATAATGTACAGCGGGTTGATATTACAAATCAGCAATTACATAGGCATTGAATATATTTTAAATACCATTAATCTATTTATCTGTAGTGATGGTCAAATTTTTTATCAAAAATTCAACCATTTCGACGATTTCGAGTTAACCTCCCTAGTGCACTGCTGAGGTCCGGATTTCTGTACCAAAAGTGCACCATAGACTTCAATGGTAAATTTTTCTTTATGTTGTAGGCCTGTAGCTTCCCAAAATCTGTCCGTACAAGGGTCTAATAGACATCCTGAATATAATTATGTTTGAAACAAACAAACAACTATGTAAAATAAAAAAATAACAAATTTAATAAAATTTATGAGAAAACACAAAAATCAGGGCACAAAGCTATGCTGCTATGTACTAAATATCACCAAAATAAAAAGTCTCTGGTGCCCTAGATGTTCCCATTTGCAGTTAACCCTCTCTAACCTGGTGTGATTTCAGGGTTACTGCAAATGGTCACATCTGGGGCACCAGTGACTTTATTTGGTTATATACATTGGTGCACATTGAAAGCAGTATTCTTCATAGAAACTACTTTCATGCAAATTACTGTTCAAATTTCCCGCCTCCTCCCCGAGTGACGGGGGGGGGGGGCGGTGGAGGGATGAAGATCCAGCCTGCCTGTGACATCGGGGACACCGGGACAGCGCAAAAACGTAAGTAAGCGCTGCCGGAGCCCCGATGTGTACTGGACGGCAGCATCTCGTCCAGTGCTATAGTAGCAGTAGCAGCGCTGGACGAGATGCTGCCGTCCTGACCGCTAGGGCGGTTAATTGCAAAGCCTCTGAGCAAGGTATCATCACCAAACTTACTGGAGATGTAGAGAAGTGTTGGGGGTATACTACAAAAACATAGTTTTTGCACAAATTATGTTCAAGATCAAGTTAAAATTTCGAAAATATGAATTTCCACTTAATTTATGCAAAAACTACATGTGCTAGAGCAAAAATATTTTTTTCCCACAGCAATTCTCTACATCTCCAGTCATTTTGGGGCTGATAACATGTTTGGAGGCTTTGCAATCAGCTCACAAAGTTATCAAGTCAAAAAATCTGACCGTCTCTATCTGTACAGCACTTAAACCGCAAATGTAAGTCCATCAAGTCTACCAAGGTTGGCAGTGGTGGATATAATTAAAACATTTTATGAAACATAATGATTAGGTGTTAAGATATTATTTAGTTTAAAAATCTGAATATCATTGCATAGTAAGCAAAACTATTTTTATCCTCTCTATATTTCTAATTCCTCTTAGATACCATTACTGTCCTACGAAGTTCTTCAGTTTTCCTGGATGTAGTCAGCCAAGAATTTCAAATTCAGTATGACTTTGCTGGCAACCGTCTCTATGTAATCCTTGATGCTAGCTACAAAGATACAACCAATGGCTTGTGTGGAACCTACAATGATAATCGTAATGATGACTACAGGTAAAAAAATAGTTTCTTATTATATCCGACTTATCAGATCCGACTTGTCTGAAACAGGAGCAACAACCGATTCTTTATAGTGGCATTATAGATGCCGTCCCTTTTCTTATCCTTCATGCAGCCTTCTGCTTTGTCTTTCATTCTTTATAACATTAAATAAACTACAAGCCTGCTGTTTTTAGAACTCGAATGCCTAAATTGAAATTGGGGAATAAATCAGAGCGGTTTTCTGTGTGTTCTTAAAGTGCATTGTGTTAAAACCCTTAAATAAATATTAATTTGTAAAAAAAAGATAGTGTTAGGAAAGTATAAATATATCAAATATATCAGTTTCTTAAAAATTTCTTTAAAACAATCATGGGAATCCTGTTATATTTTTCAATATACCTTATACATTTAAAATGCTAGACATACCTAGTTGTAATTTCAGATTGTATAAAATTATCTCACCTACTTTGTGTTTACTGGCTCAGTGTTGTCAAAAATTTATTGGAAAGAAATTTATGGGGGTTGGTTATGTTAAAAAACACAACCTAAATTTGTTCTGTTACTTTACTCAATTTACTAACAAATTATATTTTCATTTATTAAATGCAGGAGCTCCAGTGATATGACAGAAACCGTATCTGGCTTATTTAGCAAATCGTGGAGGAAAGAGTCACGGTGCTCAGAGAGTGAAAAATCACAACAAGACCGAGGTAATAATACATAAATCAGCACAAAAAAATAAACTTTTCGAAAGGTGGGGGATCATTTGCAAGGGGCGACACAGATTAGCTGGTAGGCTATACAGATAATCCACATTCCTATCACTGTAAATTTTTAATAACCAGAAATAACATAGAGCTTCTGCTTTATTATGTTTTATATAAGAATATATACAGTTTATACAATATTTGAAGTCATATTGTCATACCTTTGTTCTCCTGCCTAACCATATTTTTTCACAATCATACAGATAGAAAAGTGCAGGCTGATCTCACCTGCTCTGATGCCGTGGATAGTTCCATCTTTGAAGACTGTGCCCTGCTGCTTGACACTCACACTTACAAGATCTCCTGCTCTCAGAGTGTGTACTATGGCGGATCCATTGGACTTTGCTCTGCAATGGCAGACTTTGCCTATCACTGTGCCCGTGCAGGAATTTCTGTCCCTGTTAGCTCTACATTAACAGACTGCAGTAAGTTTTTAATATATGTTTTTATGTACTGCTAAAAAGTATTTTAGACAAGGAGGTGTTTGATCTGAAATTAGTAAAGTAAAAAAGTAAGTAGACAAGGGAAATAAGGACAATCAATCTTGCCAACCATACCTTCCTAAAGCTTTGTGCTGATGTTTGATGTCTGACATGTCCCTCTTTTAATGTGTGCTTGTGTATACATTTTTCCTATCCAATAACCATAGTCTGTCTTGTAAATGTTTTTTAGTTACAGAGTGTGAAGGTGATATGATCATCACTACTGATGATATATTCTCTCAACAAGACTGTGCAGAGTATTCTGTAAAGCTCCAGAAGATCACATTATCAATGCCTCCAAACGAAGCCTGTATCTGTCCTCCCGACCTCTATTATGATGCTTCCATCGATAAATGTGTTAATGGGTAAGGGGATACTAATTAATATTTCCTGGATGAGCTATCTTTTGGTATTTGTTACTGTTCTAGTAATAACACAAGAATAACACATAAATAAAATGAGATGTGGGATTTTAATAAATGTCATGCAAATGTTTACATGTGAATAAGAATGGCCAACAAGGTGTCATATCCAGATACATTTATGAAACCTCAATGTGTAGCATGTATCCAACATATTTGAAAAAAATGGGAGTGTGGCATGTATCCAACATATCTGAAAAAAATGGGAGTGACTTTTTCTGAGATGTGTGATTTGCATTTTGTTGACCATAGTAATTGACATATAAGTTGTGCCACATGGATCTAGATTTTAGGTAACTAGTGTAAGTAAAAGTGTGAACAAAGACAAGACAATTTTTCTTGGGTTTGAAGATCCTAAGATAAAAAATTCTGTTTCGTTTGTAGAAATTTTTACTTATTGGAAGTGAAACATTAAACAAACATTTCAAACATTAACCAAACACGTTTGTACATGCACTTATAAAGGTTTCCTGCTTCGCTGTTCGCTAAAATATTTGTTGTTGTTCTTCAGGGATTCATGTCCTTGCTATGTTAAAAACCATGTGTACCCACTAGGAGAGATCATCACTCAGCCCAATGGACAAACATGGTAAGTAAATTACGTTTTAACTCTCTAGCATCTAATGCCAATAAGTCCAGCTCATTTAAACAGTGTTTAACTAATTTACAAGTTTTCCAAATATTGTGTATAGACCAGGGCTTTTTTTCTGGGGGAACGCACCGGAACGGCATTCCCCCACTTATTTTCAGCCTGGCCCGGAGGTCTGACTCGTGCTCCCTGCACAGGAAAGACTCACATCCCCCTTGGCCCCCCTCTCCTCCTCTCCGATGTGAGTGTGACAGGCAGCAGAGTCTGTGCTTCTCCATCAAATACTGCTTCCTGTAGCTCCTCCCGCAGATACGTCCTCCCCAGCCAATCAAAACACCGGACAGTACATACCCTCTCCAGCTCTGCTGTAGAAGCTTAGCTGAATAAATCTCTGTGTAACTGTAACTTTACACATTCATACCACGAAAACCATGCATAGTATAATCATGAAACTTTCAGGGTCAGTAATGCTCCCCTACTTCTACTTACACCTCGAGTTTCACCCCTCTAGCTACAATACTTATATGTAAAATTTCAGCTAAAATAGATTTTGCTTCCCTGTGAGCATAAAGCACTACTCTGCTTAATACATGCTTTCACTTAACCCCTGAGACTACATCCATGCAAATTATCAAGCCCCTGAGCACAATTCGTCCTACTAAAAAAACTCCTATCACATATTGCTTGGATGTAGTCAAATTTTTTGATTCAGTTGTTATTGTTAAACGCATACAATTTATGTCACTTGGATAACCGCAGGGAAACATTCATAGCTATGAAAGGTTGCAGATAGGGGTGTCACATTGTAAATTACTAATCCAAAAAAGGGTGTTGGAGCATCTTGGGGTTGAAAGTCAGGGAGTAGGCAGAAGTAAAGCCCTCGCTCCATGTCCACTAATATCCCTGTGTTGAACACAGAAATCATCCACCGAGCAGCTAGTCTATGTGCTCCATTGGGATCCCCCTACGCAATGCGCTTAGGGGAGGGGGTCCCAAGGGATGTGGAAACCCCCCTTAACAGGGCTGTCTCCACAGCCCATCAGAGCCCTGGTCCAGGGGATGGTGGAGGCTTGACGGAAGCCAGCGAATCCAATAGCGGATGTGGAGTTAGACGGGCCTAAGAGTAAAATCTGACTACTAAGGTATAATGGGGGTTCAAACATTACTGGGGGTTACATTTGACCCACAGCCAGCTGGTGACCTGTGGGTGGAGACTGCCAATCGGAGGCTCAATTAGGAACAGGGAGGTCCATCTGCAGCAGAATCTACCATACAGTGGGCTGACACAGAGGACAGTGAGGGGGACAGTGAGGAAGACCACCCTACATATGGGGTGAGTACCACACACCATCTCCTCGTACTCAACTTTTAAGTGAGCTCCTCAGATATGTGCACACGGTGGGGGATGAGTTCCACCAACTTTTCTGAGAAAAAAAGCCCTGGTATAGACTTAAAAGTAAAGGCATCTTGTAGCGTATAAAAAATAATATAATTTCATAACATAAATTATACTGTTGTCTTTCAGCCCTTGTGAGAGGGTATTACAGTGTGGAGATCCAGAACAGCCCCCTCCTCCTGGTAAGTTGTTTGTTCTCAGCATGAAGAGGGGAGCATGAAGAGGGGAAAAGGGGATTATTGGCCAATTGTATCTTTTCTGATTTCATCATATACTTAAAGAGTTTCCATAGCAGTAAAATGAAGGACCACACCATTGTGCATACTAACTTTTACTTTAATTTTTCTGTTGTATTCCGCTATTTCAAGTACCTACATGTGCTTTATTATGAACCTTCTGTCATTCACGGTGAGAAAAAGAGAGCAGAGTCAGCAGGTTTGATAGATTATTAGTGTTTTAATCAATGGGTAGGGACGTTTCCTAGAATTAAGCAATGTGCCTGGTGGGTGCATAGTTGAGTTCTCATCTATGTACCAGAGCTCATCTTAAAAAAGTTAAAAACATTTGGTAGAACATGTTTTAGCATTTGGTCATACTGAAGGTATAAAAGAAACACTTTCCTGAAATAGATTCAGTTAAGAAATGTCATTGCTGCTTTGCTTTAGGGTACACAAAAACAGCATGCAAAATCAAAATGATAAAAGACTAATTGAAATTAAAATAATATATTTATATATATATAACATGTCTATAAAATATACACTTTCATGCAGTTTAAACAAGAAAACTGTTTCAGCTAGTGTTTGGGTATTACATGTATAACTATCTTACTGATTTAAATTGTTACATTGGCAGATATGGAGGAATGTGCTGATAATGAAGTCTACTCCGACTGTATGGTTGGTTATGGCAAATTATGTGAGCTCTCATGTCAGAACTTGGCAATGCAGGACCAGATCTGCACTTTAGATTGTGAACCAGGATGTGTCTGCAAGACTGGGTAGGCTCTCTGAATATTTAAGTTGTTTCTGATCAATAACTATAATATATATATTAATATACTTTCTGTGTTCTGACAAATGTTGTGTTACCTCCTAGTCTATTGAGGAGCAGTGATGGAAGTTGTGTGCCACTAAATGAGTGTCCTTGTGTGCATGGAGAGGATGTGTACAACCCCGGAGAAACATTGGCACAAGATTGTAACACATGGTAAGCAAAATAATGATTTTTGGGACTAAAATCTATTCTTGAGGACTACATATATCATTATACATTACCGTCTTATAATTTGTTTTCAGCACATGTGAAAATGGAAAGTTTGTGTGTACCAACTACCCATGTACCAAAGTGTGTAACACTTATGCAGGATCCCAGTTTTTCTTGTTTGATGGAGTCTGGAAGAGCTTTGAAACAAAGCACTGTGCCATTGTGCTGGTCGAGGTTAGTTGAAGCATTAACTAACTAACTAAGAATGTTTATGTACCAGCAAATTCTTTAGTAGAAAAAATATTTTTATATTGCCTTAGAAATTAGATTTCCCCCTTGGGACACAGATTGCCATGCAGTTGACTTATTGCAACAGCCCAGTAGAGGGCGATTGAGAGGGCATGGAGGGCGATCCATAAGGGTTCCTTTGTCTAATGATGGATGTAATCCTTACTAGTGTTAATCGTAAAAATATGCGAATATCAGCACTTTTTATTGCGAAAATCTTTTGTGCAAAAATAACTGGAGATCACAAATTCTCAAATTTTTTGAGAAGAAATTTTTTTTTTATCTGTCATATTTTGTGAATACAAATATTGCCTGTGCTGCTCATCACTAATCCTCACCTCTTCTTCTTATGCCTTTTGTATTTTGACTTGTTGCAATGTATATCCTTTTTTCCCCATTTGAACATTTCGGTTAACTATTTTTTGTTGCATCGGTTGCTAAACTTTTTCAATAAAAGACACTGAAATACAAAAGGTGACATCTAAAAGTTTGGCATTATACCTTAAAAGTAGAGGTATCCTTGCATTCACTGGGCAATTCATTATTATATATGTTCTTCTTTAGTGCTGCTTTTATTAAGAAATTGCAACAAATGAACAATAAAATGCAGGCTTATGTAGGCTTATTTTCTTTTATTGTGTTACTGAAATTGTACTACCTTATCCCCTCCTTTAACTCTTGAATTCATTCAATTAGGTCATCCCTCTAAGGTTTGTTGTGACAAACTTGCGAGAGCATTATAAATGTATAACAAAGACTAACATAATGTATACTTTTTTTCCAGTCTCTGGAAGGTAATAGTCCCTCATTCAGTGTTGTCATGCAAAACACCCCAAATGAGGAACTAGGTGGAGCTTTGCTCAGGAAGAACATTACTGTCAAATTTGAAGGAACTACAGTGGTGCTCAGTAACTCTGATCCTCAAGTGGTAAGTGTTAGTCCAGTAAAATATAGAGGAAATCCATTTTATTTGTTAAACTGTGACTAATGCAGTAGAATTCCATGTCATAAAAACTATTTGGTTTATGTGGTCATTATACGCTCATTCCTTCCATGACACGTTATTTCTCCATATTTATGTTTAAGCCCACAAATATGGAGGGAAGTTGGTCAGGACCTTGATTACATTTTGATTGCAATCTGTGTGCCTTTTTAGGTGGTTTTCTCCCTTTCTTGTTTTCATTATACCATCGTTACCTTAAGTAACTGAGTTGTACAGGGTCATCTATACTGAAAGGGTTGCTCTGATATCACCATACTTTATACTGTATGTCTACTCTTCTAGGTGTATTCTTTTTTGTCTTAAACAACTTTGCCTAGAAGGGTGTACAACTTTGGGCTCAACATACTTACTTACATCAATAATTACAACAATAAGTAAGAAATATAACAGCTAGCAGCTGGATGCCCCCTTTTTTTATACAGTAAACAAGATGAAACTGGAAATTAAGCTTGGACTGGGTTTTTCTATTCCGTAAGAAAATGAGAAAAAAGGGAGATATTTAGATAACCTTTTTTGGTAATCCAAAAGAAGGAAGGCCATTATTACTTTGGCTTTATTAAGGTTTTGAAAAGTTAATCAATAAATTACAATCCAATAGATCAGAACAGAATAATTGAAATAATTTAAAGAATTGGAACCTTGTAAAAGCTGTTTGATGATCAATGATACCAAAAATTATCTCAGGCTTTCATTGTCTCTAATACGGTCATCAATATTTGTTTGCCTAATTTTTTCTCCCTTTAGCGGCATGACCTGGGTGCCAGAACAGAATTTAGAACCTACCGATCTGGATTCTATGTGGTTGTCCATTTCTTGGAAGGACTTGCTGTATACTATGACCAACATCTGGATGTTCTCATTCAGTTGGAGCCCAAACTGCAGGTACTTAAAGTGAAAATATAGTGCATGTGCATGCTATTGGATATTTTTTATTAATATTTAATCTAAACCGCAGCCTTACTTTCAGTCTTGTGAAATTGTACAGGTTCCTCTCACATAATGGAAAGGCTTAGTCTGATTTTACTGCAAGATAATTGTCTGCTCATTAACTTGACAAATAGCCCCACATTCTGTAGAAACTAACAACATCACCAATGTGTTATTCTTTTTTACACAGGGCAATGTCCAAGGTATGTGTGGGGATGCAGATGGAACCACATCATCTGAGCTTGAAATAAGTAACATGGCTCAATATGCCTCTCGGTACCTGGTTGATGAGGTAAGTAATCCTTCAAAACAACATTTGGCTAGCCATATAGCTTTACACCGTGTTTATACGTATACAGCCTAATTTTCAAATTTGTAACTTTTCTCACAGTGTCCTAATGACGATGATCCTCTACCACCTCCATCTAAGAAGCAAAAGAAATTTGTGGAAAATCGATGCAGCATTCTCAAAAATGAAGATTTTGCTGCATGCCATAATGTGGTAAAGTAACTTTGAAATATTTTAAATTGGCACTTGTAAAAGGTAAACTTAAATTAAAGTTTATGTACATAAGTTATAACTACTATGGGTCCTCTAATGCACTGATAACAAAGGCACACAGTAAGATTGCTCATGAAAAAAGATGATGTTCAATATTATCTGCACATAATGTTCTTACTCTATAGAATGATATTTATGTTTTAAAGATATGAACCAAAATACGATTTTCGCCTATCTCTTTTGGGTTTACCAATAACATTCCTTTAATGCTTATGACACCTGTGTCTTCATACTAGGTAAACGTTGAGCCCTATTACATGGCTTGTGTGGAGGAGACAGAAGCCTGCAGAGAAGGTGAAAGCTGCCTCTGTTACTGCACATCACTGGCAGCCTATGCCCGTGCCTGCTGCCGGAAGGGTATCACAATAGATTGGAGAACCCCCGACACATGTCGTAAGCATATTATCATTCATATGAAATCTTTTTGTTCTGTGTGAATTACCTCATACTTATTCATATATTATATTTTCTTTCAGCATCTCCTTGTGAATATTACAACAGAGGTAGGATAATCAAACTATTTTATAGTTCAGAAATAGAGCACAACAATGCATAATATTTTACATAGAAGACAGGCTTACTAACTTTGGGCAATGATTTATATTTAAGATGCTGGAGAAGGACCATACCGCCTTCTGATGATCAACGGCAAGTCTTTGGTAGTTGATTATTATACCAATGAAGTGTCAGTGGAAGAAGTCAGTGTTCCAGGAAATCTCAAAGCAAGCTTCATGGTCACCCATGGTCTTTTTGTAGACCCACTGAGTAAGTTCTTAACTTGTGGTTCACATTTTAAAGCATGATATAGATATATAATAGAAACCCAAAACAGATATTTTATCATTTTTTTTTTAATTTTTTCATTTAAACTGAAAATCACTGAAAGGATGAAATGAATAGGTCATTGTATTTTTAAACTGACCAGTGAATTCATGGAGCCATTGCTGGCTTTTACTGTTTAGCTACTTCATGATTCCTGATTAGGGAATTTATGCAAATGTCTTTGTTTACTGTTTACTTAAGCAGCATTTTGAAGTGCTTGCAGACTCTAGCTATGCCTTACGCTTACTTGTTGCTTATATCTGTACGTAGCAGAAATGGCTGAGTACTTTTTTCAGAAATCTTTTCATTATGATTTGGAGTTTTGGTTGTAAATGCCCACTACTCATGGATGCAATAACTCATGGCAAACAGAAGACGAGACCTCCAGCCGGTTCCAGGCAAATAGCAGTCCTCAGCCTTTTATGTTATTCAGGCAAAAAAAGCAGGAATAAAACAAAAATATTGGAATGGCTCAGCAGAGCCCTCAGTCCAAAACAGAAAATTATAAATTTTCCCTTGGGGTTAAGTGCTGGTAGCTCAGATACAAGAGCCATCTTTGCTGGCTACCAGACACCACTCCAACACCTGATTACCTAGCACAAAAAAATGTTAATAGGAAACCTGTTCCACCCTGTACAGGTTTCTACCACTAAAATGTGGACATTGACCAGGTAGGCAAGGAAACCACCAAATACTTTCATTGGCTGGCTCCAGGACCCTAAAATCAGCTTTTATACAAAGCCTTTCTCTAGATCAACACAGTACACAGACTTCTCCTAGAGCATTAATATGGCCAGTGCCTCCAACTTTTGTAAAAACATATACACCATCTAAGATGTTAGAAGCCATGCCTTGTGACACTCTGTCACAGGTAAACTGACATCAATTGTTTTATAGCGTGCCATACCACCATAGCTAAAAAAAAAATGTTCACAGCGCAAATTTTTTTCTTATTTGATAAGTATGTCATTAATGCATTGGTTCTGATTTTCTTCCAGATGGTAGAAAGCTGATCTCTCTGGAGTCTGCTCAGCACCAAAACTTCTTTATTGTTCAGAATGAAGATGGAACCTTAAGCCTGAAGAAATGGCAGCCAGATGTGGACTTCCGGTCACATGCCACATTTGTTTTACGGGCAAGCCGTTGGGTTAAGGGCTATGATGCTCTAGAATCATACATGTCCCGTGGACATTATCTTTCCCTTAACAGAAATGGACTAGTCATGACACCTGTTAAGTCAGGAAATATGCTGCAGATGAGCTTCCAGCTGATTGGTATGAAATTTTTTAAAGAATCTTTAAAAAAATCTTTGTTCAAATATACCTGTATGGACACTGAAATAACTTTTGATATAATAACAATGGCTGTGTAACCAGTTCCTTTATGTTAGTGGTGGTCAACTCACTTAATGGAACAATGGAAAAAGTATGGACAGGAAAAAAAAAAGAGTAGCCTGGGAAAACAAAAAAAAACAAACACGAATTCCTAACCCTATGTAGCACCCTCTTAATCTTACAAAAAAAAGAAAGATTTATCTTCATCATTTTTTTAATTCGTTTAGTTTTTTTTATCAAGTCCTGCCTTTCCTGACTGCTTACCTACATTCTACCTTCTGCCACCTTCCTGTTCCATGACAGTACCCTAACTGACCTTTGTGGCATTGTCTTTAGACTTTGGAACTGAGAGTGGCAGAGCTTAGCAGTGAAGCCAGGTAAATGAGGCCCCAGTAGCAAAGTGAGAATAACAACCATATTTTGACAGGCTTCAATAAAAGTTCGGAGAAAATATGCATCAAATCTAAAATATATCTGAATTACATTGCTCAAATTTACACTTATTTTACAGAGCAAACTTTTGGCATGCCTTCTTTCTCTATCTGTACATGGAAGTACAGAGCTTGTAGTAACCCATGTATTCCAACCTGCCAAGATCCTTTGGGAACCAAGTGCACATTAACACTCAAGTAAGTAATAGACCTTTTAGTGTCTAAATGACAATATTTACAGTCTATTTTACAGTTGTTGAAATGTTTTTACAGAATGTTGAAAAGATAACCCTCTCTGCATTTTCTATGGACATGTTTAGAGGGGATGCAGTATGACAGAAATATTAGGATGCCTATCCTAATTTCTGCTATCTGCTTGTGATTTGGCTGTAAAGCTTCGAAATGTATAATTGACCCAGGATAAATATGCAGATGTTCTAATGGTTTTAATATGCACAGTTTTGACTCAGTAATTCAAGTCAGGTAACTGACAGCTAGCATCATCCAAATATTGCTACCCTTATGTTTCCTTTGGAAGGTAACTGTAACTGGCTGCTGAAAACAGTTGCAAGAAAAAACATGTGAACCCTTTGGGATTGCATGGAGTTTTGCATGAATTGGTCATAAAATGTGATCTGATCTTCAAGTCACACCAATAGAAAAACACAACGAAACAAAACAGATATGGTTTGTTAGGGAGAGAAACGAAAAAGTAGCTGATGTACAGATAAAAAACAGATAAAAAAAGTGCAGAGGTTCCTTTTTGGGGAAACCTGATAAGTAAAGACGGTAAGGCGATGTGCACTTCATTTTTAGGTTGCTGGTTTTTAACTCAACCAAGTGAGTGATACCTATTTTGAAGAGTAGGCAGGTGGATATAATTATAGCTCACTGTCCCCATGCAGTGGATATGCGATCTTTTGGGAGCCAGGTCCCAGTACTTCAAAGTCTTCAGTTAGATGTCTATGGCAGTGGTCGTCCACTTAAAAAATAGGCTACATGGAGGCGCCCTTATATAAAAATATTTTGACGGCATACATTAACGCAATAGATAAACATTGTTTGGGTGCAATGTGTCTTGCCTTCTTAAGGGAGGTGATCAGGATCAGAACAAGCCCGCCCTTGCAGCTTGTCTTTTATTGAACATAACATGTAAACATTCACAGTGCAGGGTGAAAAAAGTATGTGTTGGACGTAATAACTGGTTGAGCCTCCTTTTGGCAACAATAACCTCAACCAAATAGTTCCTGTAGTTGCAGATCAGACATGCACAACAATCTAGAATAATTTTTGACCACTCCTCTTCACAAAACAGTTTTAGTGTAGCAATATTCTTGGGATGTCTGGTGTGAATAGCTCTCTTATGGTAATGCCACAGCATTTCAATCGGGTTGAGGTCAGGACTCCAGAAGGTGTATTTTGTTCTATTGAAGCCATTCTATTGTTGAATGACCTGTATGCTTTGGGTCATTGTCCTGTTGCATCACCCATCCTCTGCGGAGCTTCAGTTGGCGGACAGATGGTCTTAAGTTTTCCTGCAAAATGTCTTGATTTAATTTTTCCATCAATGACAACAATCCGTCCAGGCCCTGAGGCAGCAAAGCTGCCCCAAACCACGATGCTCGCTCTGTCATGTTTTACAGTGGGGATGAGGTTTTGTTGTTGGTGTGCTGTGCCCTTTTTTCTCAACATATAGTGTTGTGTGTTTTTTTCGAAACAACTCAATTT
This sequence comes from Ptychadena robeensis, assembly GCA_036250615.1. NCBI lineage: Eukaryota > Metazoa > Chordata > Amphibia > Anura > Ptychadenidae > Ptychadena > Ptychadena robeensis. Next base: position 73,792,550 of record CM070038.1, read on the forward strand.
TGGTTTCATCTGTCCGCAGAATATTATGCCATTAGTGCTGTGGAACATCCAGGTGCTCTTTTGCAAATTTTAAATGTGCTGCAATATTTTTTGGGACAGCAATGGCTTCCTCCGTGTCCTCCCATGTACTCCATTCTTGTTTGATGTTTTCCTTATTGTAAATGTGTGAACAAAAATTTTAGCATGTGCCAGAGATTTCTGTGAGTCTATAGCTGACTCCTTCTGAGAGCTCTTTTCTGCGAGGCATGGTTCACATTAGACAGTGCTTCAGTAACTAAACCTAAAACTGGTGTGTGTTTTAAAGGGCAGGACCGCTTTCAGCAACACATGCAATATCATCACACTGATTAGACTCAAGGTTGGCTCACTCCTGGCTCCAATTAGCTCTTGGAGAAGTCATTAGGCTAGGGGTTCACATACTTTATACACACTGCACTGTGAATGTTTACATGTTATGTTCAATAAAACATGAAAACATATCATGTTTGTGTAGTATTATATTAGGCAAACTGTTTTTCTATTGGTGTGACACATTTTATGACCAACTCATGCAAAACTCCACGTAATCCCAAAGGGTTTACATACCTTTCCTTGCAACTGTAAACTAACAATAGGAATGCCTACTAACTGGCTATGTTTGATTGCTCTTGCAGAGTTGAAGGCTGTTATCCCTTCTGTGCCCCTGGAATGGTGTTTGATGAAGTGACCCATCGATGTGTACTTTTCGAGGACTGTAAGTAGTTTCAAGGATCTCTGTGCTGTAAATGTCAATGTTTAAAAATATGAGTATAAAGCTATCTCTCTTATTAGTAAAATGAGGTCATAAGATCATAAAAAGGTGGGCAAACACATTTCAATGTGAAATGAAAATTTTACATTTAAGTAGATCATTTGAAAATCATTTCTTTTTTACCTGAAGGGATTGACCAAAAGTCATGACCTTCAACTTGGTAAATGTAAATCGATCCACCAATATGTAAGCAATGGTACTGCGTAGCATACACACAGATCTTTGCAAAGCAAACAATAGATTGCATTAATCAGACTTTGTGGTGGTACGATTGATCTCAGGCCTTTCGAACTATATGGATTTTTGCATTATGGAGATATGCGTTAATGCATATACATTAATGCATGTGTTTTGCACATTACACATCAGCATTTGCAATTTTGAACAGAGCATAAAAGCATGTAGCAGGGCGTCATAAAAAATGGATGCGCTAATGCATATAGTGTGTAAGGGCCCTTACACTGACTTAATCAATTAAAAATTAATGTGTGTATAGCTAACTTAAAACCAACGGCCAATATTTGCATATAATTGCTTTAATCAAGTTCTTTGTGACTTTGTGCAGGTATCACTGTTACAGTGCCCCCCATGACTTCAACTTCCTCAACTGCACCACTGGAAACTACAACTTCACAGACTCAAACTGAACCTACTCCATCTTATCAGACTCCACCAAAAGAAACTCCATACACTTTGCCACAGCTTAGCTCTACTACTACTGAGAAGGTAAAATCTACATGACTAAGTAGACAAACCATTTTCATTTATCTTCTTTGCTTTTAAACAAGAGCCTTTTATGAATAGATACAACACAAGGCAATTGTTGGTCTGACACGTATAAAAGCAATGACAATATGTTAGTAATCAGAATATTGGAGTAGACCTGTACTAAAATGATAACACAAATACAGTATATAAAGTCTCTCACAAAAGTGGTCAGTGTAGAACTTCTATAACAGTGTAAATTGGCTGTCCCCTCAAAATGACTCAACACAGCCATTATTGTCTAACCTCTGGCAACAAAGGTGAGTACACCCCTAAGTGAAAAATTTCCAAATTGGGCCCAATTAGCCATTTTTCTTCACCAATGTCATGTGACTTGTTAGTTTTACAAAGTCTAAGGTGTGAACAAGGAGGTGTGTTGATTTTATTGCTCTCAGACTCTGGTATACTGGTCACTGGGAGTTCAGTATGGCTCCTACTGACGAAGAAAAATGTACAAATTGTTCCAAATAAGAACTTTTTCCTCCCCGGTGTCATGTGACTTGTTAATCATCAGTACAAAAAGTATATTTACTTTGTGGCGAATCACTATAACTTTCTATTCAATTCCTGATCCGATCATTCGAGGCGATCGTGGAATTGGCGATTGATCAGATCGGTAATCAATGGCACACCACCTTGGGAATTAGATTTGTTGTCGATTTTGATATGAGCCAATTTCCAAAATGGCAGATTCCACAAGCTATATCGGTTGGAAAGGCTGCTGCATAGGGAGCTATGGGTCCACCAACGTACTTCGATTGCCAAACAATGGACCAAAAAAAATTCAACATGTCGGTACAATGGCTGATCCAAATTTCAGTCGATTCTGATTTGTTGCGGTCTTGTGGTCTTGTTTGGTCGATCATTCAGGGTAGAACTCGATTGATAACCAATCAATTGCCAATTGATCGCCGATCGATCTCATGAACGTGCGTGGTGAACACAAGGGCACAGACAAGAGTCAAATCTTTAGTGAGCAAACTTTGTGTCAATATATTAGAATTCGGCACCCATCAATGTATCGTCTGTTTAGGATCCTTTCTGATTTATTAACTGGAAAGTTAACATTCAGTTATAGCTATCATAATAAATATTTTTATATTTTTTTCCACAGCCTACAGTCCCTGAGACCACAACGGTAAATTTCTAATTTATAATATAACTCAAAAAACAACATCATGAAAAAAAAATACATCTGTCTTATTTATGTTGGGGGTTATATAAGCAACAGTTGTATAAACCTTTAGGAACCATGGAAAAGAACTAATAACACAGAAAAGTAAACAGTTCCTAATTCTTTTCTTTCTTTTTACTTAAATTATTTTAACCTACATTAAAAGCATAATACAGGAGCACAAAACATAATTACAGCAATGCACTTCACTTGCCCAGTGGAAATGCATACTGCAGTGCAGTCTGCATTACCATACTACATGGCATGTTAATGCATAACACATTTTTGGCAAGTATGACCATGCAGTAATGGCAATGCAACAAGGTGAAAGGGCCCTAAACCACTGCTATGTACTTTTGGAAAGGTGGCATGCTGTGAATTAAAGTCCACTTCAAGATTATTTTATCACCATTCATTTGAATAGGTAGTAAAACTCAATGGACAACAATGCAAGCACTGCAAGGGGCACACTGCTGGAGCCTTAGTGCACCCCTTCAGTGTAAATCAGCCCTTTATAATGAGACCTGTCCCTACCTAAGGCAAAAACCCTCCCCTTAGATTACAAAGTAATTTCTTCTACTGATAGAAGATTAGTCTCCTTACCAGAACACTGAGCAGGGCTGAAGGAGCAAGTCAGCAAGTCTGCTCTGCAGATTATCAATTCATTAGTGCTGGGACAGGAGAGAACACAGCAT
>CM070038.1:73800102-73810337 GCA_036250615.1 Ptychadena robeensis
GCAAGTCTGCTCTGCAGATTATCAATTCATTAGTGCTGGGACAGGAGAGAACACAGCATTGGCAGCCTAACCAGAGAAGGTTAGAAAGGCTGCGAGTGCTGCACTCATGTATAAGCCGAGGGGCGGCTTTTTTTAAATTTGTTTGAGGCTGAAAATCTCAGCCTTTTCGGTGTTTTTTCGGTGAATTGATTTTAATTTATAATAAATTAAGCTTTGAAAAAAGCAACATTTTCCATCTGTTCAGGAGCTGTATTGCATTATCACGTGAAAAAATTACACTTTAGTTAAGTGTGTCCCTATAAATATTATTACATTTTTTCTACAGACTCCAGTCCCTGAGACAACAACAGTAACTGAGACAACAACAGTAACTGAGCCAACAACAGTAACTGAGCCAACAACAGTAACTGAGACAACAACAGTAACTGAGCCAACAACAGTATCTGAGACAACAACAGTAAGTTCTTAATTTGTAATTTAGCTTAATCAAACATTGGTTTTATTTCCGCAACAAGTTCCTAATTTGTAACTGTACTAACTTTAAATTAAATTAAGCTATAAAAAGCAATAAAAAATCCCTTCATGTGCTATAAAGCAATAAGAAAGCCCATCACTTCCTATGTGGGAAAGGGATTTCCTAATTGAGGGATTATATTTAAGGGCCCCCATACACCTTTAAGCTGGGAATAGACGGTACGCGAACGGCGAACGCAACATCCGCAAATGTCCGCGAACCCGGTGAACCGCCATAGACTTCAATGGGCAGGCGAACGTTAAAATACAAAGGGACTCTTTCTGGCCACAATAGTGTTGGGAAAGTTTTTTCAAGGGGACTAACACCTGGACAATGACATGACAGAGGGGGATCCAATATGCATCCAATCCTTGCAATATATATTTGTACCCTAAAATAGGGTGAAAAATCCTCTGGGGTAACAAAGTACCACCAGATAACTATGGGTGGGCACTGGGCAGTGTGGGCGCACACACAGTTGGCACGAGGCTGTAACGGATGGAAAGCCTTGCAATATATATTTGTACCCTAAAATAGGGTGAAAAAATCCCCTGGGGTAACAAAGTGCCACCAGATATGAGCACTGGCAGTAAGCACTGTGCAATATGTGGCTTGGAGAATCACTGGCAGCAGCCTGGCTTTTGGGGTATTTTCAGGACTCTGTCCTGACAGCAGACTGAGAAGCACTGAAGACTGTAGATAGAGCACACAGAACACTGCCCTAGCTAATGGTTTCCCTATAGCAGCAGCAGCAGCTCCTTACACTGTCTCCTTCTCCAGCAGTATGTGTAATGGCATCCTGTACTTGATATGTTATAGGGGGTGGGAGGGTCTGTGAGGTGGGGGGTGCTCATTGGCTGGATTATGTCTGCTGACTGTGACTCACAGGGCTCAAAGTTTCTGCAATGTTAAAAGATAGGGGGCGGATCGAACTCGCCATGTGTTCGCGAAAAGACGCAAATGCGAACATGTGGAATTCGCCGCGGATAGTTAGCGTGCGAACAGTCCGCGACATCACTAGTTACAGTGTTTTTCTTTACTTTTGTTAATATATTCTTTAGTATAATGGGGTTTCTTGTGTCAATATAATGGGATTTGGCACCTATCAATTAACCATTTGTTTAGGATAATGTTTCCTTCATTAAGAGAAAAATTTAGATTAAGTAACATGCATCATTATAAATATTTTTCTTTTCTTTTGTCAATATAATAAAAACTCGCTTGACTGATAGAGATGAAAGTAAAGGGTTTTTCAGAGGAGATAGTAACCCCAGTTAGGAAGAGTAATTAGGGGAAATAGAGATTGGAAATAAGCCATAATATTCATCAATGACTAATAGTGCAAAACAATCTACTATTACTTTGTTAAGTGACTAGTGTATCCTTAAGTTACACGTGTCAACAGTAAATTCTTAATTAATAATGTAACAACATTGGACTCATATAGTAAACAATTCCTAATTCTTAAATGTAGTTGCTCAATGTTTATCTATATAAACCTAAAATATTTAAAACATATTTTTTTAATAGATTAAAACATGTTATCCATTTATTTGTTGAATAGTCATGTTGCTAATATCTACTATTACCTCCTACACCAAAGTGTGGTGTTATATAAGTAATTTAAAACAAGTGACCTTTTGTGAAGGTTTCATGCAACCTTTTGTTTCTATATCAGTTCTAACATTTGGAATTTTCCTTCACTTTCTGTACTTGACCCAGTGATCATGAGGAGATAAAGATAAAATGTATGTTTCTAACAGAGGAAAAGACAGTAGTAAAATGTTGGTAAAGTTCTCAATCAAAACATGTTTCGATACAGTAAGAAAGGGGTCAGGCTTTATTTATTTATCTATTTATTTTACTGTAAAGTTATGTTGTGGAGAATTCCCATCACTTCCTCTGTGGGAAAGGGATCTCCAAAGTGATTGACTCAATTAGAAGATTTCCTCTTGCTCCCTGTTTTTTATGTTCTTAAATCTTAAATCTAAATTTTCTTTTACTTTCTGTACTGGAAACAACAAGAAAATGTAGAATGAATGTTTCCAGCAGGGTCAAAGACAGCAGTAGAATGTTTATATAGCTCTCAATGCAAATTTTTTAATATTACACAATGTGTTACCCTTTATTAGATGAATTTTTACCCCTAAATTAAATGCATCATAAATAATATTTTTTTTTTAGGCTCCAGTCCCTGAGAGGACTGATTTTGATTTTTAATTAAATTTTTGTCCTGGACAATGTAGTCATTAGTACTAAAGATAGAATGAGCATGTTCCTAACAGGGTTACTGGAAGCAAAAGAATCTTGATAGAGCTCTCATTAAAAAACTTAGAGTTTTAATATAGGGACACCTTTATGTTAAGTGTATCACTATAAATAATATTGAATTGTTTTTCACAGCCTACAGTCCCTGAGACTACAGTCCCTGAGACAACAACGGTGAGTTTTCAATTTAGCTTAAGAAAAAACATTGGTCTTATTCAGTGAACAGTTCCTAATTTGTAACTGTATACTAAGTTGTTTTTATTGACTTAAACTATATAAAAATATATATAATTTTTTTTTATATAGAGTTGGTAAGTGATAAAACATCTTATATATTTCCATTCTATATTGCTTTATAGTTACATTGTGGAGAATTATCATTACTAACTATGTGGGAAATAGTTTCCATAAAAAAAGAGAAAAGAGTGAATGTTCCCAGCAGGGGCACAAGTGGAAGTAACATTTTAATAGAACTCTCACAACAGTTTCAATACAATAGAATTTAGCACCCATAAATTTACCATCTGTTTGGGATCCTTTATAATTTATTAACTACAAAGTTACCAACCAATGTTAATTCATATTTTTTTATTGTAACTTAGGAAACCACATTTAAATGTATTTAATGTTTTTATTATTTTTTATTATTTGTTTTAACCTAAACTATAAGAAAATATAGAGCAGGGTTAAAACAGGGTTTAAACATTTATCTATTTATCTACTTTTCCAGTATGCTTACATTGCTGTGAGTTTCCATCACTTCCTGTGTGAGAAAACGGGTAAAATTAGACAGCGGCCCCTTTGGAAGATGTTCTATTTTGTGGTCATCAAAAAAACATATAGCATTAATGTTTACCTTTTTATTTATATAGAGGTTTTTTACTTTTTATCCCTTTTTTCACTATATAGTAATAGTATAGTAAGACTGTATTAGACTGTATACAGACAGTTTACACTGAGATTTTCCCCTAGTTTTTTTTTAAATGACAATTTTAACATCTTGAGGGCTATTTCACTCTACACACTCTGTAGAACTCTGTTTTTGCATTAATTAGTAAAACGTATACCCTTAAGTTCAATTCGTCACTATAAAAAATATTATATGTTTTTTTCCACAGTATTCAGTCCCTGAGACAACAATATAAATTAAGAAACTACTCTTATTCAGTAACCATTTCTTAATTCTTAACTGTATAACAATTCTATTTACATTTATATTTACTTTTAAAAAGCTATTTTTCAGAAATATTTTGTTCTAGGATAGGGAAGGGTTTTTTCTTTTGCTGTACACTTAAGCTAGCCATACACGTGTCGGATTCAATGGCCAATTGATCACTCACCCAATTGATTCCGGCGATCTCAGCAGGAATGGGAGCTGCAATCAATCAGCCACTTAAGAGGATCCGATCGCTGCATACCACCTTGTCCGAGTGATCGCGTCCAATTGATCGGGGGCTCAGAATTGGATCCGACAGAGATTCAATCCAACATGAGATTCCCATTTATGTGGGAATATTTCCACAGTAAATGGGGGTATATTAGGCATTTTACACTAAAATAACTGAAAACATCGGAAGATTTTATCCCACCTTTTGTTTTTACAAGGTTTCTTAAATTTATAGTACAAGAAGACTATTCACTGTATGCCCCAGGGCATTTATAGAACCATACAACATTGCGTGTTATTGTAAATGCAAGGACGGAGTTAGTGTCAAAGGTACACAGTTTTACAAGATAACACCGTAGCCACATTGTGGCTAGTGTGAAAGGGCCCCAAGAGCTCAATCCAAAATTGTGGGTCAATATAATAGGATATGGCACCCATCAATTTATCATCTGTTTATGACCTTTTTTGTTTTATGAATTGAAAGGTTTTCATTAACTTACATGTTTAATTTTATATTTTTTCCACAGCCTTCAGTCCCTGGGACAACAACGGTAATAATATAATGTAAAAAGATTTAAAGATATTTAAATAAAATTTGTAGAGTAGGGAAGGATTATTTTGCGGTATAGTTATGTTGTTAAGAAGTCCTGTCACTTCCTATGTGAGAAAAGGATCTCCTAAGTGGAAGGGGGGTATTAGATAGTTTACATTGTTCAATACATTATCCCATTGGAAGATTCTTGCTTCTCTAAGTAAAAAATTACCCTGAAGTTTCAGTGTAAATAATGCCTCCAGTCCCTGGCAGAACAAAGGCAAATTCTTAATGTATTATATTGATTAAAAAACTACATTGGTCTTATTCAGTAAACAGTTCCTAAAGCTGGCAAATCGATCGCCACGATCGAACATAGTGATCGATTGTTCACAAATCGATGCAAGCATAATGTGTGCGATCCCCTGAAAAGTCGATAGTTTAGGAATCAAGGGAAGTTAATAGAGACATGCGATCGTTTCTATTAATTGACCCATGCAGGCCTTATCCCACTTCCAGCATTTCCTATAATTTTGTGTAGCCGATATTCACTTGCGTTACTAATCAATTATTTGGCGATAAATCGCAGCCCGAAAATGGTGCACTTTCCGATCGATGAACGACATATGAGAGAGGACTCAATTGCATGTCCTGATCGTATAACAGATCGATCTCAGGAGAAATCTATGGCCAGCTTAACTCATAGCCAGGGGTGCACATAACATTTTTAGCAAGCCACTCAGATGAGTAGTAGGAGATGGTGTTTGGTATTCACCCCATATGTAGCTTGGTCTTCCTCACTGTCTCTCTCACTGTCCTCTGCGTCACCTTCCTGCATTGTAGATTCTGCTGCTCCCTTGACTGATAACCTGTAGTTATCCAAGTTACATAAATTGTATACATTTAACAATAAAACTGAAAGAATTTTGGCAATTTACATTTTTTTATTTTTAAAGTAGTGTATACATGATACAGTGGAGCTGCAAAAGCAATTTCAGCCAGAGAGTCACAAGTCAGCACTTGTTGTCATGTAGGCTTCTCACACGTGGAGGAAGGATAGAGGGAGCGGGGAAGCTGACATTTTCTCCATGTCAGACTCCTCTGTATGCAAATGCAATCAGTAACAGAAATATTGGTCCACATAACTAAGTTTTGATCCTATTTGTGTACTGGCAGACTTTTCTTAGAGTAGGGAAGGGGTAACACTTTTTTGTATTGTTACATTGTGGAGAATTGTTATCACTTCCTATGTGGGAAAATAATCTCCAAAGTGAGAGGGTATAATTGACAGCTTATCCTATAACAATTGATTCCTTCTCTCCTTTCTGTGATGGCTCTCTCATGTTGAATTTTCTTGCCTTTACCATCCCGGACACAGGTGTGATCAGAACAAAAGATTTCCAACAGGGGCTCAGACATCAATAAAATCTTAGCAGAAAAATTTAGTGTAGTGTTTTGTTATAAATAAACCTCTATGCCTGTAATGAGGCACATTTTTAATAGATACATTGTAACAAAAACAAACAAAATTTCCAACCATTCCCAGGAATGATTGATTGGAATGTATTTGTCATCTGCTTTGTTTATTAATATATTTTATGATTTTTTTTTAGACAACAACTATTATATCATCAACTACAGTAAGTGATGGCTTAACCTTGCTTCCAGCACTAAGCACGAAAGCCCAAGTGGTTTGCTTAATGTGTAACATATCTTTCCTTTATCTTTTTCAGTCTGTATGCAGAACTTGCCCGGTCAAACGGTGCAAAGAACATGAACGCTTGGTAACAAGAATAAATCCAGTAGATCCCTGCTGCCCAATACAGACATGTGGTAAGTATTCAGAAAAAGTGCATGGCTAATTACCTGCATAATACATACACCTTTACACTTTATAACAACCATCAAAACCAAGTTAGGTCAAGCAACTTGGATAGAACAATGACTACTTTAATATTTAACTTCACAACTATTTATAGTCACTTTATCTTCAACCTTCTACCATTCTTTTTAATGTTGGAACATGTAGATATAACCAGTATTTCTATGTATTGCGATCATCTAATGATGTTTGGTAATTGTAAGGATGGTCAAATAGACTAATTTGGACATTAGCATGCAAATGCATCCAGATGGAACTGAGCCAATCAAGGAGAACAGCTGTATTTAATGCGAATGTTGACATTACGGCATCTCATTAACCACATTCCCAGTGAATGCAGGCTTCCTTTAGTTATATCCCGTGGTGTTGTGAAAGTTGAGAATATTATATGCTGTGCATGGTGGTTCAACATGTTGCTTAATTATTTCGATGACAATAACAGTGTATAACAGTGTATTATTTTTCAACAGAATGTGACCTTGTTCCATCTTGTGCCAGTGATGAGAGACTGGTAGCAGTGAAGCAAAATAACAACATCTGTCCAAAGCTTAAATGTGGTAAGTAACACAAACTATTAATGATAATGAAATTTAATATTAAAGGCAATCTACTATGGATACTTAATTTTTAGGATTTTTAGGAGTAAAGGATTTACCAATTTTGTTCTTTGTCCCTGTATACAGAGAGGAAGAAGGATGAATGCCATCCAGAAAATAGATTAGTCACAATAACATCTGGACGATGCAGTGTCACTGTAAGTACTATGCAATATCATGCATAGGAAGTCATTCCCCAGGAAATTTTTGCTCTGTTATGCTTACTATTTTTTTTATTGCTGCTTCTTGACGGGTTCAACTAAAGAGATTTTGGAACTGCAATCAATGCTTCCATGACAAAGTATATAGAGAATTTAAAGCTTTGTTGGTCCTCATCTTGTAAAATGTCTTCCACTACAGGGACACATACAACAGATAAAACACATCAGAGTTTCTAATTATTCAACGCCCATAGCTTTGGTTAGACTTTTACTTAGAAAATATACTATAAAGGGTTAAAGTGGGCTGTTGAATAATAATAAACTTGGTTATTACTCCCTTATACTATACATTTTCCTCCCAATATCATGTACAGCTACCTAACATACACTATATAGGTATTTATTTTGAAGTTCTAATTGTAAATAATATATATAATTGGATACTATGTATTTTTCATTAAGATATTGTTTTATATTACTTTCCTCAGGAGATCATACTATCAGGACTTTTTCTCTATAAAAGAGACCACAACCATTTAATAATCTATATCATTAACCTCAGAAAATATAAACAGATACATTATATTATTATTATATTATAGTATGTGTCTATTGCAGCTGCATCAAATATACTCACTCTAATCTGAAATTACAATATTTTTTTTGCTATGCATAGCACAATGTCTGAAGATTATATTATTCTGTTTTAGGCCACCCTTGCATTTTGTGGTGGATACTGCCACTCCACAACAGAATACAGCAGCCTGTGGGCCCCGGTTTCGCAGTGCAGATGTTGTGCTGCAACATCAACGCGTCAAAAGAACTTCGAACTGCCCTGTCCAGGAGGCACAAAAGCCTTTGTGACTGTGAAGGAAGCGTCACAGTGTGGATGCAGCCACTGTTCTGGTGATGAAAGTGGGAGTGGAAGTGGGAGTGGAAGTGGGAGCGGAGGTGGGAGCGGAGGTGGGAGTGGAGGTGGTAGAGGGTTTACCTTATGGTCAAATTTTCAATACAATGTTTAGTTTATAAACTAAATGTTATGAATGTATAACTACATCACTTGAAATGGATAAACTTTGAAAACTCTTTGAAACTGACCTATCATTTCCCAGTTTCAAAATAGTCTGTGTTATTTTCATTCTTTTTTCTTTGCAAAACCTGAACCATCCTACATCTAGTGGTAGAAACCAAGATGACAAAAAAGGATCATAGGAAAGCCCTACTGAATTTAAAACCGATTTACAGCATCTAGAAACAATTCTAATTGGTCACTCTCATCTAGCTAAAGCTTTCTGGTCCGCTATCCTTACTGAGTGTCACAGTTTAAGGAAAATTATAGATTATACTTAATAAAAAATTGCCACCTTTATTGGATAACAGTGTTACTAGCTATCATTCATTTACTATCTGATGGAATCACTTTCAATCTGCCTCTCCCATTCTCTTCTTGATACCTCCTCCGTTCTAAAGATTTTGGGATAATACCTTCAGGGGGCTGCCTCTTGTGAAGTGCACCCTTCTGTTACATTTTATATTATCTTTGCAAGGTTGTGCTGATATTAATCAGTATAGTGTTTTTCTTGTGTAAACTATTTTTGTTGTTTCAAATATTTGTACTTTTTTGTAAAACTTTTTTTATTTGATGTTACATTGTTTATTATTTCAATAAAAACCGTTTGCAAACAAAACTCAAAATTTTGGGTTGATGGTTAACACTCTACTATGACATAAGAGTCTACTCCACCAATGGAAAAAAACACCCTGGAATGGGATAAACTGACCCATTATAAACAGCATGCTGAGATCAAGATCTGTAGCCGAGGACAAAGTGATCAGTACATATGTGAACAAAGGCTCAGATCACCTACAGCATAGGTGCCCAACCCGCTGCTCTTTCAGCGTTAGTTAGCACACCCCCCCCCCTTTGGTCCTCCACTGCGGCCCCCGCTGACACATCCTCACCCAGGGGCTTGTTTAAGTGACAGTGCCAAAAATATTACCTAATCTCTTGCAGTTGAAAAGTCATGTTGAATTTTCCAATTAAAATGCAAGAACTGTACATGCTAATACTGCCAATACTTTCTTTTTTGTAGCGTCCCCCCAACCTTTCTCCATATCTCCAGCAAAATTTGGTGATGATACAATGTTTAGGGGCCTTGCAAATAACTCACAAATTCAGCTAGTCTACTAATTACACCAGGCAAACATATGAATCAGCCCAACATAACTAGGAGAGGGGTGATAGGGAATATTCAGAGGTGTCAAAATCAAATACTCAGGGGGCCAAAATAAAAGATTTGGACAACATTGATATTTATTGGAAAAACATTTTTTTATCAAATATAATGATGAACAAAGCAACTGCATGGAGGTCAGTGAGAAGTGATTCTGGTTCATGAACAGATTGATTGGCATGATTATTTTTTTGCTTTGTGTTTTTTACATTTTACATTTTTGAATGTAAAACATGGCTTACTAATGAATTGGCCAAGACACAAGTGTGATAGCTTGGTAACATGTGAGACTTTGGGTGTAATCAAATTACTGATATATGTGAGTGGAAGATGCAGTGTGGTTAATTGTTCATTAAATAAATAATTATATATTGTCTAAGCACCTAGCATGCATTGCTGTCAATACTATAGTAGGAGACATAGATACCCACTTGTTTCAGGGGGAGACCAAATGGATACATTACTTAAAGGCACAACACTTTGTGTCACAAACAGGATACAAAGTTCTTGTCTTTCAACTCTGATTGGAAGATTACAGTTTTACCGTTGCTTCAGCTCAGGGTCTGTGCTCGCTGATTCGGCTCACTCAGTAAAAAACTGATATACTTGGGAATGTGTTGGGTCCGCACAGACCACACCATAGATGAATGCGATTTTCTCC
>CM070038.1:73810437-73820587 GCA_036250615.1 Ptychadena robeensis
GAAAGATTTTAAGAAATCCACGAGTGCGGATGAAAGCCATTATTTCCTTTCCATATCTAAAAAACTGATATAACTGACATAGTTGTGCCTCCAAGGCCCCTGAAATGTAGAAAAAAACTGTTTTAATCTGTTTAAAAAAAAATGCTGCCTTTTTTTTCCAATAGCACTTCCAGAAGTGCTATTTGCCACCTATATTACTTTTCTGCAATACCAAGAATGTGTGGGACACTGGCCTACTGTTCCAGATTGCTCAACTGGCCCTGTGTCTCAAGCAGGGAGTCCAATAAAGAATGGGCGAATGTGAAAATTGTGGAAAGTTTTCAGCTTTTCAAAACCCTGCCTATAGCCCAATATACATTCAGGGGTGCACATAAGTTGTACTCTGGTACTCAAAAGGGGCCAAAAACTAGCTATGCGTACCTGCATTATTGTTACAAAGCTCATATGTGTACTAACAACTTGGAGGCACTCTGTGTCTGGGCGGCCGCAGCAAAATGTTAAATGCATACAATTTATGTCACTTGGATAACTGCAGGGAAATATGAATAACTATAAAAGGCTGCAGTTAGGGGGGTATTGTGTAAATTGATAAAACACAAAAAAGATTGGACTTCTAAGGGTGTTGGAGATCTGGTGGATGAAAGTCAGAGTAGGCATACAAGAGGGTAAAATCTGACAGGAGAAAAGCTTGACATTTGAAATGCAGGTAGTCTCAGGGGTTAGTTACTAAGCCAGAAAGTTTCAGGGTTGTACTACTGAGGTATGAGATCATGGGGTTGAAAAGGTGTTGTACCGTGAGAGTTACATGTGACCCAAAGTTAGTTGCTGACCTGTGGATAGAAACAGCTAATTGGAGGGTCAATCAAGAACAGGGTGGTCGGGGCGTGACCAGGATGTGAGCCTGAGCAGACGTGCTTTCGGCAGCTCTGACCATCCTCTTCAGAATCCGTCGATTATATTCCTTTCCCTAGACTGACGAGCAGTGCATTTACTTGGGGAACCCCTGGGGAACCCGAGGGGTCCCGCCATTGTGACCAGGAGCTTGAGACGTGAATTCTCGTAGCAGCATAGATTTAGTACAGACTGTGTCTGGGAAGCCTGCACTCAGCCTGAGAATTCTTCCTCTACACTTAAAGAAGATGCCTGATGCCCACCAAAACCTGTTATTCCTCCTCCTCGGGCCGGTCTCAGCGCGGGCGAAATGGGCAACAGAGAACGCGGTGCAGCTATATGACCTCCTCAACAAACCAGCTGCTCAGCTTCGCAGACTGACGCCTGACTCCAAGCAGCCATGGACCCAGTGGCAACTGCCCCTACTACAATGGAAGCTGCGGAGCTTTCTAATGCGACAGTGATCCTACAAGCCATCGCAGAAAGTATGTACGCTATGATTACTCACATGGACGCCATGGCGGCAGAATGCAGCTTCATCAGGCAGGACATGGAAAACTTCAGGGGCTCGTTTTTTTGAAACTGAGACCCGTATCTCCACTGTGGAAGATACTACTGGTTCCCACTCTGCATCCTTGGAGGGTTTGCAGCGCAGGGTCCAATTTATCGAGGCATGGTCTAATGACATGGAGAATACAATTGGTGGAGAGGGACCACTGGTAGCCTAAATCACCACATCCAAAAATTTGACAAGAAAAAAGGGGGGGGGGGGGGGGGGGGGGAACTAACCCTCAGGGGCGGCCAACCCCAATGGACTTTACCGGTGAAAATAATTAAAGGTTACGATCAAGAGATTGACGTTACTGTTCAAACTTTATTAATACAGTTCACAATGTAATAACATCAATGCCTCAGTATCCACATTAAAAAAGCACAAACATACAAACAGAGCACCATAGGTCCTCTGTACCAAGATACAATTTTAGAGAGTACAAAAATAGGTACAAATATCATCACAGTATATATAGGTCTTGTCTGGTAGGAGACTTCAGTGCATTCTGACGCGTTTCTGTCCCCCTACCATTGGGACTACAAAAATATGAGATACAAAAAAATTCTAAAAACGGCTCTGGCTAACAGAGTCATACCTAAGACACTATATAATTATCTAAAAATGGATGACCCAGTCACCCCCACATTCTATGCATTGCCTAAAACGCATAAAAGTCTCACGGATCCAACCGGCCGCCCCATTGTTTCGGGAAACGGCTGCCTCACTGAGAAGGCGAGCCACCTGATCGATCAATACATTCGCCCCATTGTATATACCTTGCCCTCCTTTTTACAGGATACCCCTGACTTGCTTAGATCATTGGAGGGTATGAAAATACCCCCCAATACGATCTTAGCAACCATTGATGTCGAGGCTTTGTACTCTTCGATCCCTCACGAAAATGGGATGCGGACAATGACCATATGGGTTCGCCACCTTGGTAGAGGTGGCCGTGACCTACAGGATTTCATATTGACCTTGCTGGACTTCGTTCTAGCGAACAATGTCTTTATCTTTATGGAGACCCTATTCCTCCAGATACAGGGGGTTGCGATGGGGACGGCCTGTGCGCCGTCCTACGCCAACCTGTATCTGGGGGAGTGGGAAGACGGTCTATTTTCCAGGCCGGACCTTCAGAATCTTCTGTCACACGTGCTGATCTGGAGGCGCTATATCGACGATATCCTCCTCCTGTGGACTGGGACGGAGGAGGCGCTCGTCGAATTTTTTAGCGCTCTCCAGATCAACGATTATAACTTGAAGTTCACCACTTGTCATTCCAAAACGAGTGTGGACTTCTTAGACTTACAAATCTTGACTACCAAAAAGGGTCACATCCAGACCACACTCTTCAGAAAGAGGACTGCTGGGAATACGGTGTTGCACGCGACCAGCTCACACCCCAGTCAGCTGGTCGCCAGCATACCATATTCCCAGTATTTGCGGATCAGAAGAAATTGTTCCTCAGAAAGGGACTTCGAACAACAAAGCAGAGAACTACGTGATAGACTACTCGATAAGGGATATAAGAAATCCACCCTTAAGCGAGCATATCAGAAATGTAAACTACAGGATAGGAAAGAGATTTTGAAAACCAAATCTAAACCTAAAACAGAGGAATACACACGCTTGATAATGACGTTTTCCAAACAAGCCCTTGACATTAGGAAAATCATGGAAAAACATTGGTGTATTTTGAGGACTGACCCCAAACTTACTCAATATATCAAGACTTACCCGCTGATTACCTACAGAAAAAACGCATCCCTGCGGGACTCCCTCGTGCGCAGTCACTTTAGTGGCAGTAGAGTGAAGGCACGAGGGAGTACACGCAAATGCGGAAAGTGCAGACAATGCCAATATATAAAAGAGGGGGATGTTACTGTTCTCCCTAATGGGAAAACGGTCACTATAAACCACCAATTGAACTGTAGAAGCAAAGGAATTGTTTACTTACTGACATGTGAATGCGGTGTTTTTTACATCGGTAAAACAAAAAGAGAATGGAGAACTTGAATTAGGGAGCATGTAAAAAGTATTAAAAACAAGAAACTACTTACTCCCATTGCTTTTCATGTAGGTACACGACACAAGCACAACCCCAATGTCATCTCTTTCTCAGCCCTGGCCCACTTCCCAGAGGGGATTAGAGGGGGGAGTGTGGACACTAAGCTATTGCAAGTTGAGACAAAGGGGATCTTCCTCCTTAATGCCACTACATACCCCGGCATCAATGAATATAACAGTTTTAAACCTTTCTTATAGACCTATACACTCAAAAACAGTGATCAGTGGGTTAGACTTCCTTTTTTAGCAACAACAATAGGAACACAAAGAGATATTTAACATTTAAAAAAAAAAACCACAACCTAAATATGTGTGCATGTATTTATAATTATATGAATTGATACTTGTCATTATTTTTGAGCTTCCAGGCATGGAGATGGAGGACGGGGACCATGAACTCTGGGGCGTCCACACGCACTTGCATCGCCGAGACTGCCCAGGCACTGTATGTATGGCGATGTGGTCCCGTGTTGGTGGGGGGCACTCCTGTGCGGGCGTTTCCCCAAATACCATGCCGGGGATCCGCTCCCCACCTGTCCTGTAGGTTAGCCGGCACAAATACCCAATATACCAACTATGGGATATAGGCGTCGCGCTGACCCTCTCCAGGGCGCCTTACCCTGTGGCCTTTCCAGCTGGCCCCTGCCCCCCTTTCCCCTGCATTGCTTCCCCCTCCTTTTTCCTTCCTGGTTACCGAGGACCTTACACGATTGATTTACCTCACTCTTCTCCCATTCTAGGTATTCCTTTTTTCTTACCACTTCCCGACTATTTTCCGTCACTATTAGCCATACACTATCATACCCTCCACACCCACACCCAATCTTGTCTTTGTTTTTTCTTTCACTCACTTCACACACACTCATTCGTCCCAATACACATTGAATTTCAATTTTTAATAATTTTTTTTAAAATATTTTTTGTGTCCTTTTTATTGGTATGGTTTGTTCAGAACATATTTGCATTAGCCCCTTCACCGGAGTATCACATTGTATATATCCCTCCGCACACATCGTTTCTCCTTCACATCCCTTAGCACCTATATACTTCATACCCTTCCACACTCACACTTGCCCACCACTAGACCCGATGCCTCTCTACACTTCCACTCACTAACATTCATGCACACAATCACACTTTCACATTCCTTGTTTATCCCCTCTCACATTCAATATTCGCTTTGTACACAATTGTCTTGTGGATGCCTGGTGGGTGGAAGTGGGAGGCTCTATGGGTGGACTGTCCCTGGGGCGGACTCGACGCTGACAGACCTTAGTGCCGCCCCCTCATGCCAGGTGTTGCGGACCTGTCGCCTTGGCGACATGGGACGCACGCGCACCACCCCTGCAGCGTGTATGCGCTGCAGGAAGTGATGCGTCAATCTCTTGATCGGAACCTTTAATTATTTTCACCCGTAAAGTCCATTGGGGTTGGCCGCCCCTTAGGGTTAGTTCCCCCCCCCCTTTTTTCTTAATGACTCGGAGAGCCACCAACGCCGCAACAGTGTTCGTGTTGTTGGGTTGCTTGAGGGGACTGAAGGAGCCAAGCCAGCAGAATTCGCTGAAACCTTCTTTGAACAGGTTTTCAGTCTCCCTTTGCCTACTTTTATGTATGCGGTGGAGCGCGCACATTGTGTTCCTACTGGACGTCCAGTCCCTGGAGCCCCTCCAAGAGCCTTGCTGTGAGACTTTTCAACTTCCGTGACTGAGACTTGATCCTATTGTCAGCAAGATTGCAAGGCCCTATCCACTACGAAAATACCCTGGTCCATTTTTTCCCAAATTTCCCGAACAGGAGCTACAGAAGAAACACCACTCCAATACTGTGATCAGGACATGTCTTTGTGCAAAGGGAATCATTTACAGCATGATATACCCGTGTAAACTATGTGTTCAACACTCAGGCAAGACCCTTTTCTTTCAATCTCCTAGTGGTGTCGGGTTGGCTGGAAGAACTCCCCTGATGTGACTGTGCACTGGCATGGTTAATGTCTTCCTGGGACAGTAACTACATCCTTGGTTCCCTTATTTTTCAGTGCCCTACTACTCCCCTTTCCCAGGATAATTCATGACTTTTGGGCATTATGACTTTCAAGTATCTGATGGGGGCCTATGGTTATTTTTGCCATGTCATTATGTTCTGCTCTTTTATCCTTTGTACTCATCCCTTCTCCCCCTTCCCTCCCCCCCCCCCCTTTACAAGTAATTGCTTACCCTCTTCCCTGTAGAAGCTAGGATCGGGGTTCCCCTTAACATGTGTAGCAAGAAGCTAGGATCAGGGTTCCCTTCAACATGGAGTCAAATGGAGTTTCTTTCAGCATGCACTAGGAACATCCTTATCAGTAGAGGTCAGAGGTCTCAGGCCTGTATTCCCTGCACCCCAGGTCGTAATGTTTTACAACCCAGCTTCAAAGATTGCTTACTATGACCAGAGCCATCATAAAATAGAGGAGGGGAGGAGAGCAACCTCAGTCTGACCCCTTCTGCCTTAGCAAGAAGGAAATTCATATTTCACTAGAAAATGCCCAGGAACCCCTGTTATCACCGGATGGGATATTCCAAATTAACCCTGATAATCTGACGGCCACACACATATCAAACACGGCAGGGAAAGAAGGTTCTCTCTCTGAGAAATTAATTTCTCCTGCTAGGGATAGAATCCGGTTATACTATTTATACTCAAAATATCACCCAATTTATGCTCTACATGATGACGCGGATGGGGAAATTATACCATACACACTGTGCGGATGACGGACGTTTTCTTAAAAGTGTGTAAGAAATCACACCAACACAAGGGGTATGACCCTCCAGAGCCCACCTCCAACTCCTCCCCAGCCACTGAGGGGTTAAAAATAGAGGAGGGGGAGACACACAGGGAGACACACTGAGAAAGATGCTAGGAGACGCTGACGAACGCTGAGTCAGAGAGCACCGATGATTTGAACCATGTTTTTGCACCTAGGATTTTGGTCCTTTGATCTGAGTAAAGTATTTTCTCTCTTTTATCCCATTTATTTGATATATATGATGTCTGATTCGCTATTTACTAAATTCTTATTATAATAATTTTTTCTGTAAAAAGCACTGTTTCAGACAGAATTATGCTGGTCAGATATTAAAGATACCTTTTGGGTTATTTTTAACCTTTCTTTAATAGCCTTTATGATTTTTCATGGCGTTTTTGATCCCATGAACCGAGCTCAGAGTGTGGAACGCTTACCAGTTTGGTGTTTAAAATTGTCCTTTAGATGTTGTCCGTGTAATGACTTACAACACGATTGGGATTGTGATTTATGAGTGTTTGGTCCAGGACCGTCCCTCAGCCTCCTCTCTATCATCCCCTCAGTCTCTGCGGGTCCTCACCTGGTGAGGTGCCCAGCATGGGGACACCTCTTTAGGTTCCAGGGGATACATCTGGGGTCTTCTGGCCGGTCCATCTCGTACATGCGAGTAGCGCGGGCAGCTGCGTCGTTTTTGCGCGGCGGCGGTCGCGCATGCGCGATGCAGAGCGTAGTAGCCGTCGTCCTCGAATTTTAGTGATCGAGCAGGAGGTGTGGTTCTCCAGGGTTCGGTCGCCCACTGCCTGTAGGTGGTGGAGAATGGTAGACTCACTTCTATATAAACCTTGGTCACAATTCTAGCAGTCCTTGCGGGATGGAATTGCAGCTTGCTGTGGTGACCATGCTTTACCGTTACTCTTGAACCTGATTACCCGATGTACCAACTCTGGCTTTGTTTTTGACCAACTTCTGACTTCGGACGTCCTGACCTGTGCTGTTAACGAATTACTCTTCTGTCGTGCGCCTGCCCTTGAATCTAACGCCTGGATACTGATACTCTTGAGTGCGCCTGCATCGACCAGTGCTTGTGACCCCAGACTACTCTATTGCTTCCCCCTTAAAGGGACTCAACCGAGGGAACCTGTCGCTACACACTTCCTGAAGAGGTGGTAAGTTAGGAAGCAGGACCTGGCCAAACCGGGTGCGGGATAAAGATCACAGGGTACCCTCAAGGGATTCCTGCTATCTCCCGATAGAGGGGGCTATTGGGGGAAGTACCCCAGTTGGCTTAGGACTCCTGCAACCTGACACCCCTGCGTAATCAGGTGTTGTGTGGCCACCGGTCTGTAACAGGTGGGTATTGGACTGGCTCATGCGAGTGGGGTTGAGCAGTTCGGGAAGATCCTAGTCCATCTCTCTCTACGGTAGGAATAGATCGATCTTTAGGAGCCATACTGTACGTCAGATTCTGTGTAGGGGTAGTGGACCGACACTGGTGGCAGCGCAACCTAAGGTTTGGGTAGGTAGGTAAGGTGGGTTGCATGATCGGCAAGACTGACCGTGTCAATGCTGACGATCGCGGGCCTGTCCGGCAAGCTTATTTAAGACGCAGCCTCTCTCTTACGGCCGAGCCCGGGAAGTTGCGACTGGGTTTGCTAGCCTGGCGGTTGCGTCGTGACACTCCCCTTCTCTTCCTCTTGCCATCCTGTGGGCTGCCCACTCTGAGTACCACGTACTAGGGTGGTCAGAGCTGTGCCTTAGCATGCACCAAAGGTTTTTCTTTGTTTTTTCTTTTGATTGGCTTATTATTTTGTCTCTCGCCAGTATCCCTGTGTTCCCTTGTTTAGCTTTTCTGCTTTCTTAGGGGGGCTACAGATGGATATCCTATTCTAGTTTGGGGCGATTTTTTTTTTTGTCTAGGTTTACTAACTCCCTTGCTTAACATGGGAGTCGACAGTGTTGCAGGGGTTATAAATTATTCTATGGGGTTGCCTTGTTTTTTTGGCTTCTGTTTTTTAGTGCAAATGTGTGTGATGTGTTTGGCTCCGGAACCTGTGCCCTTTACTATCTTCAGTTGTTCATGTCCTCCCAGAAACATGTCGCATGGATGCCGCTGTTCCAGGTGTGCCCGGCGGATAGTCGCAGCTAGGCTGCTCATGGACTCAAGCTAAGCTCGTCTGTACTTTTTCTACCTCATTAGTAATGTTACAAAAATTGTGTGCTGGAATGTCCGGGACTTGAATTCTAAGATTAAACGTGCCTTGGTATTTCGATTTCTGAAACAGCAGAATTGTATTGTTACAGGAAACGCATTTAATGGGAAATAATTTCCTTTCATTGATTAGGCCCTGGATTCAAAAGACATTACATGCAACATATTCTACCTAAGCCAGGGGGGTGGCTGTTCTCATCCACCGCCCCCTTCCCTGCTCAGTTAGGACGGACATCACATTACCCTGGGGGGGGGGCCAATATATCCTTCTGCTTTTAGACCTGTGGGGCACTACTTTAGCCGTGATAAATATGTATGTTGCGCCTCCCTTTAGACCCCAAATGTTGTACTTAGTATTCCAAAAGTTGTCCCCTTACATGCCTGCCAAGATCCTGATCTGCAGAGACTTTAACAAGATATTTGACCCGATTTTGGACACATCCAATGGGACCTTTGTGGCTGGGCCCAGGCTACTAATTTGACCAAAATATGGTGGTGTAAACATCAGTTGGATAAATATTTTATGTTTATTTACTATAAATATGGTTCCTACTCCCGCATTGATTTGGCTTTTGCAAACTTCCTCCTACTCCCCTCTGTAATTTATGTTAAATATCTGACCACAACCCCCTACAAATTGACCTAAAGTTGTCCCCTTGGGCATCACCCTCCCCCTGGAGGTTAAACCCATCCTGCATATCAGAGCTGGCTGTGGAGGAGAAAATCTCCCCTGCATTGTTAATTACAGGGAGCTCAACAACAATTCTGCAGCCACTGATGTGGTGTGGGGCCCCTTTAAAGCTGAAGGAGAATATATATTGGCTATTAAGGTGGCGAAAGCGGCCCAGGACGATCAGCTTTCCTGATGTCAGGAGGCGGAGAGGAGGTGTGAGCAGGCCTACCTAGACTCAGCTTCATGGCAGACCTGGCGGCTCTGTGGCAGGCTCGCCAGGCCCTATCTCTTCAATTTTTGAGTCTTGCGCATTGTGAGCTTCGTAAACGCTCTGAGGACTTTTTGGAGAAGGGTGACAAAAACTGTAAACTATTGGCCATGCTCACGGCTGATTTTTCAACCCAAACTGTGGTTCCATAAGTATTTGATACACAGGGACAATTACAGATGACCCCTTCATCTATTATGGATGCTTTTGTTTAATTCTACAGTGCTGTTTAAACCTGTCCCGTCCTATGACCCACTGGCTATGAACGACCTCCTATCTTCTATTTCCCTCCCAAAACTTCCTGGTGAGACTCAGATGTGGTTAGATGACCTCATCTATTCCTTTTACTGGTTCAGAAGTGCTGATATCCCTGGACATGGAAAAAGTGTTTGATTCGATAAACCCTTAGCAGCGATCCGTATTGGCCTAGATGTTTCGCATTATTTTTAATTGTTTAGGGGCAGTTGTCAGCGCTGTCCCCTATCATCAAGTCTATTTGCCCAGGTGAATGTGCAGGTGAATGGTATATGGTTGGAAAAGGTAGAGGAAAAGATAGCACTGTATGCCAATTACCTAATTCTTTTTCTGGCAGACGCCATGGATTCTCTTAGGGGAGCATTACAGGTCCTGGACAGTTTCACAGAGTTCTCTGGCCTCAAAAATAACTGGGCCGATCACAAATTTTGATGTTGTATAGTTCCCCC
>CM070038.1:73823739-73848282 GCA_036250615.1 Ptychadena robeensis
CTGGAAAGCATTAACAATGCTGCTAAACAGACATTTGAATGCAAAGGAATTGGTTTTCTTTTTTTATGCTTTTTCACTTTTCCACTTTCAATTCTTCCTTTTCCCTTTTGTTTCTGTTTTCTTGTCTCTTCTTTTCCACTTTTCTTCCCCTCTACATTCTTCTTCTCTATTACATTTGTTCATTGTATTATTGTTATTCATTCAGTCATTACAGGTGCTGCATAGTGACGAGCAGCATCTGCAATATTCCCATTTCTAATTTTTCACCTAATATTGTCAATAAATTCGAGAATTTGTGATCTCCGGTCATTATTACCTTAATTGCACAAATCAGCACTTGTACTTGCGCATATTGCAAACACAATGCATGGTAGTTCCAGGTACTGAAAAAATCTTGAAGAATTACGATCACGAAGAAATTGCACTATATTTGAGATAGTCATGAATTCTTGAAGTGCCAATATTTGCAATAAAAATTTGCAGTTAGAATATTCCCAATCAACACTAGTGCTGCAACCTTGGCAAACAGTAGGTTTATCATTATTGATAACATCTGGTAATTTGTTTCCCGCCTTCATTTTTATCTTTGGCAACTGTATGATTCTTTTCTTGTTGTAAGGCATACACAAGCCAAACGCCGAGCTTAAAGCATAGGTGGGAGGGCAGTTTGACTGTGGGGGACTGGTTTCAAATAGGAAGGTGAGACGGGATGGACAGAAGGGAAGAAAAGCTCCTTTTGGAACTGTATGAGTTTTTTTTATATATATAGCTCTGTAGCAATGTTGGAAGCACAGCTGGAGCTCCTAATAAAACAGCTGAAGGCTCATGCCGCTCAGCAGGAAGATGACTGGATCTCTGTCCAGTTAACTACTGAAACCCCCCATCCCTTCGGATGGCCAGCGCATCTTAGGCGCCGCCCCCCATAGAGGCCAGATCGGCATAGGAGAAGAAGTCCTGCATTTATTGGGGCTATGTGGGAAGGGTTGTAATGAGCAGGTGTTTGGTAGCCAACACAGAAACCACAAACAGAGAAGATTTTAAGGGAACTTTAGGAAACTATAAAGGTGAAGATAAAAAACGTAAGTTCAAGTTACAAGGCACAGTCCCATGTTCAAATTGCACAGCTCCTAAGAGGGGGCAGTCGATTATTCCATATCAGTCTCTGTGTTACAACAATGGAACACTTACAAACACCGAAAGCCTCGATTTACCCAGGCCAGGGTTCCAGAAGCCTTAACGCCAACTCTTCACTAGGTCTCTTTCCTTTACACAGGTGGCACACCACCCCAAGCGTTGGACCATGATTAGGGGTCTCACCAGCAAGCACGGGCCTAACTGGGTATCCTGCTCTAAGGGACTGGGCCTGTGCAGAGCTACTGAGCCACGAACAACAAGAAGCCAGATCTTTTACATGTTTTGCACTCTGGCTTCCCCTAGTGACCGAAGGACCAACTACAATCCTATCTTTTCTGTTTACACTTAGGGCAGGCTTCTTCAAGTCCACTATACCTGACTTAAGAGTGGCATTAACTCTCCACAGTGAGAGCGCATGCATCCCTCTGAGTGGTGTCTGCAGAGGATCATCAGGACAGGTACACAGTGAGCACCAAGGGGAGGGTGTGGGAGGTGCAGGAGAGGGGACACAGCCACATTGGCTTGGACAGTGATCAGCATCAGGGACTAGGTAGCTGCAGCTATCAGTTTTCACAGCCATTTCCTGTTTCGGGGGACAATCTGCTTGTGGATGCCCAATGTTTCACCAGGTGTGGGACTTCATCGCTGCCAGAAATATGCAGATGGAATGGATTTGTTGGGGCAACTAACCACAGACCACACAGAGAGCAGTTGAAGTCTCTGTTGTTTGGGTTCTACAGGTTGCTGGCGCAATGTGAGAAGAACACAGGAGCTGTGTTTTGTTGCAGCCATTGCAAGCCCTGCTCACCAGAGGGCATGTTTTGGCGATACCAGGACTGAACCAACTACAGACATTGCAGGGGCTGTAACAATGGAGGACGGAGCACAAGCTGCCAAGCAAGCTACCTCATTACATGCACTTGTTCGCTGACAGATAGCTGTAAGAAATGTTGATAGTAATGTATTTTGACCACCTACCGGGGGTGAGGTGGCGAATGCGGGGGCTTTGTTGGGTTTTGGGCAAGGGGCCGCTGACCCAACACTTTTGGAGTTAATCTTTTCTGTCTAATTGGGAAAAGGAGGCCAGGGGGAGAAACAGCAACTAGGGGGCTGAATAATTATGCACACCTCACTTTGCAGTAATTTATTTGTAAAAAATTTTTGAAATCATGTATGATTTTGGTCCCACTTCTCACGTGTACACCACTTTGTATTGGTCTTTCACGTGGAATTCCAATAAAATTGAGTCATGCTTGTGGCTGTAATGTGACAAAATGTGGAAAAGTTCACTTTTGCAAGCCACTGTATATTGATTTTTGTATACTCTACTGTCATTTCCTCCAAACATTGCCATCTTGATCTCATATTGTATCTAATGTATCCAACTGTCATTTCCACCAAGCACTGCCATCTCCACTCTATATTGTATCTAATGTACCCAACTGTAAATTCCTCCCAACACTGCCATCTCTATTCTATATTGTATTGAATGTATCCAACTGTAATTTCCTCCAAACACTGCTATAGGCCCCCATACACGGGTCAGATTCCTGTCTGATTCCGGGCCGATCGGTTCCGGGCGCGTGCACGCCAAACGATCGTGCCGGAATCGCGTGCAGCCCACCTTGTCCGTCCGATCGGGTCCGTCCGATCGGGGGCTCAGAATCGGATCCGCCAGAGAACCAACATGTTGGTCTTTCGGGTCCGATTCTGCCCAGATCAGCGGGAGTTGCATTCCGGGAGGTGATCAATCGGACACGGATCCGGCAGGACAAGGTGGTATGCAGCGATCGGATTCCTTAATTGGCCGCTCGATCGGACCTCCGATTCCCGCTGAGATCGCCGGAATCGATCGGATGGGTGATCGAGCGGACATGGAATCCGACACGTGTATGGCTAGCTTATCTCCATTTTATATTGTATCTAGTGTACCCAACTGTCATTTCCACAAAACACTGACAACAATAGTTATATTTTCCCTAGGCTGTGCCACGCCCTAAATATATCAATATATGAAAAACGTTCTCTTAGACCTAACCAACCATCATTTGGTGGGAGATGTCTAATAACAGGCTTTTAAGGCACTTTCTTACAAATGGGTTTTTAAAAAAATACATGATTTTATTTGATAACACATGATTTACAGTCAGAAATACACATGAATAGTATACAGACATTGTCTTAAGAATCTCAAAGGTGATAGTCACTAATCAAATGTGTTTCTGCCCTATTATTGCAGGGGCTTCGTCAAGGAACATTGGAGGATCTACAAAAAAATAGAAAAAATATGAAAGTATGCATAGTGGTAGGTATAAAACATACTATATTTTATATCTATCACTATTTATACTTTGTTTTCATTGTAGATATTACCTGAGCACATGCTTGGTCCTAACCAAGATTGGTGTAAATTCCTGCTGATGAGGCCCGGTGCGAGGGCCGAAACACGTCGAGGATAAAAACACATCTGTCTTTTGCTATCTACCAATGAGGATATATGCCATATTTTGAATGTATATATGCAGTCGATGTTGCACATGGTGGGAATTCATGCATTTACCCATGTGGGTGATGAAATGATTACAACTGTGCCAATAAAGTAACCTTTTTACCTATTTATTTGGGTTTTGTCCCTTCCTACCACCTAAATACTATTGAGCTAGCCACCCCTTACCTTACCTAGCTAGCGCTGGATCTGGTGTTTGTTGTTGTTGAAGTTGATGGAAGGATGGTGGTTTAGTGCCTTGGCAACTGTATTCCACTAACAAATTGCTCCATGCCATTCTGTTTATATGAATTGTATCTAGTGTATCCAACTGTAATTTCCTCCAAACGTTGACATCTCTATTTTATATAGTATCTAGTGTACCCAACTGTCATTTCCTCAAAACACTGTAACCTCTTTTCTATATTGTATCTATTGTACCTCACTGTCATTTCCTCCAAACACTGCCATCTCTCTTCTATATTGTATATAGTGTATCCACCTGTCATTATCCTCCAAACACTTCCATCTCCATTCTATATTGTATAAAGTGTATCCAACTGTCATTTCCTCCAAACTCTGCCATCACTATTCTTTATTGTATCTCATGTACGCAACTGTCATTTCCTCCAAACACTGCCATCTCCATTCTATATTGTATCTCATGTACCCAACTGTCATTTCCTCCAAACACTGCCATCTCCATTTTATATTGTATCCATTGTACCCAACTGAAATTTCCTCCAAACGCTGCCATCTCCATTCTAAATTGTAACTTATGTACCCAAATGGCATTTCCTCCTTTCACTGCCATCTCCATTTTATTAAAACTTTTTTCAACGTCTCTCCCTTTTCTATATGGAAATGGGGGGGGGGGGGGGGGGGGGGGGGGGGGGGGGGGGGGGGGGGGGGGGTTGAGAAAGGACCAGCATAAATGTCCCTCTAAATTCTACGATAGGTGAGCATCCCTTATAAATAATACTTTGAATACAGAGGATCGGAACTCTGTGATGACAGAACTAGAAAATCTTTGACGGTCAGCCCTGTATCTTGGATATTTTTCTTCTGATCGCTCAGTGTTACCAGAACTTCAGAAGTACTCCCCAGCAGTAAGGTCTCCTAAAAGTGTAAATTTATCCAAAAAATGTATCATAAGTCGATCACACCCCTGAGGAGCTATACTCAGAATAACACAAAAGGTACTAGTCCTTCGCAAGTGAGAATATCAAATGGTTTAAACACTAAAGCCTGCCATAGACACCTCGATCTATGGCAGACCTTTAGCAGACTGATTAGAGCGTGGTGACACACGGGGCTGCCGTACGACTAGCCAGTAACAGGGAGGGGGAGGAGACTCCCCCTCACTGTTTACAAGCTGCAGCTGTTGTGCCTCACAGTTGTAGAAAAAAAAAAACCGACATGACGGATGTGCCCCGACCTGTCAGCTTTTTTTCTACATAATTCAAGGTGGGCTCCCACATAGTTGCGGCAGACCAACCTTGATGTGATCGGCGGGAGCGAGCACGCAGGTTGGTCTGCTACAACTATGGCCGGAAGTCTGTCTGTCTATGGGGGGCTTTAGTGTATATCATGTTAATTCTTACAATGTAAAATCTGTAAGGAATCCTGACCACTTAAAGCCTTGCTGGCTACTTCGGCAAAAGGTTATTCTGTTTAATTTTATGTTTGTTTTGTAAATATGGAAAAACTTCAATAAAAACATTTTTATTTTCATTTTTAACAGGTTACAATAAAGTAATTGGAAAAACATTGTGTTGAAATTCATGGTTTCTTCTAGTTCATCCGCAGTTGTATGTTATTGATTTCATCATCATACAAACAGTGGTAGGTGGGCGATTAGAAGCAGATTAATCAATCTCAATAGCAATACATAAAAGAAAAGAACATTCCTATACACTAATCAAGTCTCACCTTATAGACAATTGTACGCTGCTTGTTTCTCACCTTCACTTACACTGTAGTTGCTTTGTGCAAGGTTTACCCTTAAGATATGTACAAACAAAATCAGGGTTGGCACAATTGTGATAGTTTGCTATTTCCTAAGGTATTCCTCTTTGATAGCACCCCCCCCCCCCCCCCCCCCCCCCCCCCCCACTATAATCCAGTTGTTCCTTTGTGTTCCTTTGTGTGTATGGATTTTAATTGGGAAAGTACCTGGGCTATTGTGGGGGATTTTGTCAGAGCCCAGTTGAGCATAATCACTCTTTTTGCCATAGGTAGACAGGTATGTATGCATAATGAGTCCCTTAACATCACGGATGTGGGCTTATGTATCATGTAGCTAAATACCATTAGAATTTAGTCCAATGGCACATCTGCTCCTGTGACCAAGTTCAGCCAACCCACCACCGCTTCCCAGACTGGTTTTAGTTGGGGACAAGCCCATAGGCAGTGCATTAAAGATGGATTAGCCATGGTGCATTTTGGGCATGTGGAGGACCACACCTTGGAGATGGTCGCTATGCCCAGTGGCTCGTACAACCTATGCATAATGTGTAACTGTGTTTCTCTCCTTGTCTCTAAAATTGTGCAATGTCTAATCCTGTTATATCCCTTCACTATAAATGTGGCCATATCTTGTCCAGAAAACTCCTTTTCCCGCAGGCGTTAACTGGTAGTTAGATTTCAGTGCAGGGGGAGTATTTTCTGAGTCGTGGTGCAAATAACATCCTTTACATAAACCAAGCCCTTGTCCTTCCAGTGACGGAAAGTTTTAATAGTAGTTCTCATGGAGAATAATGGATGATCTACAATGGGTAGATATCTAGAGATTACCGTGTCTCTCTCTTTTACTACTGGGCAATGGACAATTGCTTGTTCTAGGGCTTGGTTGGAGTGACAGGAGGTCAACCAGTCCAAGGCGTTCCAGAGCAGTCTAGCAAGGTTATATTTACGTACATCTAGTAAATTCACACCACCTTTTGTTTTACCTAACTAAACATTTTTAAGGGTCACTCTCGCTCTCTTGCCACGCCATATAAGATATAGAGATGGGCAAATTTTTTGACTTGCCAAGTTGTGAGCTGATTACAAAGCCTCTGAAAATAGTACCATCACCAAAATTGCTGTAGAGATGTAGAGAAGGGTTTTTTGCTCTAGCACATCTAGATAAAAAAAAATTTGTAAAATTTTTACTTGAGTTTGAACTTAATTTATGCAAAAAACTATTTGTGTTAGAGACATACTTTTTTCCCATAGTATACCCCCAACCCTTCTGTACATCTCCAGTATGTTTGGTGATTATGCCATGTTCTGGTGCTTTGCAAGTAACTTAAAATCGTCAAAA
Organism: Ptychadena robeensis; assembly: GCA_036250615.1. Taxonomy (NCBI): domain Eukaryota; kingdom Metazoa; phylum Chordata; class Amphibia; order Anura; family Ptychadenidae; genus Ptychadena; species Ptychadena robeensis. Next base: position 73,830,666 of record CM070038.1, read on the forward strand.
GTAAGATAGGTAATTGTGGAATTGAGAGCCTTGACATCTTTGTGGTGGAGCAGCAATGGTATCGTCTGCATAGGATATAGCAATCGTTATTAAAAAATAGGAACAAACGAGAATCTCCCCTGTAAAGATTACAAGGGCAGGGGGACTTTAAAGGCTTAACCAGTATATAGGTTCAAGTAGGTAAGATATATAAAATTTATTACAACAAACAAAAAGCAGAAGATGTAAAAGGATAACATCAATATTCATTATATATCAAATGTGGATACATCAATCAAAGGCAGTTAAGGTAAACAGAAGCATATGTCCGGCGCCACACTTTCAAAGGGCCCAAAGGGTTGGTCAGAGTTGTAGATCATAGACCACATAAAAGTGCCCACAACTGTTTAGCGTGACCTCGCATATGCGACTTCCTCAGGGGGTAGAGATGAAACCAGCCGGATAAGATAGATGATTGATGTGTGCCACTGATAGAGAAATGGGTAAGGGCAGCGGGACGTAGGTCCTCCCGAAAGAACGGAGAGCCCAAACAAGTGCGGACCATCAGAGCCAGGACCAGAATTCATATACTGTCAGTAGATTAATAAGGTTGAGTACGGGTACCAATCCCAAAGTTGTATAGGTGAGGTTCAATGGTCAGATGAAGGTAAGGTCCTGGACAGTGTGCACAGCCCACACCATGCGAATATCTGCAGTTTTTATTGCGAATTTCGCGCGCGCAATATATGTTTAACATGGCGCGAATTTGTGTGCGAATTTTTATGCGAATGTTAAAAGTGACGATTTTCGCAATATTCGCATCACCCCAATATTCATTTAAAAAACTGTTGATGGTGTTGCTAAGCTCTTGTTGCAGCCTTTCCATTCGTCCACTTGCATTGAGAGGCATGTATAATGGATAAAAAATACAGAATATCCGGAATTGCGAATATTCGGCAATATATTCACCATCTTCGCGAATTGCCGATATTCGCGATTAATATTCGGAATCCGAATATTCGCGATCATCACTAGTTTGGGGTCATTTAGACCAGTCTGGGAGACAAACTCAGCCAAGACGGCGGTGGAGAACATTCCAGTTTGCGTGAGAGCGAAGCAGATGTTCTGTTCTTCCACTTTATTGAAGTCACCCCACACTATTTTATGAGTCATCTGCTAGCAATGTGCATGCTGGTGCTAGGAAGAAATGTTTCGTAGTACAGTTGGGCGCATATACATATTTAAGCTCATAGTTTGTTTTAGGGATCGCAGTTGTACTGCTACCTTCTCCATCACTAGTGTGAGAAGCGACTGACAGATTAAGATTTTTGCATATGATTGTAACCATGCCACCTTTCCAGTCACTGGCCGGGGACATTTAAACCTCCCCCACCCAGAACTTGCATAATCTAGCTACTTCTTGTTCCGGAGGTGTATTTCCTGTATTTTTGCCACATCTGCCCACATCTTCTTGAAGTGCTTCTTGAAATGAGATAATCACAAGCCCCATCTGGTGGACAGTTAATGCTATTAAGTACAGCTTTTACATCGAAACATGAGTGTATCCTGTATGTTGTGCACTAAGATTAGGTGTAGCAGCAGAGTGTACTAAAAGCAATAGTTTGGCATTATCTAGGTAAAAATAAACAAATAGCAACTTTTAAACAAAAATCAACTGGTAGAAAATCTCACTAATAAGGCTTCCTTTTTTCCACATGTTTCACTGCTCACTTATTTCCCTCCGGCTCCCTTGCCTAATTCAAGTAAGAGATTATCTTAGGCCATCTATTACTGCTAGAGCAGTGTTAGCTACCCTACCCTATTAATAAGGCACAACAGTGATATAAGTAAAATATAATTGGTTTGTCTTGTTTCTTGATGGGTGTACTTGTGGCAAGGTGGACAATAATAATTCCACTTCATCAGGATCTGTAAACAAATAATCTTTACCGGATGCATCTTGGAATCTGAAAGTTGCAGTGTAGGCAAGAGAAAATTAGATTTTCTTCCTGTAGAGGGCAGTACAGATCGTGCTAAATGCTTTTTTAATATTTCAGCTGAGTAATCAGAGTAGAGTAACAGTTTTTTGTTTCCATACATTAGAGACTTGCTCACCCTGTAAGCCTGCATGAGTTTCACTTTATCAGAATAGTCCAGGTATCTCGCCATTATAGGTCTCAGGGTCGAGCGTGAGATATCCAGCTGACCCATTCTGTGTGCTCGCTCCACTTTTAGGTTGGAAGCCATGCCCAGCAATGCAGGGATATCGCCTGAACAGAGATCACTAATGGCTGATGATTTCATGGATTCATGTACTCCCAAGATTCGCACATTGCTGTGTCGAGATTTGTTTTACAGATCGTCTGCCAGTTTGCATGCTTGTTTTTTCATGTCTCTGAGTCGGGTCCAGAGGTCAACCTGGTCATCCTCCAGTGAGGACACTCTGGCTTCTAATTCTATGGCATGGCGTGTATGCTCTGACAGTTCTTGTTTAAATGATTGCATAGCTTAAGCCATAGCCTTGTTTATGGCAGCTTGTATAGTGGGTTCCAGTAAAGAAGCGACAGCAGCTGCTATGCGTTCATGTTCAAGGCTCACCATCTCACCATCTGTCGGAGACATCAGATGAGAAGTCCACACATGCATCTCTGCGCATGCAGTCTGACCATCCGCCATCTTGGCTGTGTGCCTCACCCATTGGCTCTTCTTGGTGCTGGATCGCAAGTGGGATGCGGAGCCTTGACGGGTTAAAAAAACAACAAATCTTATACCAAAAAAAATTATAATTAAGGCACAGGACTCGATATTTAGATAAACACTTAGATATTTATTTCAAAGGATCAACCTGTACCACCCAGGTTGGTCTATTATACATACACAACAATGTCAATTCAAAATTTTACGAACAAAACAAAACACCATACTTGTCTTCAATTTCTTGTATCAACATGTTTCGCCCGAGTAGCGGGCTTCTTCAGAATAGACAAGTATGCAGTCAAATTTTCTAAAATGAATTTAATATACAATTGTGATATAGTATTACAAAAAGACATAAATATATACAGTATATGCAATCTTTTTCTACTGTCCCCTCTTATATCAGTACCCACAATATTTCATCTTATTTGCTTAGTCCGTAGCTTTAATTCATTTTAGAAAATTTGACTGCATACTTGTCTATCCTGAAGAAGCCCGCTACTCGGGTGAAACATGTTGATACAAGAAATGAAGTATGGTGTTTTGTTTTGTTCGTAAAATTTTGGATTGACATTGTTGTGTATGTATAATAGACCAACCTGGATGGTACAGGTTGATCCTTTGAAATAAATATCTAAGTGTTTATCTAAATATTGAGTCCTGTGCCTTAAAAGCCCAATATATTTTTTTTGGTATAAGATTTGTTGTTTTGGAGAATGTTCGGGGTGTGGCACACAAAAACCCATTGTTATTTTACACCTCTGGCCTCTATATTATATTGGGTTAAAAAAACAATTTACAGGCAGCGGCACGGGAGTTCCCAGGTTTGCTTACCTTACATGCGGCTCCGGAACCGGAAGCCATCTCCATTTTATATTGTTTCTTGTGCACCCAACTGTAAAATGCTCCAATCACTGCCATCTATATTCATTATTGCATTGAGTATACCCAACTGTCATTTCCTACAAACAATGCCATCTCTATTCAATATTGTATCTATTGTACCCCACTGTCACCTCCTCCAAACACTGCCATCTCTATTCTATATTGTATATAGTGTACCAAACTGTCATTTCCTCCAACCACTGGCATCTCTGTTCTATATTGAATCTAGTGTACCCAACTGGCATTCCATCCAAACACTGCCATCTCTATTTTATATTGTATCTCATGTACCCAACTGTAATTTCCTCCATTGACTGCCAACATTTTTCTATATTGTATCTAGTGTACCCCACTGTCATATCTTACAATCTCTGCCTTCTCTATTCTTTATTGTATATTGTACACAACTGTAATTTCCTCCAAACACTGTTATCTCCATTCTATATTGTATCTAGTGTATACAACTGCCATTTCCACCAAACACATCCATCTCTATTCTATATTGTATTTAGCATACCCCACTGTTATATCCTCCAAACACTACCATCTCTATTCTATATTGTATGCTGTGTATCCAACTATAATTTTCTCCAATCACTGCCATCTCTATTCTTTATTGTATCTAGTGTACCCAACTGTCATTTCCTTCAAAAACTGCCATCTATATTCTATATTGTATCTAGTTTATCCAACTGTCATTTCCTCCAAACACATCAATCTCTATTCTATATTTTATCTAGTATACCCAATTGTCATTTCCTCCAATCACTTCCATCTCTATTCTATATTGTATCTAGTGTACACAACTGTAATGTCCCCAAACACTGCCATCCCTATTCTATATTGTATCTACTGTATACAGCTGTCATTTCCTCCAATCACTGCCATCTTCATTCTATATTTTATCTAGTTTATCCAACTGTCATTTCCTCCAAACACTGCCATCCTCATTCTATATTGTATCTAGTGTACCCAACTGTGATTTCCTCCAAACACATTCATCTCTATTCTATATTGTATCTAGTGTACCCAACTGTCATTTCCTTCAAGCACATGCATCTTTATTCTATATTGTATTTAGGATACCCAATTGTCATTTCATCAATCACTTCCATCTCTTTTCTATATTGTATCTGGTGTACCTAACTGTCATTTTCCCCAAACACTGATATCTCTATTATATATTGTATCTACTGTATACAGCTGTCATTTCCTCCAATCACTGCCATCTCCATTCTATATTTTATCTAGTGTATCCAACTGTCATTTCCTCCAAACACTGCCATCTCCATTCTATATTGTATCTAATGTACCCAACTGTCATTTTCCCCAAACACTGCCATCTCTATTGTACATTGTATCTAGTGTACCCAACTGTCATTTTTTCCAAACACTGACATCTCTATTTTATATTGTATCTAGTGTACGCAACTGTAATTTCCTCCATCAATTTCTATTCTATATTGTATCTAGTATAACAAATTGTCATTTTCTCCAATCACTTCCATCTCTTTTCTATATTGTATATAGGGTACCCAACTGTCATTTTCTCCAAACACTGCCATCTCTATTCATTATTGTATCTAGTGTATACAACTGTCATTTCCTCCAAACACTGCTATCCCCATTTTATATTGTATCTATTGTACCCAACTGTCATTTCCTTTGAAAAACTGCCATCTTTATACTACATTGTATCTAGTGTATCCAACTGAAATTTCCTCCAATCACCACCATCTCCATTCTATATTGTATCTAGTGTATCCAACTGTCATGATGAGCAGTGCCTGTTTTTCTCCACACATACTGCTTAGAAAAGTTCTATCTTGGTCTCATCAGACCAGAGAATCTTATTTCTCACCATCTTGGAGTCCTTCAGGTGTTTGTTAGCAAACTCCATGCAGGCTTTCATGTGTCTTGAACTAAGTAGAGGCTTCCTTTAGGCCACTCTGCCATAAAGCTCTGAATTGTGGAGGGCTGCAGTGATGGTTTACTTTCTACAACTTTCTCCCATCTCCCGACTGCATCTATGGAGCTCAGCCACAGTGAACTTTGGGTTCTTCTTTACCTCTCTCACCAAGGCTCTTCTCCCCCGAAGGCTCAGTTTGGCTAGACGACCAGCTCTAGGAAGGGTTCTGGTCGCCCCAAAGTCTTCCATAAGGATTATGGAGGCCACTGTGCTCTTAGGAACCTTAAGTGCCACAGACAGACAGAAAATACATGTTTAGTCCTTTGGCTATGAGAATCTTGGGAATATTGTGGTTTGCAGAGCAGATAACAGGTAGAACTGTATTTGATGTCTTAATCCCGGCAGACAGATCAGCATGATGTGCTGGTAAGTATGTTATCCACAGGAAGTCCTATGCTGTAATTAATTACACAGGGGGGATTTCTTTTACTAAGCTGCAAGGCGTTTTTTCTTTCTTTGCACAAATTTTCATTATAATAAACTTCCTTTTGGACATCAGGTCTCTTTCTTTGCTAGTAAATCTGTTCAAATTCCTCTTTGATCACAGTTATCTGAGTACAGATGTTGCATTTCTTTACAGAAACAAGGTTTTAAGAGTTCATGTTTGTGACTAAAGGATTTGCCAGATTAAACACAACTACATAAAATTGTATAAATGTGAAAATTTAAGAGAAATATGGTGTAAGAATAAAAGTTGCAAACAGCATGTATATAGACATATGTTGCCTCCTGGTACTTCTCCAAATGACTCAGGTTAAAATATACATGAAAATGATGCAATCTCAGTCTATGTGCTATAAAAGGAGAGATAGAGCCTCCAAGCCTAGCTGAGAAAAACCGAAGGTGATTAATCAATCTTCAAAAGCAGTAATCTGGCAATTTTTCTGCTGATAGTTTTCTGTTGTCGTTTTTACTTTTCCATGGTTAACTAAGGAATGTTATATATTAAATACCATTGCAGTATATAAATCAGTATATAAATCACTTTTTGCCAGATGTTTAGCTACTGATGGCTGCATTTTTAGTTATTTTTATGGGGCAGCACATTTTCAGCTGTACACTGATGCATAGACACACACGCCTATAAACATGGAGGGAAATGTGTTGGCACTAACTTCAACTGTCTTATGAAGAGATAATGTGTTCTGGACTGTAATTAATCATGCTTGGCAATTTTATGAGGCTGATACTACAGTACATTTAAAATTTTACATGTAGATTACTATATATGTATATACAATTTTTTTTCTGTAATTTATAACAATAATATATTGTCATAGTCTGACCAGATTTTTAAAATGATACAATTATTAATCAAATAAGTGATGTCAACCTAAAAAGGACTGACACCTCAACTAGACTATCTAATAAAGAAGTGGCAGGATACTAGAAGCTAGTTCTCCAATTGCGAACTGTTCCTCGCAGAAAGCGAGGTACTGGGACTTTGAGGCCACCTATTTGGGTGATTGTAGTAGGTAAGTGAGTAGATTTTTGGAAAAGATCACAGTGACAAAAATCCTTAAGCAAAATAGGTAGATCGTAGAGTAACAACTCAGTGATCAGACTGACATTTCAATAAAAGAATACATTTTAATAAATAGTCCATAAAAAGGTTTAGAATATGGCATCGTATATCTCACCGGTCCGTGTATAACACGGATCGGCTGTATAAGTCTTATAGTATAAGACTTATAGAGCCGATCCGTGTTATACACGGACCGGCTCTGTGAGGATGCGGCTGCTTAGCCCTCCTATCTAGCTGCCTATTATAGTATAACTAGTATAGACTAGCTGGGGATGTAGAGAAGGGTTGGGGGTACACATCAAAAAAGAAAGTATGTCTCTAACACAAATAGTTTTTTCAAAAATTAAGTTCAAAGTCAAGTCAAAATTTCGAAAATCGGAATTTCGACTTTATTTTTTAACTTAATTTATGCAAAAACTCCATGTGTTAGAGCAAAAAAATTTTTTCAAATGTTTCCACAACAGGGGAAGACAATACGTTATAGCTGAACCATTAGTTGAACCTGGGCTAGAGATATTTATGTTTAGCTCACACAATTTGACTCATTTTTAGACTCAACAAGTTTTTCTGATCTTGTGTCTATAGATAAAGTAAAGCCTCATCATCAAATCATCTAAATGCAAGATCCAGGAATAGACAACACCATAGCCTTATCCACTTTTTGATCAGCAGAGAGTTTCTGATGACTAATAATGTACCATATTTTTAGCACCAAAATCAGGGGGTCGGGAGATGTCTGCGTCCTATGGTGGGAAGGAATGGCCACCCACGGCCAAATGGCGCCTTTTGCTCTGCCTGCAAAAAGCCTTGCCAGAGGAGGCAGGAGAGCTGTCAAATGAAAGATCATACCACAGGCGGATTTTGTATCTGTCAGCGGAGCCCTGGTCTGCAAAATATGGTATTTAAACTTAAATGTTTAATGCCCATATGCATGGTTGACAATAAAATTGCTGATATGAATGATCTAGTAACAACGTCTTTTTAACTCTTACATAACAATAGTTTTACGATTTCCTTATTGTTCACAAAAGACTTTATGCTAATATAAAACATGAATAATAAACACACAGAATTAAAGTACAAAAACTATTTAATTTAAGCTAATAATTTGAACATTTGCTACATTATTTGATACACATTAAATACATATGTAATATTTACAACATGGATCATACATCACAGTAGACAATAATTTTTTTACCATGACCAGTGTAAACAAAAGCCAGGATGAACCAATCAGCTTTTGTTATACTTTGTGAACAGAATGGCAACCTATAAAACAGTGCCCTAAATGTTGGAGAAATTATAGCTTACAATAAATACCATGAAGTGAAACATTATATAAAACTATTGATGGAAATATATTTTAAAGTGTATGGAAGAGTTATAACTACTGTGCCCTATATTTTTCCGGGGAGTAGATATCTGTTGTTAAAGAGGGCTTCCAGATTCCAACACTATAAAAGATTCACATTTAACAAGTGTAAATTTAGAAACTATTGATTAACAAAAGTATTGCATTAACTCATAGAATTCTGATAAGCCTTAAGCTGGGCATAGACAGGCCGATTCCTGCCCGATTCGGCAGCCAATCGGCCGCCGTGCGTGTTCCCGCAATCGATTGGCGGTCGGCAGGAAATTGGGTGTGCCCCTGGTAATATTGACCAAGAATCTGCCGCATGTGAAATTGCACAGTGATCCGACATGACAGTAAATTCAGATCCGATCCCATTAGTTTGGATGGGGACAGCAGTCCTCAGCGGAAGTAATGTTCGGCACACAAAGGGTGCCCGGCCGATTCTCGGCACTAGCGGCCATGTGTGTTGACATCATCATGCCCGCTAGGTCGGCTCGGCAGTCAACGGGAAAATGACACGTCTATACCCAGCTTTAGCTATAAATTCTAAAAGCCAACATTTAGCAAATCATCCACAAAGAATTATTTACCCAACAAATTTTAAGAGGAAAACAATCGCACCAATATAACAGTTTTGTTATGAGGAGGCTAAAACAAGTATTAAAAACTGAATTTTACCCAATCTGACTTTTTAGTATTGGGCAGAGTGTTTTGGGTATCATTCTTTTCATAATCCAGACAGGAAAATCTCCCTGACTCTCCCACTGACCTGAAATAATTCCTATTTTTTTCGATTATTGTACTTTAAGAGTTGTAAGCTTTCCTCACAATTATTTCTAAAGCTGGCCATACACCCTTAGATCTCTCTGTCAGATATCCTTTAGATCTATCAACAACTATGTAGTATAGGATCCTCTGCGAACACAGATAGACTTGATTGTTTATAAAGTCCCTCATATTAAATGGTTTTGGTAAAACAAAAGAAAATCTAAAGGAAATCTGACAGAGAAGAGGAGTATGGGGACCCTAAAGCTAGGCACACACGGGTTGAATACCGTGCAATTGACCCCCGATGATGTCACCACGCTGTGATTGATCGGGGATCAATTGAAGGTAGGTAGGAGGTAGGAGCCGCAGCACCTCTAATACTTTGCATGAAGACTCATGTCTCAATGCAAAGTAATGGAGATTGAAGGGGGTTTTCCAACACACACAGGTAGATTTGTAAACAGATTAGAGTACAATCAAGCACCGTGAATGCACATGTTAATTTATTGTACTCAAATCATTTTACAGATCTACCCGTGTATGCCTAGCTTAAGACTACCATAATTCTACCAATAACTCCAAAAGAATCCAATTCTCTCTGTATCATCAGCAATAACATTCAAACAAACTACTTGTATTCCCCCCACTGACACCTTATTAAGCCTAACTCCTGATACATGTCTAGATTTTTTGTTCAATCAACTTAATTCAATAAATTTTGTTGGTTGATTGGTTGAAAATCTATGGAAGCCCACATAGTTAGATTGACCTAAAACAATTAAAATTGGGAAAAATTTTGATCACAAAATGATCGGACATGCTGGAAAATTTTAATCGGTTGTATTGAAATTAAACCTTAATTGAATTACGCTTTCAGTTGATCTAAAGGCCTTAAGCCCTAGGTACCCAACATGCGGCCCTTTGAGCATTCTTCAGCGGCCCTCCTCAGTCCTCCACTTGCGGCCCCTGAAACCTTACTGTTCATGCATAGGGTATAGGAACTCATATCACATCACATAACCCCTGAATCAAAATGTGCATCACCATACTAGTGTATGCTTGAAGTAGAATTTTAAAAAAGTGTTGTTATTTAAAAATGAAACATAATGTCTTCCAGACCTTTCCAAATGCTTCTACAAGTCAGTATAGATTGATTAAGTTATGTGCGGCCCTTTAGTGATGCCGAGGGCCGCACTTGTGGCTCTCCACATCAACTCAGTTGCCCACCACTGCCTTAAGCCTTTGCAGCATTCTTAAAAATACCCACCACTCTAAACTGAACCCTAGTAAAAATAACACTCACACTAATACTCCCCTCAACAACTCTACTGCACAAGGATTATTTGTGCTGAAGACCTAGGCAAGCGAGGCCTGGACCTCTTAACAAAGCCTGGGCTGCCAAAACCTAAACAAGCATTCAGAGATGTAAAAAAAAATTTTTGTCATCATTTCTGCTGCTCCACACACATAAAATATGAACAGAGCTTTGAGTCTATGCACCATTGCAATACAGCCATTTATATCAAACAATATGTATTGTTGGCCCTTTTTATTAATGCCTCATTTTTGCAACACAATTATCGTACAGTTTAGCTTATTATAATACATAATTGTACATAATTATCTATGTACATAGCAAAATACTTAATTAGTAAAATAGTATAGTGAACAATAAGAGGATGTAAATCCCTATACTCTATAGCAACCAATAATATTAAGCAAGTTAGGTCTGTAAAAGTTTAATCTTCATTATACGCTAAGAGTTAAAGCAGATTAAGGTATGCTTTATTGGCAGCGACCACCCCCTAATAAATAAATAATTAGAGATTTAAAAAAGGTGACAAAAATAAATATTTGAAAATATTTGCCCCAATGCCCACTTCACCATCCCTTACTGCTGCTAATTAACCTGTGAGATGCCAACATTGCAGAAAGACATTATTGTGGGATTTTAGGCACGTAGGAGGCAGTGGTAAAAAAGTGGAGATGTAAATTAAAGCAACCAGACTTTTATTAAAGATATTTTGCTGGGTTTTTCATAATTCACGATAAGTTTTCTTTAGGCACCATGTTATAAATTTAGTTTGTATTTGGGGACTGTCAATAAGGCAAAACTTGCTTTTACCATGCAAAGTCCACTTTAACATAGTATGGTAGTACTTCCATATATAGTATCTTAAGATAAAGTACACATGTAACTGTAAATACTTATTTACAATATTTATACGACTTGCTGGATGTAAGGAAATATAAGTTAATTCAGTAATTTCTATAGCTTAGTAAGGACAAATACAGCAATTTGTGCAAATTGTGTGCATTTTTCTTACACCGACACTGATAGAAAAAAATACAATACAATACAGTATAAGTGGACAAAGTGCATCTATCTTCTGCTTACACCAAACTTGTATCAAAGTCTGTAATATATTACAAAAAGACAGGGAGACATAGTCTTATACAGGAACATGGAGTTATACTCTGCTGTCGTGTAAAAAAAAACTGAATCATTGTAAGTAGCTCTGCAAAGAGTGGGTGGTGGGGGAGTGGTTAACTTAGGAACTCTTAAGCAGGGTACACACGGCTCAATATTCGAGCCGTCCGACGTGCCCTGCTAGATATTGGAGGAGCTGGGGAGAGCAGAACTGTCACTCCCCAGCTCCTCCTTCTCAGCCGAGCTTTGCCTGTAGACCCAGGCAAAGCATCGGACATCGCCGTATTAACGGTGATGTCAGATAAGGCTGTTTTCGAGCGGAATTGATTTGTCCCGCTCGAAAACAGTGATGGGGCAGATTATATAGGTCAGATAGATGGCCGCGAGCATGCAAGCGCTCGAAACGGCCATCGATTTGACCCATATCTCCCCGTCTGTACCCTGCTTTACTTTTCCTTCCACACCCAATAAAAGTCCACATTATCCTAGTTAACTACTGTATATATAATATATTGGGACATTAGTAAATAGAGAACACAATGATGGAAATGATCAACTATCTGTAAAAAGTAGCATATTTTTCAGTCTTTAACACCCATGAGTCTGTTCCTTGGACATACACTATACTACATTTTCAAACAAATAATTAAATTTGACCTTCTGATGCACTATGACTGGTCGACAAGGTAACAGGGAATCCTTGTAAACAATCAGTATCCGGCAAGGAGGCACTGAGAGCATATAAATAGTTGCTGCATATCCCTACATTTATTTTTTGAGTAAAAATATGCTTGTTAAAATTTTAAACCAACCTCAAAAGAATAATTGAAACAAATTGTTACGTCAAAGTAGAGCCTTTTAAAATAATATACCTTCTAAAAGTCTTTTGCATTTTTATGCACAAAAACACATTATACACTAATCTCTTTCCACTGCACTTTATTTAGTTTAAAGATCCTTGATAACTTGCCTCATAATCCTGACATATTTCTGTTGTAAATGGTTTATTGTAAACTTTATGAAAAAGTACTTACCGTAAACTAAGCTCAACTGGAATATGTCAGTAGGAACATCCAAGTCTAAGTCCTGGATCCATTGTCCAGGATCTGGAGATCTAATAAAGTTTAGTGCGGTGGCATGTGTTTTGGGATGTTGCTACCATTTTTTCATGGATAAATCAGATAACAGGTTGGAAAAAGCTGCATCTAACACAAACACAGAAGCTACAATATTACACAATAATGCTCCCAACCATATTATTTGATTGATTGATTGATTGATTGATTGATTGATTGGTTGATTCATTCATTACAAATATAAAAATGTCCTCTACCTGAGACACGCCTCATTGTTTTCGATCCTCTTTGTTTCATATAAATAGGTTAGAGATGCTGGATCCCATTCATTAATCTCTTGATTGTATTTTTTTTACTTACGCGCTAAATCGTTTAGGTGAGATTATAAATTTTTTGTTAAGGTGAAATTATTAATTTTTTTCTGTTTTGGACAATTTATCTGTGCAAGTATGTGTTCCTTCACAGATAGTAAAGGCCGAACTTTAACCTTTACCCTCCTGTTTATGGGTAATTTGAATCGAAAAAAATGAAAGTGACATCACTGACTGAGACATTCTTCCACTAGCCGGAACTTTCTGCTTCTGATCCAGCCAGGGGAAGAATAGTCACCTTCTTCCTGCTGTTGAACAGGACAGGTCAAACACCCATACCGTTCGCTGGGGGAAGAAAAGCATTTTATGTTCGCGGCCATTTTGCCAATCACTATTCACAGAATATAGAGCAAGCAAGTGCTTGCCGTAATTTTGTTTCCAAACAAGTTTTATTATTGACTCTTTTAAGCACTTATAAAGGGAGATACCTGGCCAATAGGATGCATTTGCATTTTCATGTGAAATGAATGTATAGTGAAAAAAATTCTGGACTCTTCCTATTTTGGTTTGGGGATCCTACTATGAGGAACTAATATTACCTATATCATAAGCATGTTAAGATTTTGAAGTAACAACTGGCATGTTTTTCTCTCTTTTGCAGGAAAATATACTTACCATTTGCATATTTCAGACATCACAAATTATGATATTCATGCATAAGGTCTGATATTATATGCTATCACATGGTATCAATGGCTCAGTTAAAATTTTTGCTGTGAAATTTTAAATCCAGACTATGGATTCACAGGAACCAATAAGTAAATAGAAGGGGCATCTAAAAAGGCATCAGCTAACCAGTAGACATTGCACCAATGCCCTGCATGATAAGTGCTAATGTTAATAAGGAAAGCTGGGAAACTTGAGGCTGGCACTCAATTAAAAATGCACTGCTGCAATCACAATGTAGCTGAAGGAGCTCCATATGCAGCACAGGGTAAAAATTAAAGGTGCATAGACGGCTCCACCTGAACCTCATACTCATCCGTAGGCAAAGAGGCATAGCCAGAACATGCTTGGGAGCCAACGCCCTCCCTAGCTGGTTTCTTTGCACCCTCATGATTCATTGTGTGCAACTTCAAGAAATCTGTCCCATCTTTTATATCATGTTTGGCATCAATGGCAGCTAACTCAGCTTTGGAAAGATGGTAGATGATGCCAGCTCCAAATGAGTCACCAACCACATTGATTGAAGTCCTCATTCGGTCTCTGTTGAAATAAAACATAGTGAGAAAAAAGTAAAATTCTAAGAAACAAGAGGGCTCACATGCATGGATGTGTTTACTGGTGTTCTTGAACAAAGGTGTCCATTATACTGAATATCATCAACACCATTTCAGAATACTATTTGGCATACAGAGGTGTACATCCTATAGAACTTTTTTTGCAGAGGCAAGAGCTACAGACCTCAAAATATAGCTTTCAGAATATTTGGAAAAGCTTAATGGAGTGGGTTTTCATTGCCAAGCAGCTGCAACCAAACCTGACATGCACAAATACCTAAATGCATGGAGCTAAGTTTTGTGAAATAGGGGTATTATGGTATAGGGCTTTTTCAAAGGTTTGTCTTGGCCAACGTTCCAGTGAAAAGGATATTTTGCGTGCTAATGCTTGGGTAGATGTGTGATGAGCTGATAGATGTATTATTAAAGGTTGTACAGTGTAGGAGCAACTACCATATTTTTGTTACCATAGTATGCACCCCATAGTTTTTGAACGAAAATTTGAAAAAAGTAACAAAAAATGAAATGAGAGATACAGCCATTCACATTTCAAGTGCATATAGAGAATGTTTCAGCTAAGTAGGCAGGGCTGGACCATGCAGTATTCACTCTCTTTAGTCAAAAGGCCAGCGCCAGGAGGGAGGTCTTAGCTGCAGCAGTGTGCAGGGCAGAAACTTTAGCATGTTTCTTTACAATAGCAGTACCCAAACACTGAACACGCTGATCAACGTTATGAAGAGACACATTTTACAATATGACACTAACAACTTACCCATGAGCAGCTCTTTATAAAGGGGGAAAATATGAGTCTATGTTACAAAAGGTTTTTTTATTGAAGTTTTACAAATTTAAAATGCATAATACAAAATAAATACAAAATAAAATAAATATATGTACATATTGTCAGGACATAAATTCAGTACAGAGAATATTCTGTGACAGGAGAGCCGATGAGATGCCAGTTGTAAGTATGGGTAAAGCCTACTTAGAGGAAGTTATGCAGCTCAATGCCTTTTTTCCATCCAGGTGGTAAGTTAGGTTATATTATATATATGTTATATGTTAATGCAACCATAGCCATACACCTATCTACCACACCCACTGTCAGGATCCGAACCCAGGGACGCTCCGGTGTCTGGTTGCAGCTCTATGCCGTGAGCCACCTTCTTACCTTGTACTCAGTGAACCCTGAACCCTTAGTCCCTCCCATGGACTTCCTATAAAAGCCAGGTCCTTGCTTAGCTTCAATGCCAGATTATTGTGCTTCCAGCCAGTGTCTAGCTTCCTGTTTATGCCTGCTCCTGCTTATGATCATCTCCGTGTACCGACCCTTGCTTGAACAACCCGACAACTCTTTATCTTGCTCCTTTGTGACCCTACACCACTGGCTTAGACCCACGCTTGTTTTTGACCACGCTCCTGCTTGCTCCCTCTCGATACCTGTTAATCCTGCCATTACTGTCTCAGCAACTGGACTCCGAGCCTGCCCACAGATCGTTATACCCTAACTCCCCCCCCCCTGTGTATTTATTTTAATGCAGAATGTTAATTTAAAAATACACAAATCGTGCTATCTAATTGTAAAATGTTTCTCTCGATAAGATGGTCACTGTGTTTAGAGAATGGGTACTGCTAGTGCTAATGCACCTAATATCTCCTTGGCAGTAATTGTTGGGGAATTTGCTGTTGCTATTGACCTCCATTGGTGGCATTGCTTTTTTACAGCACATCCCTAGGGGCCAGAAGAGGACACAAAATCGCATCCCAGGAGGTTAAGTTCATCTTAGTTCAACTTCCATTGTATGTATTTCTTGTCCTACTGATCTTTTTGGCATGTGATTTTCACTGAATACATACTCTGCTTGTGTTTTTTTCATTGCTTAATTTGAATTCCTTTTCTAAAAAATACTATTCAATATAGTACATTTGTGAACCATCCATAATCACATCTTAACTGCGTACCCCAAGGAAAAAACAACATGGTTTAGTTATTATAAGTGGGTATAGCTCCTAGAGACAGAAAACACATTATAAACTCTTAATGCTGTCAAGTGCAGTTTAACTGCATCCGTCATTTAACTGGGATTTGTTTCAATTAACTAAAACTAATTTAGAAGAAGGGTCTTAATTTTTTCTTTCGTATGGTAGCAATAAAAAAGGAGATTACTCACAATAGCCAGTCCACTGCAATAAGCAGACTGATGTCTTGAGTTGGAAGGCCCACAGCCGTTAATATGAGGAGCATAGTGACAAGTCCGGCACTTGGAATACTGGCTGCCCCCACACTCGCTAAGGTGGCTGTAAGACTACAAATCCAAAAAGAAACTAAATGTAAGTAAAAACAATGTTAACAAGCTATTTTGGTACTGTTATACCAATTTAACGTACCTGACTGTTGCTATCTGACCAGCATCTAAGGACACCCCATTCATCTGAGCAATAAAAATGGCAGCCACTGCCTCATAAAGGGCTGTGCCATCCATGTTAATGGTGGCTCCAATAGGAAGAACAAAGCGCGTTACACGTTTGTCAATCTTTAGATTCTCTTCCAGGCATCGAAAAGTTACAGGAAGGGTGCCGGCACTGAAATATCAAATACTCTGTTAAGAGGAGTATAAAAAGTCAGAGTAAAACTTTTTACATAAATGATAAAGCTTTGACTTTATACCGAATGAGTAATCGTGATTTGATAATGTGTAAAAGGTCCAGTTGATACATCAGCGTTACTGTAAACAGTAAACTGTAAAAAGATTTTCATATCTGCTTCGAGTTCATCTTTAATGCATGAGCAAGTAATAGATTGGATATATAAAAATTGATAAGTTACACATTAAAGTTGTTGCTTTTTAGTTAGATTTTTTAATGACTTTTTTACATATCATGTTTTCTAAGGCATGATCTAGGATTATTTTACTTGGCATTGCAAATATGTTAATATCTAAATTAGGTAAAAATGTATCAATTGATAAACCTTTGTTTCCCTAAATATCTCTAATGGCTTCACTGTTAAATATCTGGAACATGTCTCAAGTGAAGTATTCCTGGAAAATGCCACCATAGCAATTTAGATTTTTTTCTGGTAATGGAGAAAAACATGAGCAACAGGATCCAACAATTACTGCTGCTACATGGAAAATGTAGTTTTTGCATCGTTCACAGTTAAGTGAAAATTTAGGCTGGAAAATGTTTTACTTGATTTTGAAAAAAATTCATGCAACATTGTGCAAGACATTACTTTTTGTTTGGAATGTTATGAAAATAATTTATATCATTTGGAATTATTTGTCTACTTTTTTAAATCATTGCTTATGGCAGTGGCCCCCCCCCCTTCCTATTCAA
>CM070038.1:73848333-73864100 GCA_036250615.1 Ptychadena robeensis
CCCCCCCCCCCCCCCAGTTAGGGAACCACTGGCTTATGGAGTCATTGTTATATACCTGGAAGCTGTCCCAAGTGCAGTAATCCATGCCTGGAATATGCCACCATAAAATTTAAAAGGGTTTTTTCTGGTGATAGAGAAAAAAATTATTGGCAGGATCATGCCTCCATGGATCACTAAGCCAACAATCACCGTAATCATGTACATGCCAAGCTGTCTGGCAACAGTCTCTAGATCTTTGATGGCTGCAATTTTTCCACAGATAAGAGAGGCAATCCCAAAAGGAGAGTACCTAAACAGAAAAGTCATATTAAAAAGTGAATGAAGAATATTTGAACATACAGTTGTATTATTAATATTAGAAGTTTGGCATCACTAACCTGATCAATCACTGTTTTTGGTACAACCTATATTTCTACATATAATTGACTAGTAAGTGCAGTAGAGTAATAGAAAAAATACCCAATAGTCAAGACATGCTTTCTGTTGATTCAATGTGAATGATACTTTTATTGAAAGGGACATCTGTAAAATTACAGGTGTAATTGAATGCCTGTACTTGGAAAAGTCTAAATTTACATGTGAATACTTGTGAATACTGTTAATAAGGAGAAGATTATTATGCGAAACCTAGCTTTGGGCAAGATGCCCCTTCAGATTTCCAATTTTGAAAAAAAGTCAAGTGCTGAAGAAGTTACAATTTGTCAAAGAACACATTGCGTGATCTAATGGGAAATGGTACAATAATTTGTAGACTAATTAATGAAAATAGTTTTTGGGGGGTTTAGGGTCCACACACAGTTTGACAGGTGACTCCCCAACACTGGATTCAGTATGCTTTGAAAACAGGAAAGCATAGTGGCGTAAACATTAGTATATGGGTATATTAATCATAATGTGGTGTGTGGTTTTAGGTCTATTTATTGCATACCAGTTTCAACACACAAATACTTGAATAGGGAATTCCTGTGAAATAGGTGTTTCAATTAGACATGAACATCAAGCACCCCAGTAAACCAGAGACATATTGGTTCTAGACCAATGAGATTGGTGTTATTGTGCAGCCATCTCAATCTTCAGACATTTAAAATGCTGTTTTTGAGGCAAAACAAAGAAATACTGAAGGTTGTGGCATGTAGTCCAATCACCCTGAGCTGAAATAGCTTTCCACCTGTGACAGAATTTTAGATCAGGTATTCAGGTGAGAAAAACTCTTGACACATTTTTAGGTTTATACAGTGAATGTTTTGAACAGCCTAACATTCCCTTTTCTTGACGTACTGTAAAGAAAAACACAAAACGTTTTCATGTTTTGATTTGGAATAGTATGTGCAGTGTCCCTAATGAGTTAGAAAAAAAATGTATCAAGAGCTTAATTTTTTTTGTAACAGATAAAACCCCATCTCTAACTTTAGGTGTTTATCAATGTCTAGAGTCTAGTACAGAGATTGTTTTCCTGACACTGTGCTCCATAGACTGCCCTTTCTTTCAATATCCTTCCTGTTCTATGTGTTCGCTCCTATAATGCAGACAAATGCCAGAGGTTTAAATGCAAGAAGCAAGGAAGCTGATGCCAAGAGATAGCAGAGTCATTTAACAAAAGCTGTTCTCCTGAACTATCTAGGTAAAACCAAACATTTAACCCCTAAAGTGGGATGAGGGGGTGAAGAAAAGCAGCCAGTCATGTGCATCTCCATACTTGGCTGTATTTTCCAAAAATGTTTTGTTACCTTCCCTGTATTTGAATAGAGTCGAGGAAAAATATTTAACTAGGGTAGGGGAACATAAAAACCTACTGATACAAAAAAACAATGTTGTTAACATTCATTATTATTATTATTATTAACTTTTATTTACATAATCCCACAATATTACCCAGCGCTGTACATTACATTATAGTTGAGGTACAACACAAGATAACACACAGGTACAGGTTATGACACAGGAGGAGTTAAGGACCCTCCCTAATAGGGCTTACAATGTAAAAGCTTGGGGAACAGAGTATACAATAGGTGGGGGTGGAGGGTGGGGGTGGTACTGGCAGGGTTATGAAATTAGCAATAAGAAGATGGGTAGGCCAGATTAAAGAGGTGTGTTTTCAGGGCTTTCTTGAAAGTATTAAAAGTAGGAACAAGTCTAATAGGATGAGGGAGATCGTTCCAGAGAGAAGAAGAGGCCCTAGAGAAGTCTTAAAGCCATGCATGTGATGATGTTCTAAGTGGGGATGTCATTAGCAGGTCACTGTAAGAACAGAGGGGTTAAAAGTAAATTTACTGTCCAGATTTAAAGAGAGAAACAGCAGATGTGAAGCGATAAGGGGGCAAGGGGGATGCTGAAGATCTCTCCCTCTGGCTCCTGACGGCCAGCGCGCAGTGGGCAGCGGATAGGAGTGCCGCCTGCCCCCCCCCCATGGCGGCACACGGCGTATAAGACAACCCCCTACCTTTTCCTGTGTTTAAAAGTTGTCTTAAAATACGATATATATTATTATATTAAATTGATGGGATCCGCAAACTGTCTGTTAAGATGATAGCCAGGACTCTGTGCATCTCCAGTAACTCCCAAAGGGAATGGGCCTCTTGCATCATGCCTGAGGGACTACAAGAACGAACTATGCCATGTGAGTGTACTTCCCTAAAGGGATTTGAGATTAACCAGGGATAGTGAAGCTGTATATAATCCTCTTGTTATTAAAAGTTAGCAAACAATAATGTTCTACTCTTCCACACACTTAGCAAGCCAACATCCCAAAACAATATAGTATAGAAGAAGATCAGGGTGATAAGATATACCTATCATCACAGATCCGAAAATTCCCCCTGTATCCCAGGGTCACGAAGCTTAGTAAGCGAGATCCAATAAGACATCAGTGTAATACGTAAAACATTAGTCATTTTAATAACAATGGTAAGGATAAAATCAAAGGAAAATAGAAAGTCTCTGAATAGGTTATTACAGCCATGTATCACAAGATTCATCAGGATCAGATGGTGTAGTCAATGTCGAATAATACATAGATGAAACCCTGATGTACGTTTCGTCAATGTTGACTTCTTTAGGAGGTTCTTGAATCACATATCTAAAAGCATACATGGCATGACCCAGTAGATAGCTCAATTGGGGACCAACATGACCGGGGAGTTTAATGGGGAACGGAGAGCCTGAATGTATAGTTCAGCAAGCCACCTCAGCACGGCACCCATCTGTCCATGGAGTCCTAAGTTGTCAAAGGCTGTCACTCCCAGTAGCAAGGTCAGTACTTTTTTACTTTGGTTTGGACTGACCTTGCTACTGGGAGTAACAGCCTTTTTAAGCCTTTAAAGTCCGTATGTCCTTTTTAAGCCTTTAAAGTCCGCATGCCCCAGGGATACAGGGGGAATTTTCGAACCCGTGATGATAGGTCTATCTTAGCACCCTGATCTTCTTCTATACTATAGTAAAAGTTACCTTGTGCATGATTAGGGTTACACCATTAGCAATAGGCTACAAGGCCTCAAGAACCTGATATATTTCATGGGGCCCACAGCCAAGGGAGTGTAAACCCATTAGAGCAGCTGGTGACTCCTGTTCTACACTACAGCAGCAGCATTCATGATGGACTCAAGAGGTGGCAGTCTAGATGACATTCTACCTTGTACATTTAGAACAGGAATTGGTGTAACATGTAACAAAACGAATAATAGGGTATTCTGTCAACAATTGCAGGTCTCATATCACTAGTAACACAAATTGCCTTTAAAAAGATAAATCTTAGCAGCATCTGTTTTTCTGCAAGACGACTGACCTTTGCACAATAATCCCTTAGTGTAAGTTCAATATTTTGAATAAACCACATGCCATATAAGTTTAGATAAACTTCTTACCACATTATCATGCTGACCAGTCTCATAATTATCTCATTAAGGATATTGAAGAAGTCAGCCATTATCTTGGCCTGATCTCCCATCTTACCCATGGAAATTCCAAAGGCAATAAAGAAGCCAATTAGGCCTAAGTGGGAAAGGGAAGGAAAAATAAAGGTCAAACTAAACATACAGTATATAAAGAATTCATGACTCAGCTTTTGTCTGTCTCTAAAACCGAGAAAAGTTACATGCTGGTTTATACAAAGCACCCATTGTTTACACATGATTATATACAGAATTCTGAATATAAATGTAAGCATTGACCAACACATAACTTAACATACTGTCCCAACTTCAAATACATAAAATTTTTATTGAAATCACAAGTCTTTCTATACAATGTGCTTGGTGGTGTTTTCTCTTTTCCCACAGAAAGCAAAAATTCAGGTCCACATGGCTTCCTGATGTTATACAAAAGAATTCTGAGTGATATATATATGAGCAGGCTTATCATTTTACATGCTATTTTATTTCATTTCTATGTGTATATTGTATACAAGCATAGTAGACAGATGCCGGTAAAAATAATTATCCTACAAATTAAAAAACTTTTCCTCGTTTTGAACACCCCCATCATCTATCCATTTACATAATAAACCCACTTGAATAACAAAAGAAGTAAAGTTTAAGAGAAAAGCTTTAACAATCACATGAGCTGCATTTCCTGCATATCCAGATGACTTATGAGGACAAATCATAAAAAAGGGACGTTCTTACCAAGCACATTCATGCCACCTTTAAACTCCAACTTCTTCTGTGTAATCATTGCAGGAACTACATTTACTTCAGATGTAGAAGAGTTAACTTGTGAACCATTGCTTGACATGCCAGTATCATTGATAGGCCTGATTAGATCCAAGGGTGAGGGTGGAGCGGGGACTTTTTTAGAAACAGTCTGTATCTGAAAAAAATTCACTGGGCCTTTACACACAACAAAGAACAACTCACATTTGTCATATGCATAGCTAACATCAAAATCTTCAAATCATCACATTTATGATTTTAAATATTTGATTAAACATATTAAATGGCTCTATCTGTATTTTAAGGTAATTCTCAAACATTGTAAGTCATTTAAATTTAAAACGTAAACCCAAACTATAGATATCTCTTTAGCAGAGCTTACACTATTCTCTACTACTGTACTTTTTTTAGGCCAGTACATATTCTCCAGGAGTGTTTGCACACTTTGAACTTCGATGAGAACATTGTGGATTGGAGTTTTGTGTTACCTACACATCTCAATTTCACTTTTTTTCTAGTTGAATGGTTTATGACAAATGTGAAGAAAACAAGCTTTATAGAGCTTAAGATGGGCTAAAGCAGGTGTGGTAAAAATTTGAAACTTGGACAAAGCCATGGGACAATTTTGTGGAGGGTGGGAAGTTAGAAGGGAGAGTAACACCCCCTTCTTCCTTAGTTAGATTGGGGGTGTTACTCTCTCTTCTAACTTCCCCTGTGCTTAGCAGAAACTGTGGTGTTTTCAGAATAAGCAACAACCCCTGTGAAATGGTTATTCAACCCCAGAGGGGGTCCCAACCCCACAGGTTGAGAACCACTGATATGAAGACTAATTTAAGTTTTGGTTAAACATTGAATGTGAAGAAATGTGTAATAGTAAAACACATGTGAAATCAAATATCAAACAAAAGACACAGCTATGGCATTTATTTCTAACCCCTATGTTATAACATTGATTCCTAGATCCATGTTTTACCCTGACATTCTTAGTCTGAGGTGTTCAGAGGTGTCTTTTAAAATACAAAGTGTCCGATGCTCAGGACACCCTTGCTCTGTCTGCCCCTTGAAAACCTTAACATGATGCTACCTATAGGGGGCCACAAACCTACATGTGTATGTATAATATATGTTATGCTTTTGATTCGTACAAAGCTCACTTGCACTAAAAATGGATTCTTACTTTAGAAGCTGTAGATTCATTACCTGAGTGTACAAGTTGTACAAAATCTTTTTACTCATAGCCTCATTGTCTCTGGCTTATACCTTTTATTCACTATAAATCAATGGGCAGCACCCACTTGTCTTATAAAGCACCACTTAAGCACAAGCAAAATACTGATAACAGCACTGGGTATATATAATGTACAAAATAAAGTATGTAATAAAAATGTAGCAACTTAATTAAACATAAAAAAAACCATAATGTTCTGCAAGAAAGAAGTCATTTCTACTTTCTGGCAATGAATATATGACACATATGAACTTTTATTTAATGAATATACTGATTTCTGATGAAGTAATCATACATGCACATACCTGTTGAAAACATGCCTGTACTAGGTTCTCTGGAAACAGGTTTCTGATAAGGTCCAGAAATGCATCAATGCTGGACACCTCTTCATTTTTGGTTGAAATGCTGACCTGTTTCTTTAGTTTGGGGTTTCCAGGATGGATTGAGAGAACAAGGATGACTCCAAGCAGTGCAGCTAGAATGGTAGTAGACATATAATAGACCATGGCACGTGTGCCCATCCTCCCACTTGATTTGGCATCAAGACCGGCTAAACCTGTTGATTAAAAAAATAGGTACAGGAACTTGTGTGTATTTTGCAATGCGCATGTAAACGTTGCTCGCTGTGGTAACAAAAATTTGCATAAGTTAGCACACGTAAGAAACAGCTTTTCTATGGAACGGCAACACAGCACGTGCCACGGAAATGAGCCATAAGAACAAATAAGAACAGTGAAGAAAACTTTCATTTAGAAATTTTTTTTCTACAAATGTAAATAATGACATTGATAACAGAGAGTATTTGTATAATCTTTTTTGCAAATTCTCTTTTCTTGGGCATTCTGGTTGTTATGGTGAAGTAATGTAATCAAAGCAGTTCCATCTAGCGAACATGCACAAAATTGGACTGAAACCAGGAAGAATGGAGGAACTTGGCTTCACATGCCAGTACTAAACATGTCAGCACCAGGAGTAAGTAAGGGAGGAAGGCTAGTATGTTCTTTTTTTGATTGTGAAGCAAATTTTTTGGAGGTACAAAACTGAAAGGTAAGTACTATGTCTATGTATTGTATATATATTTTTTGGAAAACAAAACGCTTTAAGAACTGGGGTATGTAAACTTTTGATCAGGCTCATTTGGATAGTTTGTGAAGTGATTATGATTTTTTTTTAAAACATAGTTGTTTGACAAATAATGGCTTTAGCCAATTACTAACCATGAGTGAAAAAAAAGTTTTTGGGTTATCATTCAGATTCTTTGAAAAACTATTAAGAAATCATAAATTCTGCCACAGTACGTGTGAGCTAAAACAAAGATTTTGAGAATAGAAGAAGAGAATGCTTATGCACTTACAAGAATCAGTGAAGAGACCTTTTAATGAAGCAGCTGCTTAAACTTCTGGGCGTTGCACATGTGGCACGGTTTCTTTAAAACCGCGCCACAGCAATAGTGGCGGACCATAACATGCTCCGACGTGATTGCCTGCCCGGCCGGAGGTTCAGTGCATAAATCCGGCGTCAATGGAGATGCCAGAGATATGCTGAAAAAAGGCAACGCCCCTCCATTTACATGGAGGTCTATGGCCTTCACGTAACCGTGGCGTGATCGGGGGTAGACCCAGAAGCATCCGGCGGACAGGTGAGTATCTCTCATGATGCAAGAAACTCACCCCGAGTTAACTCAGGCCAAACACCCAGGAGGTTAAGAAAAACATATTAGCATGTGAAACACTGGTTCTTTCCAAGTTCCATATCGTTCTAAAGTTTTACATTTTGCAGTAGAAAAATTCACTTGAAAAGTGGAAAATTTGCAATTAAATCGAAATACGTTTGGGAAAATCTAAATTGAAGTCGAATTGAATTTACTTCCTTTAAACAATTTCTATTCTAAAGTAACATATAGTAATTTCTTCTTTATAGGCGGAATATTCATCACCAATACAAAACCATATAGGAGAGAAGTGAGAAAATGCAGTTTGTACTTGTAACAGAAAATTAAACCAATATGCAAGTCAGACTTGCAAGAAGATTGGTAAGCTGGATTGGACATGATCCTTAACTCCTCTTAAGTCATAACCTGTATTTGTGTGTTATCTTTTGTTGCATATCATCTCTAATGTAATGTACAGCGCTGCATAATATGTTGGCTTTAAGTAATAATGAGAAGAATAATCCATCAATAGTTAGATACACAGAAGACAAATAATTTCCAATACATATTTTACATCCTATGCACTAATCCCAAAGAACAAGGTACAGTAATTCTGTTGCTTCATTTTGTAGAACAGCTGTTTATACAGAGGAACTTGTTCATGCAGCGACAAAACGCACACATGGACAAATATATTTTTGACACTTTTCACAAGGTTACTGTGGTTCAGGCAGCATTACAATCATGTGGTTATCCTGAAATCTGCTGAAACTTCTCACATGCACTATGCACAAAAGAGTGTGCTTATTGCATGTTCTTGCTGGAGATGGTATTAGCCGTAAGGGCTATTTCATAAAAAAAAGCAAATACACTGTAATACATAACAAAGACAATCACAGCTATGTAACTAATTTAATTTAGAGTTACTGTATTTTTTGGATTATAACACACACTTTTCCCCCCATGAAATCGGGGGGGGGGGGGGGGGGGGGGGTACCTGCGTCTAATAAGCCAAAGCCACTCAGCCACGGGTGGTCGCACCTCGCAGCCTCTTCACTCTCCTGGCAAGAAGATGGTGGAGGATGGAGAATGATGAAAGATCTCCCATCTGCACTGTATTATATTGTTTATATCAGCAGAGCCCTGATGATATACTGTAAGCAGTGAAGAGCAGAGACAGATAGATGAAAGAGATGCCAGCGGCACCTACTCCATGTGTGAGAAATATGCTGTTATGTGATCTTGCAATCCTATGTTCTCACAACCCTTCATTACATCTCCAGCAATTGTGGCGATAATCCCACGCTCAGGGACTTTACAAATAACTCAGTGTCAGCTAGTCAACAATTAAAAAAACATTTATTAATACTGACTGGCATTATGCTTTATGATAAATTATTCTTTCAGGACTCATACATGCATACAGATAAAATCCTGACAAATCAGCAGGGGCTGACTAACCCATCTAGGTTTTGGTACCAGTGTGGTTCCAGCACCCCCCATGGGTCCCCATCTCAGGCATAAGTCCAGACATCTTATTGTCAATCAACAGCTTTAAGACTCCCTTTGGTGCTCTTTTCCCCACGGCTTATGCCCCACTTATCTCCACATTTGTCTACAATTTAAAACATTTAAAATTTGATCCATGTTTAAAAAACATTCTGAGATTTCAATGAAATCCGCCATGATTTTGTTCCCTCATTTGGCCCCTGTACACATGTGCTGTAAAAATGTTACATGGAGGTCAATGGTGCCGTCCACCTTTTCACCCCTCAAATGTCATAACCAGTGTCTTCAGGTTCTACCAAATACAGAGGACCGCCGCAGGCTTTCATGGGACAGATGAGTATGCCCGATGTTAGCTCAGGGTGAGTATGCTTACTAACAAAACTTGGCTCTGGCTTAATGCCTTGGAGGCTTAATAAAGATTGTATAAAATACTCAATTAGATTAGGAATGCAAACAATTTAACCTTTATCAGAATTAGGTTTACACAGGGTAAAATAGTAAATATAAAATGTTATTTACCTGAAATTAAGCTAGAGATAATTAGGGGCAAAATCAACATCTTTAACATACGCATAAGTATGTCTCCTGGAAAAGAGATCAAAATAAGGATGTTCCCATCCAGAGGAGGAAGTAATCGAAGTAGACAGCCAAAAAGAGATCCGAATATCACACCTAGAAATAGGAAAATACATATCAGCTTAATTTTTGTAAAAAATAACGAATCACAGTAAATATTATAATATGTATTTTTACAACATGTTAAAAATGCTTCAACAGCCCAATGGCCAAAATGAATGAATTCAATCCATGTTAGAATGGCCCCTAAATATTGTTGATATCCAGACTGTACCTTAAACCAGGGAAGGCAGTCATCACATATAATGGGGTGTCTGAAAGAAGGTATTTCAATAAAAATGACATAGTTGTCCTTAAGCCATACAAAACATTGCAGCAGTAACTGGTTTCCCAAAAGACCCAATGCCTTAAATTGAAAGCAACATTACATTGTCTTTGCAATGCAGTGGATTGAGAAGTGTTCTGACTTTGGGGAAAGGAAACATTAGTTACACTATTGCAGTGGTTCCCAAACTTTCCTTGCAGTGCCCCCCCTTTCCTATTTAGGAACAACATAGAGCCCCCTCTCCCCATTCAAACACAGGTTAAGAATTTAATACCTTCACGCCCCCCTAGGGGCGCCCTGCCCCCCAGTTTGGGAGCCACTGCACTAATGTATGGCCTTACAAAGAAGAGTTGACTTTCATGGTCGGGACTCAGCTGTTACTTACATCAAAATAAACAGTGAACCATTTTTGACATAGAGTAGGACAGGTTCAAATGGGGGGGGGGGGGGGGGGATTAAGTTATAGGTGATAAAATAAAAAAAAATTCAAATATTAAAATAAACCAATCTAAAATAGAAATGGTGGTGTGAGGATACAACATCAGTTGTCTGCTATAAAGTGTTAATTGTACTGTTACATAAAAACCTTTCCTAGAAATGTTACATAACATATTTATATAATCTTTTTTTTCCTAACCTTTTATCAATATCTCATGCGTATGCAGTCAACACCTTGCCCACTAGGTCCCATTTTGGTAAAAGTATATATGTTCTTTTTTACAAGTGATTCTGAATTGAGAAAGCCAGTTGAATGACTAGTGAAGTATCAAAACGGAAACTGAAGTTCAATTGTTTTGACTTTTTACTATATTGTGTTACACAGGAGAGTATACACAATGGAGTAGTGCTTGTTATAGAACATAAAGTGTGCAATATTGAGAGAATTATTGTGCAGTATGGAACTTACACTACATTTTATGGAGTACTATGTCCAAGAAGGGAGAGATGTGTGATATAGAACATATGCAGGGGTGCACATAACTTTTTTTGTGAGTTCCTCAGATCAGTACCAGGAGATAATACTTGATGTGTGAAGAAACCAGGCCAGGGTAGTTTGGTTGGTTAGGGAATCTTTAGGTGAGTCCCATGGAAAATCATATTGTTAAAAAAAGAAGGTAAAATGCATCGTCTTGCTTGGTTGTTAATCATTTCCCAAAGAACTAGGTCTACTGGTGAAGTAAAATCATGTAAGGCTGGTAACACATTTAAGACAGTGATTGATGACTGAGGATTAATTTTAAACCTTTTAAGATCTGGATATAGCCCTTTTATGTTAGAGCAATGTTTACATTGATGCTATGAGCTTGTTTTTTGTCTGTAATTTTTTCTTAAAATAAAATTTCAAATAAAATGTTTTTTGAAAAAAAACAGTTTTCGCATCAGGAATCATAAAAGTGTACTTTTCAAGTGTTCTGTTTTCCAAATTCAAACTTGATGTAACATAGACCAGTGGTTCCCAAACTTTCCTTGCAGGCCCCCCCACCTTTTTTTTATTTAGAAATATTATTGAGTCCCCACTCCCTATTCAAACACATGTTAAGAAATCCCCCCTGTAATACCCAGTTTGGGAACCACTGACAAAGACTTGTTCTTACACTCCTATTCACATAATAATTGTGTGGCCAAGCTGAATTCCATTCAAAAGGGCAATGACCTAAAGACCTCCACAGATAATCCATTTATGTTTCTCTTACTGGATAGTTTCCAAAGCAATTTTTGTTTATGTGACTCATTCTGTTGGAAAGTATTAAAGGAATAGACAGTATTTCATTGCCTAGATGAAGAGGGACAGTTTCAAAGCAAACACTTGAGTTGAGTGATAAAAGACACTCATTAGGCATCTGAAACTTTTGCCTTGAAGTGATATGCTACATGCTAGTATTGAGCGAGAATATTCGCAATTTAAATATATTTGACGTATATCTGACATTCGAGAATTCACAATATTTTGCAAATGTGCGCTCGGATATTCGCAATGGCGGATATTCGTCATATTATGCTTCAACATTGTTTACCGGAGTACATCGCGCATATTTGTGTGCACTGTGAATGGATACTTGCAATACGCACAGTGCTCGTACTGGCTAAGATCACAGAATAAAGAAGAGAAGTTGTAAAGCCACGCGCGATGTTAGGCAAGAGAACAGTTGAATCGAAATTACGAATTTAAAATTTTCATTACTATATTTGCGAAATTACGTGAACAATGAAAAATAATGAGGTTTGAGATTGTTTTGGTCAACTTTTTTTTTTATTCAGAATGGTAAGTTCTATAAGAATACCAATTACAATATTTAAGAATATAGAAATTTAATACTGTTTGGTGTATACTATGTGACAAATGCTTGCATTTTTATGAAACCGTAAAGAATCAAATAACTAAGACAGAAGCACATTATGGAAGATTTCAGTGAATTATAGATGCTCTATAATAAGGTATTATTGTAACCATTAACCAATTTCAAAAATGAGAAATTTTTGGAAAGTGGTAGCTATGTGGTTAAGAAAAAAGTTTTTTAATTAGAGCAGAAACTCGTTCTATTCATTGAACTCAGTTGACATATGTTTTTTAAATTTATACCAAATATGCCACAATCTGACTGTAGTTGAGTATCAACACAAGATAATAACACACAGGTACAAGTTATGAGAATCCTGCTTGATCTGGCTTTCAATCTAATAGTTTGGGTAACAGAGTACATAATAGGTATGGGATGGGACTGGCATGGTGGTAATGTTAGCAATGAGAATATAGGTATACTGAAGACATGGGTTTTCAGGGCTTTTTTGAAAGTGTTAAAAGTAGGAGCAAGTCTAATGGGATGAGGGCGTTCCAGAGAGTAGGAGTGGCCCTAGTGAAGTAAGTAAGTGGGACAAGAGGTGTTGAGTGCTTTAAAACAAGGAATTTATATTTTGAATTTAATTCTCTGAACAATTGAAATCCAGTGTACAAATTTGCAGAGAGGAGGAACAGAGGAGTGGTTAGAAGAGTAACTCTAGCAGCACCATTCATGATGGGACCAAAGAGGTGATAGTCCAGTTAGAGGAAGTCCAGAAAGGATTATGTTGCAGTAGTGCAGGTGAGAAATAATGAGAGCATGTACCAGGAATTTGGTGGCTTCTGGGGTTAGGAAGGGGCATATCTTGAAGGTGTTGCACAGATTGAAGTGACAGGATCTAACAATGTCATGTATGTGGGGAATTAAAGAAAGTCATAGGTGGCATCAAGAAATCAAGGCAGTGTGCTTTTGGAGTAGGGGAGATGAGTGTGAGGGAGGTGTGTGTGTGGGGGGGGGGCATGAAAGGTGATGGAGGAAAGATACTGAGTTTTGCTTTCGTTAAGTTTAAGAAATATGTCAGCTTTCCATGTAGAGATGGCTGAAACTGCCTCAAGGCACTGTGAGACTTTGCAAAGGAAAAAATTACTAAAGGCAGGGGTGGATATGTAGATTTGGTTTTCATCAGCATATAAATGGTATTTTAAGCCAAACAATGAGATGAGTTTTTAAGTGAGGCAGTGTAAAGGAAGAAACGGACAGGGCCAAGGACTGAGGCTTATTTTACCACAATCAATGTTGGTTTTGTCAAACCAAAGTGAATACCTTTCTAAATTATCCAAACAATGTTTATGCAACCATGTAGACCCCTGTGCTATATAGTTGTTGGTATATCTAAATGAAATTCTACAGAAACATTGAAAGGCATGTGGTAAACTTAAATGTGTAATAGGGAAAGTGCAAACAGTAGTGCCCCACACACCCTTTTTGAGGGAGGTAGTAAATGAACAAAACCTCTGCTAAGCTACTAACCAAACTTGTTCCAGACAGTGGGACAGTCAGTGAGACTTCAGTCAGGCCTTTGCACAGTTGACTTAACTTTTTTTGGATAACAGGTAAATGGTAGACCTACAGACCATGTAGGCTCCTGATGCATTTTTATTAGCATCAATAGTTTTCTCTTTAATAGGTACAATTCCTGGAGCTCCTTTAGGCAAATCTAAATGACACATGTACACCATTAAGAGTCCTGCCAATCATTACACCGCACTAGGTATTGAATGAGCCTCAATTTACACCTAAGAGTACATTATGTTATATTGGAATATACAAATGATCTATATTGATATATACAATATATACCGCATTTATCGGACTATATGACGCACCAGACCATAAAACGCACCCAGTTTTAAGAGCAGAAAACCAGAAAAAAAATATTTAATAAGTTTTCACATCAATTGGGTTAATGCAATGGATTAAATGAATGCAATATTCAATTCAGCCAGTAGATGTCACTAGCAGCACTACACACACACAGCACACGTCATCACGTCACGTCATCTCTTCACTGATCAGGAGGAGGGGAGCAGGAGGCTGCCCAGTCTTCTCTGCTCTCACTTTGCCGATCTTGAGGTTCCTGTGTCCGTGGGAGCTGCAGAGTTATTGCAGTTTCCACGGACATGGAGAGAGGGATAGATGCCAGTTCATCTATCCCTCTCTTCATTGCTTTTGCCAGCAGGGCATTGGGCTCTGTTGGCATAAGCAATTATACAGTTCAGATGGGAGATCTGGACACCGGCCGGCATCACTCATCTTGACAGCTCCTCCAGCTCCCCGGCTAATCTCTTTGCCGGGATAGCTAGCGGGAAGCCAAGGCGCAGGGGTAGCATATTCAAACCATAAGAAGCAGGCACCCCCCCCCCCATTTAGGGGGTGAAAAGGTGCATTTTATAGTCCAAAAAATACGGTATAATGTAAATCCTAAGATTCCGACAATAGCTGCCGATGAATAAGTAAATTTAAAGTTAAGCAGCAAAGCTAAAAAATGTCATTTAGAAAATATTTCCAGCCTTATGTGAGGAGCTGTTAGAGGATGTAGTCCAGATATAAGGACACTGGACCTGGAAGATGTTAGACAATAAAAGAAATGACCAATCAAAGCATTTAATACAAATGAAGAAGCTGGGTTTGAAAAGTCACCATAATTTCAGCTTCCCAATAAAATGCATTTCTCAGATGGACAGGTATCATTTAAATGATAAAATCTCTAAAATACTTCTTTTGTATGATAGATTTTAAAACAGTATGTATTCATATTTATATTTTGTGTATAATAAAACATTTAATTGCAATTAAATGTTATCACTGTATCCAGTACAATTGCCTTTGGCACCCTCTCTCCTCTGGTGTGAACTGGTGTGGACGTTTTCTGCATAGAAAAGTGTTTTCAAGCAATTTACTTTTTAATTTACCGCCGCCTCCCTGATGTGACGTCATCACGTCACTCTGGGGGGGCATCGGCGTCAGTGAAGAAGCCAGTTCAGATGATCGAGCCACTGGGACCGCGCGAAACTGTAAGTATGCGCTGCCGGGCTCAGATCTTTGCTGGACGGCTCCATCTCGTCCAGAGCATTACTAACAGGACAGTTAGTGTGTCTTATGGTCCGGTGTGTCTTATAGTCTGAAAAATATGTTACCTCATAATAAATTCATATATATATATTTTCAAATTTATTTTCCATAATCTAGTAAACTGGTAACTTTCTAGACTTTCTGTATTTGTTATCATTTACAATATTTGCTATTGTCTCAGCAATGAAAATAATCTAAACCAGTGATGTTGAACCTTTTAGAGTGCGAGTGCCCAAGCTGAAACCCAAATCCCACTTATTTCTCTCAAAGTGCCAGAATTGCAATGTAACCTGAATTACACACACCCCCCACACACACACAAATCATATACACACACAAATCATGTCAGCACACACACATTCCAAATCCCACTTATTTCTCTCAAAGTGCCAGAATTGCAATGTAACCTGAATTACACACA